>CM037853.1:219937080-220254400 GCA_021234595.1 Delia radicum | reverse complement strand
TATCTAGCTGTAATCATAGTCGATAAGGAATCTTTGTTTCCATCCAGGAAACTATGGCAATGGGTGCGATAAAGTAATGCATTACTGTGTAATGTGTACAACTTACCTGAACCATTATTTTCATTATGAGTTGCAGATAATGATATACATATTGCATTACTTTGTAATGAATACTCCTTACATTCAGCATTATTACGATAGATAAAGTAATGAGTTACCAATAATCGGGCATTCATGGGTTACCTTGTAATGATACCTTTACATTACTACTTCAAACATAAAATAAAGACTTACCGTTGTGTTACTCCTTTGTAAGCATGAGGGAGTAACACAACAATTCATTTACATTTTAAGCAACCAAATATTATATGTATCGATAGCTCAGTTGATAGAGTTTTCGCATAACTAATTGTTAACAACCAGAGACCAGAAGTTTCGACATGACCACGTTAATTATTTAATTAAAAAAAAATATTTGTAAGAGTTTTGTTTCATAATTTTTTTTATGAAATTTATTTATACTTTTCAAAAACATTTACCCATATCAGTAACCAGTTACTTTATCCTTTACAAGGTAATGACTCCACCCATTACTTTTAGGCTCATCGCCTGTAAAATTCATCAGTGAAGTAGGAACTTTTAAAAATAATACACCTTTTTTCCAAAATGGGCAATTTTTTGCCAACTAAAAAAAAACCGATTTCTTCCATTTCGAACCATTTGTAATAAACTGGGGTGTGTAATGAACGAATCGTTATTTTAAGGGGCGTCCTAATATAATTGGGTGTATATATACACCAATCGAAAGTCTCTAAAATATATTTTTATTAAGGTCCAACACGATCCCATATTAGGGTTTTCAAATTCCAGACTTTTTACAAAAGTTAAACCATGCAAAAGATTTTTTATACACGAGGTAGTGAACTTTGACAACCTGTAAGTACACACTTATACTAAAACAGGGGTGACCCATTACAATATCACAAAAGATTAACACCTCTTTTACTATTCCAATTTGATTCGTACAGATCGGATCAGTAGTTTAGAAGTTAATTTATTACCATTATTTTTTTCAAATACCCCACTGTGCGGAACAGGGTTACTTTTCAAAAGTTAGGTTGTCATAGTTTCCGTTTAAACTTATTTTCTATTGAATTGTTAGGTCATTCAAATTCCTTATTTTAATCTTGTTAGAAAAGTTTGAAACATTTTTAATAATAAAAAGAATGTCAAAAAAAATTATCGCCAGAAGATGCATTTTATGATAATCTACTGTTGGGTTTAACCACAACTTTAAGTAAGTTTTGAAATTACCATTGACTGGCCTTCAATCAATCTTCTAACATGGTTAATAATACATTTTAGCAAATGTTCCACGCATTTGTAATGTTACCATGGAAAAGAGAACACCTTGTGATAATCGAATGTGGTGACATGGGAACAAAGACATGGTGTATATTTGCCTGAAGATATGAAGAAATTTTATTTATCTACCGATGGTTTTCTGCTCCATTGGAGTTATCAATATGCACGTAAGGCGGGTGTTAGTTAAAACTGCAAAATAATTTTATTACAATTTATTACAAGAAGAGTAAAAAGATAAATCTATGAGTTGTAATAAATTATTTTGTCGTGTTAAAATATGTATAAAAATTCTCCCTCTTATAGCCAATGATATACGACGTGTAGGTTATATACATTTTCCTCATTTGGTGCAAATTACTTTACTTCGTGAAAATGTTGAGCCTATATTTCAAAATAATTCCGATTCTTCTTCAGCTACTCCCTCTAATACCTCCATATCATCAAATCCTTCGGCTGGTAGCAGTTCGATAACCATTAACTCACATTTAGCGTCTCATCACTGTCAGTCTTCCTCGACCTCAACCATAGCTTCCAATAAAGATCAATGGGGGTAATCCTTTGCCGATAATTGGACCCAAATCTAAAATATTCGAATTGAATATCGTTAATGAAGTCGCCAAAGTATGTTTGATTTATGACTCTAGCAGTTCGAATAATCCAAAAATTTATCTTTTGGAATTGGATTCATTTAAATGGGTCTTTTTGGCTGATAATTTTAGTGAATATTTACGTATGGCCATAGCTCATTTGGGTTTGCCCTATTGGGAATTATGTTTTGCTACATGTGGTCTGCCATCTTGGACTGAGGTGAGTGTGAGCATGGAAAGCTGTCATATAGTATTCAATTATGTATTGTTCAATTTTAGCAATTATTTTTATTGTTGGCCCCCCATTTGTTGGAAGAAAATGAACCACGTCGTGCTAGACTTATAAATCCAGCTCCCGAACATCCTTATAATATTTTGGATCCTAATATCTTTAGGGTTAAGGTTAAAACCAGCACGGCTAAATCAAATTTAAATGCTAAACATAAATATGATGCTCAAAAGAAATAAATACAAAATTTGAGAATGGAAAAGAAATTAAAAATGTAAAGTGTTGTGGAATTTGATAGATTTTGATTTTATATATTTAGGATTTTGTCTAGTAAACAATTTATTGTCAGCCTCATTTTCCAATGCCACTCACCTGGGACATATTTATCACTTTTGGGCTTTACATCTTTAATATCTACTTTTTTACTTCTTCAGTCCCATCACGACTGAGACCCACACTTTTGATTTTACTTCACAAAAACATCTAGTTTTTTTTTAAATTTTATATTTCATTTATACTAAAACCAGAAACTAGTTGTTTTTGAAAAACTGCGTGTATTAACTTGCCAAATTCCACATACATTTTAATCAAAAACTAGAAGTTTTCAAAAACTACTAGTTTATGTTTGTAGTATAAATAAGGCATTAAAGAAAACCATTTTACATATTTTAATTTACATAAATTTCATTACATTTGTAAAAAGAAATGATTGAAACATAAAACTACAACCTCTTTGTACAGTTTTACACAAATTATTCACATATTTTTTCTAAGTTTGTTTTTTTTTCGATATTTTTTTTCATTATTGTTTATTTTTGGCATTTATAACATCTTCTGATTCCGCTTCTTCTTCATGTCAGGAAACTTCCCAGACAGTAGACTCCACAGAACGTCTAGGTCGTGCTGTTACCTCAACATGAGCATCAAGGCCATCACTTAAACGTGAAAAACGCCTTGCCCAACTGCGCCGTGCAGCAAAGGGACCTACTCCTCCTCCTCCCTCTGAACCGTTATAAGGTATACTATTGGTTGTTACACTATTACGACTACTAGCCTCACGAAATAGACTCATAAGATCTTGATTATCTCCCTGGGCTCGTTTCATGCCATGTTGATATTTGGCCTCTTTGGCCAAAAGTTGTTCACGTTGCATTTGAGTTTTTACTTCGGCGGGAATGTCGGGTATGATAAATTGCATAATGCCGGTTATAACAAAAACAACGTGCTGAAAATAAAAAAAATTAAAAATTTTAATGATTTGAAATATTTTTTTTTGTAAAATTTATGAAAATTTCCTTTAAACAATTAATAAAATTTTTTTTAATTTGTTGCGTTTTTTCAACGACATATAAAACGACCAAGGCAAACGTGAGCAATTCACGTTGAAAATTTTTTTAAATAGCGATAGCGGAAATAAAACTTGATGACAGTTGACATTTTTGAAATTTTAATACAACACGAAAAAAAAACAAATGGTTCACTTTAGCGAACAGCCCACATTATCGAAGATTCCCTGACAAAATTAATTTGGTGTCTTAACCTGACACTGAAGTGTTCATTTAGCTAACAATTTCTTGTACGAACACGGATTTTGTTTTTTAGTTCTGTTCTTCAATATCTTCAATTTATCTTCAGGGTTTCTACTAGAGGGCTCTTTAAACTAAAAAAGATATAAAATTATCTGCAAAGTTTGCTTGAAAGATGTCTAGCGGATCTAACAAAGAAGCACCGCTGATGGGTTGCCATACATTTTGGTTATGTGATAGAGGGGAAAAATAAATAAGAATGTGTACATTTTAGCTGCCTGATTTCCCATTTAAATTCTAAAATTTGGTATCAACTGAATGGTAAATGGATGACCTTTCCATTGGTGTATAAAATATAATGGACATATTTAAAAGAAAAATGTTTCGAACAACTTTGAAATCGTCGCCTCTATATTTTATCCGAAATCAATCGAATTGGGTGGTTCCTACAGAGTTCCTTTGTAAGACGTGTCCAAAGTTTTATAGATTAAAAAAAAAATTAATAAGCATATAGTAAAAATTCTATATAATAGGAATAATTCCCTCAGTGCAAGATGTAGCTAATCATCCTGTCAGCTAGGGCTTGCTTGCAGGCAGGTGTGATCGAAAATTTGAGTTAATTAAAATTTTAAAATGCTGAGTAAAATTTGTTTACGCAGCACACTAACGATACGGGCTAGATTCCATCGATATCGAACAGAGATTAGAATACTGAACAAAGACGACTGGAGCGCATACTCAGCTGTTCGGGGGGATCCCGGTTTTCAGGGACTGCTCGAAGATGAAAGTCTATTCAGAGGAATGAAATATTCGAGTTTTTAAGCGAACGAATGAAGTATATTCCAGGAGACTGTTGGTATTCGGTCAGACCGACATGGGTCTAAGGACATCTTGAGGTCATGGGGAACGAGTTGTCTAATGAATGTGCAGTCGGTCGAGTATTCGATACACACGGATATCCTGGTTATTGCTACCATTACACTCAGGGAACTTCTGCTTTTAAAATATGTAGTTGTTTGGGTTGTAATACAGTTTCTCTATTTGTAATGTAAATGTCTGTCATTTGTAGAACAAATTAAATTTTTTACTAACCTTGTAGTTTATTTAAAAAACCAACCACATCAAATTACTGTATTATGATTTTAAATTCATTTCATACAGTACTCTCTTTTTATTTAAAAAAATAAAACAAATAAAAGTTTGTTTATTTTTACTGCACATGTGGTTCATTTTTACTAAAATTGTGGTTCATTTTTTTAACATTAAAAAACAAATGAAATGTAAGTCGTCCTTTCTTTAAGTGAAATTTCGTTTGTTTTTAACTACGTTTGCAGTGGTCTTTACCTACATAGTATTTAAGTGTATGGATTGAAAGATCCATCAGGGTGAACGGTCTTATTTACTTGTGAAGTATCTTGAAC
Organism: Delia radicum; assembly: GCA_021234595.1. NCBI lineage: Eukaryota > Metazoa > Arthropoda > Insecta > Diptera > Anthomyiidae > Delia > Delia radicum. The sequence continues at coordinate 220,249,272 of CM037853.1, read as the reverse complement.
TCTATGACTGTTGCCTAATCAGAGGAACACGTATTTGTGTTAACCAGCGAACAATTAGCAGTCTTATAAATGTTGTCACTGGGATCCTCGAACTAGGCAGGATGATACCGAGGAATTTACTAACAGAGGGATTACTGTAGAAGCTGCGATGGTGAAGCTTACAGTGTAGCAATTTCTCTGTGACGATTTTTCGACGATCTTGACAGTCTGGGGGGTTATTGTGTAATTTGGTTCGAAAAGATATTCGATTCGAACAGAATTATCACATTGAAAATAAAGTATTAAAAAGTACTTTTTATTGGGTAAAAATGTGAAAAACGTGTAGATAATGATCTGGTAAAAAAAAGTTGGACTTTTAAGTATGGATATCATCTTACAAGAATTAAAATTTCCGAGTTCGAACAAACATTTTCTAATCGAATTACATAATAACCCCTGATTTTGAGAAAAGCCGGATGGTCGTAGTTTTTAATTATAGGTATAACAAAAAAATTGCATCCAACGCAGTGTCTCATCACCAGACCTTACCTAAAGATCTCTTTCGAAATTATTAAAATCTTTCATGTATTCTTAACTTACCTCAAATACTACCACAAATGCTAATCTTGCTGCAAATACATGCCAATAATGCGGACTTAAGCCATAAGGTTCATTATCTTGAGGACCATTTCTAAATAAAAAAAAAATCATAAAAATTAATTAAATAATTTTTGAACAATAACCAGCAATAACCCCTACCTATAACCTCTATAGGCACACATATCGGGATCTTTTTCCGTTTTAGCACCCCATTCTTCTTTATAATCGGAGGTATTAAAAAGCGACAAAGAATGTTCTATATAACCGGCCAAAGTATTTGATTGCGAATAAACAAATTTATAAACCATACGTGGTATAAAATCACTGGTATAAGCGATTACAAAAGCATTTGATACAACGGCGGTATAAGTGATAATTCTTAAAATACCATACCAGGCACCGATATCTTCAACACGTTCGGCCAAGGGACGCCTTGACTGAGTAACCATTTTATAGGCATCCAAACGTATTTCGGCCACATTATTGAGTAAGGCAAATAATGGAGCCAAAGGGAAAGCCGCCACAAATAAGGTAACGAAGCCATATTGTAAAACTAAAGGAGTGATAGAAATATATGAGTATATATTTAAAATGTGATTTCTTCCTCGCTTACTCATTTCTAAATATTCATCAAATAGCGCCAATCTTCCTGGATCTTGCATATGATAATCTTGTTCCCAGGCCATATGTAAATGTGATTCATCTTTAGTGGCTTGTTTATGCTTCCGTTGTCGCCACCAATTATAGAATTTTGGAAATAAATATTCCATAAAATTATTCCAACATTGTTTTCCCACCATTATAATAGCCAATTGTATACACAACTCTGATAGACAACCCGCTGGATCACATATATCGTTTTTTAATCTATAAAATTCACTTCTTCTGGCTTGATCATCACCCGGATAATCAAAGAAACGTCCTTTAAAAAATGCTATATAGATGAGAGATGAATAGAAATTCATGAATTCAAAAAAGAATATTTTAAATGTATAGGAATCTTCATATTCTGTTTGAGTGCGAGGATTTTCTAGATTTGTAAGACGTATGGCCAAACGATGATATATCTGTAATTAGGAATATCTTAGGAAATTGGTAAATTAAATTTAGTGTGGGTAAACTTACCTTGGTCAATATCATTATAACCACTAAATTGATTAAGGCAGCCGTTATCGTAGTAAATAATTTGGCATGCTCATTCACAAAAAATCCTCCACCACCATAAATTATGGCAACCATCGATATGCGATAGATTATGGTACCCAAAACAGCAGAGAGGACTATGAAGATCTAAAAAACACAAGAAAATTTGAATAAGTGTGAAATATTTCCAGGGTTAAATTAATTCCTTTGACATTAAATAATAATTTATAATGCCGCCTAACATTGGAAATCTTATGTCAGGAGGTCATACGACTCATTGTAATCCCATATTTCCGACAAGAAAACTTAGAAAAAGAAGACAATCTTCAAAACTATCCCGTGTTCGAAATGAGGCATACACTAAAGCTTGAAGTCGGCTGGTTTTAGGCTCTCCTATGGCGGTGGTGTTCGTTCTTATCCATTTCAAGATATTTGTATTGTTAAGAAAATTGCTGAGGTCTTCACAAAGTTAAAATATAAAATAGCCTGGCAAAGTCTAGAAGCAATTGCTGCATTGTCCTACAGTAAACCCTTTGCAACTATTCTAGTGCGGTCTATTGCGCAATGCTCAATGTGCATTACTGTAAGCATTATGATTATCCGCTTGCCAAGACAAAAACATTTTGCTTTTCTTGAAATATCCTATAAATAGTCAGAGCCACCCACCTTGTCCTTGTAACCCTATCGGCTATGGCGTTAATCTTTTATGCCCAACTCTACCAAATTGATTAAGAAATCAGTTTGTATAGATTTTCAGACTTACGATGGAGGTATTCTAGTGCAGACCCTCAGATCGCTTTGTAACTTGGGTATAATGTAGAGGTGGGTAATTTTTGACTCCAATTCTTAAATGGCAGCTAAAATAACTACATTTGCAGTTAAAAAGGTGTACACTACATTTGCTTTTAAGTCAACAGCAATGTGTAGTTATGTTAACTATTAAAAATTAACTTTCGAATGTAGCAAAAACAACTACAAATTCAGTTAAGACAACATTACCAGCATTTAAAAAATATATTAATTAAAAAAACTCATTTTGAAATATTCTTAATCTGATTTTATTGTTTTATAAACAAATTAAAAACTATATTTACATAAAATATCACATTTAAATATTCACATTTCGCTCTAATTTTCCAAACCATTTCTGCCACCTGTCTGTCTTTAAGAGATGTAATATTGTTTTTTTTTTTTTTTTCGTTTCGCTGCAAGAAAAGAAATACAAAATTTAATAATATTTAAGTAAATAAATTTATTTTCATTCCAAATCTTACCTTTATATTTTATTTGTTTAATTCATCCATTTGTTTAATCCATCCAGTCCATCTTTAACATTCTCTTTTACACTAAACAAGCAGCTTGTTGCAGACGCCATGTTGGTTTTCTGTTTTGTGTCTTTTGATACATACACACTTTGTCAAAAAGTAAAAAAAAAACTGCAAAAAATAACGGATTACCGAAATGCGTTAATTTTGGTAGGTTGTTTAAAAAATCAACCCTCAAAAACGTTAAAAATTTGTTTTCTAAGTAAAACCTCCGAGGGTTGCAGTTAAAACAACTACAAATGCCCTACTGTACAAATAATTGTCATGAAGTAGCTGTAGAACTTTTCTGAGTGAATGAATAGATCTTCAACATACCTTTCAATTGACATACCTCCTTTTTTATATATGTATTCATTAAAAACAAAACCCACTTTTTAGCCCTACATCTTCACATGCTAAGTTTTTCATTACCCTTCATTAAATACCCTTCGTTACATGTTGTTTCAGCATTTGCAGCTTTTTTAAAGCTGCCATAGTCTCATTTGTCCCTATATACATATAGCAATCTTAGGTTAATTCAGCCATCTCATTTTCCGGAGTACCCACATGACCCGGAACCCATAAAAGACGGACCCTGTTTCAAATAGAAACCCTGTTGATTCCGCTCCTACACTATTGTACGATATAGTATAAAGTGATTGGAGACTCAAGTGCCTTAACCGAAGCCTGACTGAAACAGATACTGATACTCCTATCTCTCTATCCGTTATCGAATATACAATTCGTCACATCCAATATAGCAGAAATATCAGTTCTTAAAACTGTTGTCGTTCTGTCCATGGCATATGAATATCCGTTAAATTCGTCCAGATACCAGCCAGATCCAGTACCGCTAAAGGTGCTAGAAGGCATCATAGTAACTCCCTAAGCAATTCAGTTGGAATTTCCCAGTTTTCCCTACTTGGTATAATTACTCCATACCTTCTATTCGACACAGGATATCAAGTAATTCACAGGCACTAGAAACATCGGACACAGCTCCGAAAATCTTCCAGAGCCTACATACTGCCTTCTTTGCCTCGCCCTGCATATGGAGGTCTAGGCGAAGCATATCTAACATAACATTAAGATCATCCCGAAGTTTGGTATTCATAGCACCCTTAATACCCAGAACAGAAGCTCTTTGTAGTCTGTTCACCCTAGCCTGAACTGTTTTTACAATTTTTTTATATCTACACTCATAATAATCCATATGCAAAAAAATACGAAAAAAATGTCAAAATAACAAAATCTTTCGTAAAATACACGAATATTTGTTCATTTTACAAAATATTTCGTTGTTTTGACATTTTTTTCATATTGTTATGCATGGATTATTATAAGTGTAGTATACACCTGTAGGTTTCATACCCCAAGTCTTTCCAAATGTAAGCGACACTTAATTCATTACCATTCGTCTAACCTATTTTTTTAATCTTTCATTTTTAAAACCTATGTATGAAAAGTTCTGAATATAAGTTAGACTAATCCGCATAATAGCGTTAAACGCGTGACCTAATTTGTATAATGGCGCCCAACCTAAGTCTTCTTTTGTCGAAGGATTGTTCACTTATATTTACCATAAACAAAACCGCACTACCAGTTATTACAAAGCGTATAGCTCTAGTCCAAGTCGACATAAATGGTTCTTTCTCTCTGGTCACTGGATTCATACGAAAGCTAGTGACATTGGTTTCAAATTCAGGACGATTTTCTTCATCCGATTCAACATTATGTAAATCCCATTCCCAAACAATAACTGATTGTTTACGTTTCCATAATTCCAAAAATGTGGTAGCTAAAAATAAAAGTTAATAAATAGTTTGCTACCGGTGAGACACCTTTATTTCCAAACTTACCCCAAAAAGACATAAAAATGGCGAAGAATACTGTTGAGGGATTGTCAAATAGATAGGTAATTTTTGAGAATAAACAAGATTGATGTAAATACTGGTAATTGCAAGCCTTATCACACAATGGACACAGCGTTATATTGCCCGTTCCATATTCATTACAAATCTCTTTACTAGGCGTATTATCTTGAGAGTCCAAGGTGGCTAAGCCATAAATAAAGCACAGTGTTCCTACCACAGATGGATATACTAACATTTCTGTATAAAATCCAAGCCAGCAAAAATATAAAGCTATTTTATCACCAAAGTATTTGCGTACCAAGCACAAGGTTGTTTTTTATACCACTGAGAAGGATGAGCCCATGTTAGATATAACATACGACGATCTAAGGATACACCACTTGAATGAGGACGATCGTAACGGCCTTCGTGAAGAGGAAAACAAGCCGTATAGGTATGATCATTCAGTAAACGACGAATACCACTACGATCACTATCATCAAACGGAGTACGTAGTAAAACTTGCATGACCATTAGGGATCTTTGGGCACCGGTAAATGATGTAGCACGATCTTTAACGATAAATCTTAAATGAAGAGAACAAGTAATTTAATGAAAAGAAAAAACATTTCAGTGAACAATACGAGTTTGAAAAGACGCATAAAAGAGCATTTCAACAGTCTGAAATCACAACTATATGAGGGTGTTTTTCTTTGCCGATGAAGCCTCTTTCTGAGCGTTCTTTTATGACTCATATGAGCTGTATTGAAATTTTGAATTTTATGAATCATTAATGATTAATTTTTGAGCCATATGTTAGTGTTCCAAAAATTGTAAGAAATTTTCAATTATGTCAATTATGTCAATTATGATTCGTTTATGTCTCAGAAGTTTGAGCGCTCTAAAAATTACCATATTTTACCTCCCGATTCAGATAGACGGCATAAAGTCAAATTTCCTCTAGCATATGTATTTTGTTTTTGTAACAAAATACATGTACAAGTCGGAAATTCTGCTTTGTTCCGCCTATCTGAATTAGGAACTTAGAGTGTTTTATAAGTCATAATTTTGCAGTACTCAGAAATGTGTTGGTTGGGATAAAAAGACTGGCTAAAGTAAAAATAAATAAATTTAAAAGAACTTACTGTTCTTCTGGATTTCCATTTGCAGTTGCAGCTTTAAAAGTATTCTCTCCATCTAAAACACTTTGTTCTAATTGGATTTTTTGTGTTAATTTCTGCCACATTTCTTTCCAATATTGTATATTACGCACTACTATATTTTCCTCATCCTAAAATATACAAATTTGTTAACACAAAAATAGATTTTTTGTCGTAAATCACTCTAACTACCCATGATGATTTTACTGAAATGGTTATAAATCTTTTTGTTGGCAACTTAATATTCATAACCTCGGCTAAACGAGTTTCTAGTCTCCAGGGCAAGTGGATTTTCAAAAAATACGTACATTCATTAAAAGATTGTGTTTTATCCTCTAGTTCTACTTCTAAACCTTCTTTAATTAAGTTTTCCATAAAATTTTTACGATTATCACGTTTTCTGGATTCCATTTCGGTCATTACTCCTAGATCTTCTTCTTCCCAAGCTAAGACCATATCAATTTTACGTCTACCATCTCTAAACATTAGAGATTCCGAGTCAAGACCTTCACGATCTTGTTTGCTTACACGGCGGGATATATCGTCATCTATAGCTGAATTACGTTTACTTTGTTTACGACTATTATAATGACTGCCATTTTGGCTTGAATCCATTGAAGATGTTTTAGAATCTTGCCTCGATCTATCATAAGGCACTAACTGTTTATAGGAAAATTGATCTTCCAACATATTCGTTTCTCGTTTAATTTCTGAATCGTTCATTAAAACTTGATTGTCTAAATTATTATATTCCTCTGGATCCGGAGTAGGTGGTGCTGATAAATTTAAACCCAATGATCTATGCATAGCTGTTCCAGGTATATCCGAATTTTCAATTTTTGGACCAAACGCTAAAGTAGGACTAGCTTCTGCCGAATCGGTTTCCAAGTGTGTAGGCAGTGGTGTAGATAAGGAATGAGATTTATAATAATTTGCCTGATAACCTGGTCGCCATTTATCATTGTAATGATTACAATTTATGAGTGATGAACGTTGATGATTATTGTGATATGGAAACATTGTCATTTCTGCTTCTGGTGACGGTTGATGTTGTATATATTCACTAGTTATACGTTTTTCGGCGGTCTTTGATTCAGCTTCATTGATTAGTAGAGCGTAAATATTATCCGAAGAAGATTTTTGAGGATTTTGTAGGGTAAATGGGGTGGTATCAAACATATTTAAGTCCTGGATTAAAGAATGGAAATAATTTATAGTGTTATATATTTTTTTTTTGGATTTCAAGATAAAGTTTTTTGTTTAATCTTTAGAATTTTTTCTACTTATAGAAAAACCTTTTTTTTAAGACTTTTTAATTTAGAAACTTTTTTTTCATGTTTGCAAAGAAAAATCTTTAAATTTTGAAGAATTTCGCTCAAAGAAAACCCTTAAAAGTCCAAAATTGAAAGTTTGTTTTAGATAGAACACCTCTTTAGTCTGCAGATTTTTTCATATTTTTTACAGTTCTTTTTCTATGAAATAATACAAAACAACTACAGTACTTTCGCTTATAGTCACATCTCTAAGTTGCACACAAGTTGTGGACTATATCGCTAATGTGACTATATCGCTAGTTTTTTTATATGCCATTTTGTTGCCTATAAATAAATTGTGATATAGTCATCATAAAATGTGACTATATGCAATTTCATTATTATTATAACATGTGGAAAATTTGGAATATAAAAACGATGTTTGAAACGATTCAGCTCAGTTTCCTTTTCGTTTTAGCTTCTTAAATTTTTAAATAATTTTAAACCGAAAAAAATTCAAGATTTCACAATTATATTAGAAATTTTCTGTATTGTGACTATAACTTAAATTATTTGCATATAAATTTACTTTTAGTAGCCAGAGTTTAGTGGCATATAAGCCAAATGTGATTATATCGTGAATGGACTATATCCTAAATATTTTGTATGCAATTTGATTTTAGATGACAGTAAAAGTGTAAAAATGGACTATATCGCTAAATGGACTATAAGCGATGTGACTGTAAACGAAAAGTACTGTATTATGACAGTTATTAAAATAAAACAACTAAAAAAATACTGTATTTTTGTAACAGTTGTTTAGAGCAGTTATTTTAGTATTTTAATAAGCAACTACTTAAATAGTATTTCTATAGTAAACAAACAATTTTTGTTAGTTATTAAAAAAATTGTAGAGTTTATAAAAGTTTTTATTTAGTTTATATTTGTTATTATCCATGAACTTCATGAAAATCTTAAAATATGCATTTAAAATTAAAAAATGTGCACTTAAATTTTTTTAATTATATTTAAAACAAAAAACATTAAAAAAATCCGTCTCAATACAAATTATATTAAGGCCTGCTAACTTATCTCAGAATAACCAAAGTTAAGGGCTTAAATAAAGTTATAAATGTCAAATTTATATGGAAATATCGGTGGTTAAACTTTGGTTATTTTTTCGAAAAGTACCTCTTCCTAAATAAATTTAAATAAAATTTGTATTTATATAAATAAATACGTTTTTTTTTTATTTTGAAACGTAAAATTAATGCCCTTATTTTGTAAAACGCTACGCCTTACTTCACCGCGTTCAAAAAGTGACTGCTCGCGTTGCAACAGCTGATTCTTACGTTATTTTAAATTCAAATGTTAAAAAAGCCAATTGTGTAAAACGCAACGCTTACTTTATTATCACTTGAACTGTCAAATTAAACACCCAATTTTAGAAGCGTTAGCTTACATATTTTAAATAACCACAAATAGACATAAAAATATTTTAGTTTTCTGTGTTTATTTTCTATAATGTAAACAATTTTTTTAATAAAACAAAAAAACTGCTTTTTAATTACCACAATTTAAAAAAAATATGTTAATTTTAAATAAAACAAATGAAAAAAAGCTATAAACACAAATTTTAATTTGGTTTTAAATTTTCATCAGCTGTATTTAGTAAATACTATTTACATTTGTATTCACAATCACAGCTGATGGAGATACCAGATCAATTTCAATTTAATTTATTCAGTCTATGGATACATAAAAAATACGTTTTCTCAACTTTTTGTTTTTTTAGTTCAGTACTGTCCTGTATGTAGGAAACCATAATAACGCAATGGTTTGACAATTGAAGTGATAACGTATTAGTTCAGTGTTGAGACAACGCGGTGACGTAGTGATTTATAAAATAACGTTTGTTACTTAGCGTTTGTGTTGGCGTAGGTGAAGCGTTGAACGTAGGGGAAATACAAAATATGGGCATTAATCTATTTGTTCCTAAAAGGTTTTTGAATATATAAAATGACCGCTCAACATCGAAGTTTGCAATTGGTGTATTTTGATGTGTATTTCTTTTCTGAATTTATTTCACATGTCTTTTCTAAAAAGCTAAACTGGGATTTCGAAAGTAATTATTTTTCTTTAATTAAATTTTAAAGATAATTTGTGTTGTTTAATATATTTCATAAGCGCATCTTGCATAACTAACAAAGAATTTTAATTGTTTATATTAAAAAAAAAAAACGCATTCAAAAATCCACCTAAAACACAATCCCAATTTGTATATAAAATTTAAATATAAAATCAAATTGATATTTTTTTACAAGAAACTACACACAGATAAAAATGTAGTTGTTTGCCAACTGAAATTCGGTTACTTCGACTCAAATTCAGTTATTACGAATTTATGTGGGTTGGTACAACTCAACATTAGTTTCCACAACAAAGTTCAGTTCATTCATCTGAATTTTAATTGCAACACCGAAAATATTCAGAAATCTAATGTAAATATCGTTGTACTAACTAAATTTATAAGTTGTAACCATTAAAATACACTTTTCAATTCGGTTGGCACTTTATTTCTCTGTGTGTAGGAAAAATGCAATGAAAACATGCATTTAAAGCCAAATAAGTAAAACTATGCAATAAAAATATACATTTAAAACAAAATATGCATTTATAGCAAATTATGCAAAAATATGCATCGATGTAATTTTAACGCAAATCCTTTAATTCGCAAACATATTTTATTTATCCTGTTTTTAGACTTAAGAGGAAAAACATGCATGAACTTCCGGTTCCTGGTTATTATTGATATATTCATAGCTCGCAAACAATAATTAGAAAATATCATTGTATCTGCAATGCATAAATACCTAATAAATGGGGTAGCGTTTGCATTTTAGACTTTACATTTTAAGTAGGATGTATTAAGTCATATTTTGTTTTCGAAAGAATAAAAATTCCTTGCCCTGGTAATTACCTTTGTCGCCATATTAACTGAATTTACAGTTGTTTAAACCGTAATTTTCAGTAGATTCTACTGTCAAACTTTTTTTGAGAGATTTTGATAGATTTCATCTTTTATTTCCGAAAAATATTTTTCAATTTTTCTACAGAAAATACTTTGATTTTAAAGAAGTTTTCTACTTTAACAGTTTTTTTTCTATAAAAAGTCTCTTAAAAAAAATTATTTTTTTAAATTAAAAAAAAACTATTTTTTTTGAAGGTAAAATGCATTTTTTCGAAAATCTGATAAACTGTTTTTTTTTTTTAATTTTCAAAAAAATATATATTAATTACCCGGCATAGGGAAGTAATTTATAATTAAAATGTACTTTTTTAAATTTAAAATTTTTTTTTTTTTTGTAATACAGCTGTTTGAGGCGCGGTTTTTAAAAACAATGCAGTTTGATGTGGAGAAGTGAATAATTTGTGTGCATTAGTAAATCCAAAACCTAAGTACACTCAAAAAAAAAGTTTGTAAAGTCAGCAAAAAATTTTGCTGAGTCAGCAAAATTTTAGTCTGGAGGATGCTTGCAAAAAAGTTGCTAATGTCAGCAAAATCTTTTGCTGAAAATCAGCGAGCTGATTTTTAGCAACAAAATTTGTAGATTCAGCAAAAGTTTTGCTAACACTTAGTAGATTAGAAATACAAAAGCCTTGCTAAAAATTAATAAATTTTTTGCTGAATTTTATTAGACTGAAAAAAAACGCAAAAAGTTTTTAGAAAAATTGTAATTTAGTTAATTTATTTGCTGAAAATCATAAAACATATTTTTGTGATTCTTTTAAAAATAATTTACTATAATAACGAAATATAAAAATTTTCATTTTTCCACATTGACGACATGAATTTATTTAATATCTGAAGATATATAGAAATAAATATATATAACATAACAAAAATTGTCTTTCAATTACTTACATCAATGGTTGTCTAAATGATGCTATCGCAACTGCCGAAGATAATTATAGAAACGAAATGAAAAAATAAACAAAAACAAACGAAACGAAAAAACGCCTTTTTGCAATAAGAAAAAGGAACCATAAAAAATCTACCTGTCTTTGTCTTTCACTTTACTCTGTCTACATTTCTGTATATGTTTGTTTGCAATTTGACCACACATATAAACATTTAGTTTAAATAAATAAATATTTTATTTTGTCTTTTATTTAATTAATAGACAATTATTTTCACAAGCCGGTGACAACGCAAAATTTAAGTTATTTTAATCCTCAATTTTGTTTTATGTATGAAAAACAGATACAAAAGTCTTCCATGGTTGATTTTTTATATGTCTTATTAGAGTTGTACTTTTTCATTTTCCTCTTCTCTACTACATCTTGACATGCCGCGACATCTACTTCATTCTGCGTATATCTTTCAATCTGGTTGCCGTCCACACTATTAATGTGCTTATCAGCACCATTTTTTTAGCAAAATTAATTAGTAAAACATTAGTATATTAGTAAAGCATTAGTATAAAACAGTTAAGTGCTGAATAAGTATAACAAAAATTTTAGCTGAAAACACGATTTTAGCAAAAAATTTTGCTAAAAAATAGTATACCCTGATTTACAAGACGTTTTACTAACTTTTCTACTAATTTATTTTTTTGAGTGTAGCTTTAAAATAAGGTATCAATGGCTCTCGTAGCTTAAGCCGTGAAAAATATATGCAATATTATGAACGATTACTGTTTTAAAGTGTTCGAATATTTGTCATACTTTGAAACGCGACGTTTCAAGATCTGCTGGGATTAGATGTCCTGCATTAATACGAGGTTATAGTTATATGATAAGTTTCATAATAATAAGTTTTATATCATCATTCAACAGAGCAGATACACTGATTGTATTTTACAACAATCAAAGACATTTTTTTTAACACTCATATTTTTTTTCTTTTGGTAAATATATTTATACATTTAAAAAATTAAATATGTGGAATATAGATTGGGAAAATGAGATTTTATTATGTTTAAATGTTTTTAATGAAGCTGAGTGTCTTGCATGTAAAACTGTAGAAACATTTATAACGCACAGATTTGTATTCGTGCAATCGCACCAATACATTCATAGTTTTCTTTTAAATCACCAATACATTCTCATGTGAACATTATTTTCTTTGTAAACAGCACTGTGTTAAAGTCACATTGATACCTTATGGGCTACTGTGGCGTATGAGTGTTATTTTTGCAATGTTGGATTAAATAACACCCATACGCAATTTTTATACTGTTTTCTTAAAATATTTATGTAGTACACAGAAAAAACTAAAAACGGGTTTCAATTAAAAAAATTATTGAATCAACTAATATTTTAATTAATTTTGCACCTATCACGGCAATGATACTATCAATTAAACCTTTTATTAAAATTAAGAAGGTAAAAAAAGTTATAAATAACTTCTACAAAAAAAAAAATATGATACTCACAAAAAAATTTTTTGATCTATACGTTGGTATGTGTGTTTTTTGCAATGCTGAGTCTGTTTGTGTGTGTGCTTGTTTTGTTTGTTAACTTCAAATGTATTTGGTATTTTATACTGAAAATTTTCTATTTATGCATACAGTGTATGAAAAAATAATATGATAATTGCGTTTAAAATAAAATATGTATTTATATATTTAAAAGTCAATTAAAATATTAATTAATTCAATTAAATATTTGTTTAGAAACAAATATTTAATTGAAAAATCAAATCAAATCTTTAACTAGATATTTTAGGTTGATAATTTGTTCTGTGTATGAAGAAATCATGTCTTACTTAAGGTAAAATATTATTGTCAATATTATTGGCATTTTAGTACACAGTGCAATTAGATGTACAATACTTCTTCGTAAAATATGGCAACACTGGTTTGATCTGTTGGTTGTGAAGGGATATAAAAAATTACACAATGTGCCCAACACATTATAAAATATTATTCACATTTCTTGTTTGCGGAAAAAGAATCAAACCCTTGTTAATTGTTTCCAATATAGTATACAACCTTCTAATATGACAAGCAGCCTGATAATATATTGCACAATAGCACAAGTTGTACAAGAAAATTGCGTGGTGTATGGATACCTAATACTGCAAATATACTTCAAACAAAAACATGTATTTTTGAATGCTATTTGTATTTAAATATTAATTCATTTGATTTATATGCCCGATCAAAAAAAATTACATCCCGGGTAAAAATTTTAATATGGAGTCTCATAAAATTATATCCCATTTGATAAGTTCCCATAAATAAACACATCAAAATTGATCCGAAAAATGGGTCATCTACATGTATATAATTATATCAAATTCGATATAATTTTATACAATTTTATCCGAGATTTGTTCTTATCCCGGACACTTAATTATATATACTTTGAAATAAATATATCTGATTTTATTAAATTTTAGCCGATAGTAGGTATGCTTTTAGTAACTTGAAGTTATGCTTAAAAGTATTTAAGTTCAAAACTAAAATTTCTAGAAATAAACAATTTTAAAGACCAAAATTTTTTTAAATGAAACAACAAAATGATTAAAAGTTATTAAGAACAAATTAAGAGTTTCAAAAATATGTAATTAAGTGATATTGTCTTATAAAATGTACACATTTTTTTATTTGAAATTATATAAGAGACTGAGACTTTTTCCTGAATTTAAAATCATTTTCCTAAGAAGCTTTTAGATTTGAAGATTTGTACTTGGGTGTTTCGCATGACTATTCAAATTTTATTATTATTTTATAGTAATCAAATATTTCGCGTTAAGAAAACATTAGTACACTCAAATAAAAATATTTGTAAAAAAAAAATTTAAAACGTTTTATATTTCAATTTACAGTTTCTGCAATAATTTTTAGTACAAAATCTTTTTTTAGGAAAAAATTTTTGCACTCTCTAATTACAAACTTCAAATTACTTTACTATTTTACTAATTTTTTTTATACCCAAGTTGCAAAAATTAGCAAAAAATTTTACAAGTTTTCTTTTTTCATAGTTGAAAGCAAAGTTTTATTTTTAAGTGGAGTATTTTGCAATCTAAAATGTAAAGAAAATGAAAAGGGATAATAAAAATTAATTTTAATTTAAAAGACAAAATAACGACTTTTTGATAAACAAAATTTAATGATTTTAGCAAATCGTTAAGTGTGTTCTAAAAGTTTACAAAATTTAAGTAAAGTTTACTAATTTTTCCTACTACTTTCACTATACTAATAATTACAAAAATGTTTTGCTAAAATTAGCTAAACGGTCTGCTGCCCTAAAAATAGGTAAATAGTTGGCGTTGTGGTGTAATGATTAGCGCGTTGGACTGTTACACAGATGGTCCCGGGTTCAATTCCCGGTGACGATAACATCAATTTAGAAAAATAATATGTATGAATTTTCTATCACTTATATGTATCGCAGCGCCCACCTTCGGTGTTCCCATAGCACTTAACCCCACCGAAGTAAAATAATGGATCAGGGCTATGAAACAAAAAGCTTCAATAAATTTGCCAACTCTACATCAGGTGGCCACCAACAACTGTTCTAAGACTTATCATCTCGCGCAATTACAGTGTTGCCATGTTTCAAGCCCTTCATCTTTCACCACCTTTCATCTCTCCACTATCCCCTTTCCAAAGAAAGCAACACGTTAATTAATAGGAAGCCTTTCCTGAGTGTTGCTTCTCTTTTAAAAAAAAAAACTTTTACGGACTTTTATTTGAGTGTAATAAAAATTAGTTGCAATGATGTTGCAGGTAAACTTGCTAGAACTAGCAGATTTTTTGCTAAATACCAGTACACTAAAAAAAAAAAATTAATATTAAAATCAAGTAGAAACATACTTAAAATAAATGAAAACGCTGTAGATTTACAACAACGTATTTTTTACTTATTTAAAATATTTTATAATTGATTTTAAAAGAAAAATGCTCATTTTTTTTTAAATAAAAAATACTCAATTTAAATTGAAAAATAATTAAACTTAGTATACAAACTTGTGCTTTTCTACACCTTTTACAACTGTAATTCAAAAAATATCAATTGAAATTCAAAATTTCCATTTGAAATTCAAAATTTCCATTTGAAATTCAAAAAATATCAATTGAAATTCAAAAATTCCATTTGTAATTCAAAAAATATCAATTGAAATTCAAAATTTCCATTTGAAATTCAAAAAATATCAATTGAAATTCAAAAAATATCAATTGAAATTCAAAATACATCAATTGAAATTCAAAATACATCAATTGAAATTCAAAAATTTCTATTTGAAATTCAAAAGTTTCCATTTGAAATTCAAAAATTTCCATTTGAAATTCAAAAATTTCTATTTGAAATTCAAATGGAAATTTTTAAATTTCAAATAGAAATTTCAAATGGAAACTTTTGAATTTCAAATGGAAATTTTTGAATTTCAATTGATATGTTTTGAATTTCAAATGGAATAATTTTTGAATTTCAAATAGAAACTTTTGAATTTCAAATAGAAATTTTTGAATTTCAATTGATGTATTTTGAATTTCAATTGATGTATTTTGAATTTCAATTGATATTTTTTGAATTTCAAATGGAAATTTTGAATTTCAATTGATATTTTTTGAATTTCAAATAGAAATTTTGAATTTCAATTGATGTTTTTTGAATTTCAAATGGAATTTTTGAATTTTAAATGGAGTTTTTGAATTTCAAATGGAAATTTTGAATTTCAATTGACATGTTTTGAATTACAATTGTAAAAGGTGTAGTGTTCCATTCCACTTGTTCTGAATTGTTGAAAATAAAATGATTTATTTTTTAATACCTTTTTTATTAATAAGTTAAAATTATGTTCTTAAATATACTAACAAAATAATAATTGAAGTATTTTTTACGCTTATAACTACACTTACGAATAAGTCATCTCTTCCACGAAGTAAAAAATCATGACGCCCCAGACTACTCCAACACACCTTGGAGAATTTGTGACCAAGATCAATGGTTGTTGCCCAGAGATCGATGGTGTAATAAAGTTAATTCTTCAGTTAGTTCGTATTCAAGCATAAAAACCCTGAATTTAAAAATAAATACACAAATTAATAACAATAACTTCAACAAATATATTCCTTAAAAATATTACACAAAGTCAGGAACACTTTGCATATTTAAGGCATTAAAATTACGCACTTACCCTTCATTTACAAATTAAAATAGCAATAAACAATTTTTTACCACGCAATTTTAGTTAAAAATATTTTTTATTTTACTTGAATTCAATTTTTATTTATTTTTATTGAGTCTGCAAAAAATGACATGCGTGCAGATGTCAAACTAGTTTTTTATTTAATAAATGTTCTTTGAACAAATAACATTTTTAAATCAAATATGAAAAATATTTGATTTAACTATGCTTTTTTCACTCTGAGTAAGAAAAGAACTGCAAAAATAAGAATAAATCTGCTAAATATACAAAATTTTAGTTATATTTGAGCTAAATTTGTGTTAAACAATATTGATAATTTAATCAGCTAAAATCAGCAAAGATTTTGCTAAATATTAATAGCAAACAAAAAATCAGCAATCAATTTAAAATTTTAAAAGCTTTTTTTTGATTTTTTTTTATGCGAATAAAAATTCAGCAGTTTACAATTTTTTTAGAAAACATTTTTGTTGATTTTAGCAGGATATACTGTTATGTGCATTTTTCTAAATTTAACGTAAATACAACATAAACTTTGTCGATATAACAGTTTTTGTTTGCTGTTATTTGTCTACAAATTTAGTTTAAGTATAACTAAAATTCTGTAGATTTAACAGATTTTTTTGCTATTCTTATTTAGCAAAGAATCTGTTAATTTCAGAAGTGTTTTCTGCAACGTAATTTGCACTAGTTTTTAGTAGTTTTAGTTTTTAGTAGTTTTCTATTAGCGAATTATTTATACTATACTAGAATAATATGTAGGTAGGTAAAGACCACTGCAAATATAGTTAAAAACAAATGAAATTTCACTTGAAAAAAAACACGACTTACATTTCAGTAAACTTAACTAACATGTCCTTTGTTTTTTACGGTTCAAAAAATTAACCACAATTGCAGTACAAATAAACCACCATATGCAGTAAAAAATAAGCAAATATTTATTTGTTTTATTTTTTTAAATAAAAAAAAAACTACTGTATAAAATCATAATACAGTAATTTGATGTGGTTTGTTTGTTTAAATGAACTACAAATGTAATCAAAAATTAATTTTCTTCAACAAATGACTATTTTTTTCACTCAAAAACAAAGATACTGTATTATAACTGAAACAACTACAAATATTTATAGCAGAAGTTCCAGTAGTTTTTTTTTTCTTAAATTCGTTTTTGGTGTGTAATCAGTGGGTCTCTCTCAATCTGCCCTCTTTTTATTTTTTCGTAAACTCGCACGGAGCAAATGAAAACATGTTGCACAAATTTAAAAGTTTAAATTAACTTTGAACTTGAATAATTTACATTTTCATCGTTTAAATTAATTTTTATCATGGTTTTGAATAATAATTTAATAAAATGTTTATTTATTTAAAATTTTAACGATAAAATAAGCAAGATAGAATTAAAATATATTAAATTTTTAATATAAAATAACAAAATATAAGCAAAAAAAATGAGTGCTTTAACCCTTCGTTGCATGATTTAATTTAATTACAGAAAAAAAATTTTGGAGTTTTATTCTTGTTGCGTGTTAAGTTATGATTGCAGAGATTAAATTTGGTGGACTTCCTATATCTATTTTAAGAGTTATGTAACATTGCATATATGCAATATCATGCAGCAAATCCATGGAAATGTATATATTTGCTTTTTTTCATACTTCCACGATTTATCGATTTCAATGCTCAAAAAGTAAAAGCATTTTATGTTATATAGAAATATTAATTAAAATTTTAAGAACAAAATTTGATTTAATTCATGTTTTTATTTTTAATTAGATATATACCTACAAGAAAGGTTGACTTTATTTTGTATTTCAAAAACTATTCTGAATGAAATTTCTTGAAGCATAAGGCTGTGCCTACAGCCCGGCAATTAGCATGTAATTCTGTTATATATCCATTTTGGCCAATGATCCATGTGATCTAGTCAAACTTCGTTTTGGGGAATTGGCAAACTTCATGGATGCTTTCTCTAAAATTAAGATTTGTAAAAATATGAATGTTCGAATAAACTATTTAAAAAAATATATGTATATATATATAAACTTGGTACATACCTTACGGGAAAGATTTTTTGTTACTTCTGAAGGCCTTCCCCGAGCTATTGATGTTTTTCCCAATTTGCAAAGCGTTTCACCTACTTACAAACGAAAATCCTCCAACGTTTCGTTAAAAATGTTGCCTTTTTGTAATTCAGCGCGTTTGTATAAAAGCCAAGCATTGACCAAAGCTGTATCTACCATTTCTTAGGGCGTATACACCCGAAAATGTCTAAAAAATCCACGATATGGTGTTGGCCAACCAAAGAGTAAAAGTGTGTGAGATTGTTGAGGCCATAGGCATTTCATAGGGCAGTGTGGTTTCGATTTAAAATGATCAGTTGGGTTTAAGAAAGCTGCCTGCAAGATGGGTGCCGCGTTTGCTCTCAATTGACCATAAACGTAATCGTGGCCAATAAGGTGACGGTAACAATAAGCGGCGAATATTATGCCAACTTATTGGACCGATTTAAGGAGGATTTAAAAAAAAATCGACCTCATATAACCACGAAAAAAGTTATTTTTCATCTAGATAATGCACTGGTGATTTCATCAAACAAATGCATATTTAATGGACCTCGAAAAATCTTTTCTTTTTGGAAGCGATACATAAATTGGAGAAACATTGGACTAAGTGTATTGAGCTAAAAGGAGATTATGTTGAAAAATAATTTTTTTTGCAAAAAAAAAACTGTTTTTCATTCAAAAAGTCACGGAATTATTATCAACAGTTGCAACATATTCGCAGGATTCTCCGCGTGGTTTTCCATCATAATTTTGTCGTCTGGAAGTTTTAAGTTCGGACTGTACCCAGCGAGAAAATACCACAATTTGCTAGTGTGAACTAAACAAAATTATGATTACATGCATGGAATTGCATATATGCAATATAACAACATATAAGCAATATAAGTTCACATAAGCGCAAACGCATGAATTTGCACATATGCAATGATGCATTACAGCGCTCAAGTAAATACTTTGCAATTAAACATTTGTAGTTATTTGCAAAGAAAATGTAGTAAAATACTCAAATAATACTTACATTTCAGTTAACTTTCACAGGATTTTAGAATAATTAAAGAAATCAACACTTTTTTTCGCTTACTTTAAATACTTCTTGTTTCGGCAACTAATATTAAAAAATGTTTAACAAGAAACTCAAAATTGCAACAAAAATAGAATGTCTTGACATAAAAGAGATCAACGAAAGAAAAAATAACGGTATTTGTTCAAAAGCGCAGTTGTCAGATACCCGCGAAGTCAACATTGCATATATGCAATGGCATGCAACGAAGGGTTAAGCAACAATTTTTTTTATCAACATGTTGCAATTATTTTTTAGTGTAAAAAAATGTTTTCATTTGCTTGTCCGAGTTCGGTAATTTGTTGCTGAGAGGCGTGGGAAGTGTAGTCTCTGCATTTGTATATACTCTTTGGTGTAATTTGCCAATTTTTTTATTTAATTGTTTTTAAGTGCTACATTTTATATAATTTTTATTCATCACTCCTAAAATTAATTTCTTGAAAAGAATTTAAATTTTAGGAAACTTTTTAAACTTTTTGAAATTAATATTTTTTACTAAAAATGTAGATAATTAAGTATGTAGAGAAAATTTTTCTTTAAATTATTTTATTGTTTAACTAACAATGCCAATTATTGTTTCCATACTCACCCCCGGATTAAATAAACGTCCCGCGACAATACCACTATCTTGACTTAATCTTCTTGTGTGTAATTTACTACTTGAACTATCTCTTGTCATACGTTCACTTTTGGCGGGACTAGAAACAATATCACGTTTACCAATGCGAGCTGGTGGTGCATTGCGCAGGGCTGGTACTGAAAGGAATCCTAAAAATATAAAAAAGAAACACACGCACAAAAAAAAAACAAAATGTCATTTTTAAATATTTAAAATTGTTTAAAATGCCAGGCCAGTTCCTAGTAAACTTACTGGGAAATTGTAAAACGCCTATACCTTCTTCACGTTGATTGTGGTGTGTTTGCTGGTGGTAGGGGTATGACAGTTCGTCGTCATCGGGATCTTTAACAATTAAATCCTCATGTGAATTTGATTCAGTGATGGGGGCTGTACTGGCTTCTTCTACGCTATCAATACGTATGTGATATGAATGTTTTGTTTGTTGCGTGTTTGAAGGGGAATCACTACTGTCATTGTTTCCACTATTGTTGTTGTTATTATTATTATTATTATTATTACTGCATGCAATATTTTGCTCACTCATGTTTGTACTTTGTCGTATTTTAGTTTTGTCTTCTATTATTAATTTCAATTCATTTTAATGTACCCCAATTTTTTATAGTAGGTACATTTGTAATTCTACGTTTTAAATCAAATTACTTTTAAAAATTTATTTATTTTGTTTGTGGGATTTTAAAAGATTAAGGGCGAGTAAATTTTCTAAAAATAACCAGAGTTTTACTTTACCCACAGATATTTCCATATGAATTTGACATTCATAACTACCCAGCAAAAAAATAATGATTACCCGGATGCAGTTCTGGAAGGCATTATTTAATTACCGAGCGCTTCCAAAGCATACGCAGAAGTCAAGATTTTTGTTCGCGATGTCCCATTTGGTATGTCTTTTTTTCAGCAGGTGAAAATCACTTCCTTCATGTGCTCGAAAAAGCAATAAATTCATGCCTTCGTAGCAAAATAAAAAGCGCTTTTCTTGTGTATTGACAACATTAATGCTTCATTGTGTGCATTCTTTACTGCTTCATTGTATGCATTATTTACTGCTTCAAAAGAAAGCTATTAGGAACGCACATCAAAATGCCTTTTTAATTGCTTTATGGTATGCACGTCGGTTAAGCGCTATTTTGAAAGCATTAAGATGTAGTTACTGCTTACCGAATCGAGGTTATTTTTTGCTGGGTATGGTCAAGCAATAACCTTTGGTTAATATGAGATAAGTTAGCAGGTCTAAATGTTTTAAATATTTTTGTTTCAATTTAACTACACTCGAAAATGCTACTAAAAATTTGTTTAAACTGAAATTAGCAGATCTGATTTGCCAAATTCTGGTACATTAAGAACAGCAAAAATAAATCTGTTAAATATACAAAATTTTGTATGATTCTTCTTCGAGCTTAAGATCTTTTGTTAAAACGATTATAAATTATTAATTTCCAATATTTCGTCTCCACATTGGAAGACTTCTTCAGGGAAATTTATTTTAATTTAATTTTTATCAATTTTAAAATTTTTTAAATAACAAATTTTAAAAAAGGCGGGAAAATAAATTTTGAAATAAATATTTGTTTTTTGTCAATATAAAAATATCCCAGAAAACAATAATAAAAAATATTTAAAAAACATCATAGTAAACAAAATTAAATGAACAATATTTAAAATCTTAACTAAAATATTATAACAACATATATTATTTAATACTCTAATAATTATCTTAATTCCTATTAACTAAATGTCTGTAATTCTGAGCAATATTTGCTATGTCTGTTTTATAGTTTATTCTTTGTGTTAATGGTACTTTCATAATTTGAAGCATTTCTAAAGTGTATCTGCGTCTGTAATTGTTTTCTGTATTCAAAATTAGTGTATTATCAAAATCGGGATAGTGATTTGAATTACTGCAGTGTAATGATAATGCTGTTTTTTGTGCCGTAGTAGTTTTATTGTATTTCTGATCAGATTTGTGTCCTGCAATTCTTGTTTTTAGTTTATTTTTAGTTGTACATACGTATACTTTGTTACAAATCTCATTATCATTTCCCTTGCATGGTATTTTATAAACTAAATTGGAGATTTCTAATTTGTTTATTTTATCTTTTGTTTTGCTGTATAGTTTACCTAATGTGTTACATGTTCTATGTGCTACTAAATACTTTTTATTATCATATATTTTAGATTTTTCTATTCTTTCAGATAGAAGAGGAACATAAGTCAAAGATTTATAAATTTTAGGTTCAGTAACCATTCTTGTATTTAAAATATTTCTGTTTTTATATTGTCTTATTAATTCACAAGTTAATTGAATTGGGTAACTGTTATCATCTAAAATTTGTTTAATTTTTTCTATATTAATTTTATGAAATTGAATATCGCTAATATTTAATACCCTTTCAATTAGGTTTCTTGCTGTATTGATTATAATTCTTCTGGGGTGTTTTGAAAAATAATTTATAATTCTTCCTGATGCTGTGGGTTTCTGATACCAATTTATCACTAAATTTTCATCCTTTCTCATTACTAATGTATCTAAATAAGAAATTTTTGAATTGCATTCCTCCTCTATTGTAAATCTTATATTCTCATGAAATGAGTTAAATGTGGATAAAATATCATTAACTGAACTATTAGGAATAATACAAAATAAATCATCAACATATTTTGTGATTATTTTTGGTTTTACATTAAGTTTTTCAATACAAGTATCTATTAATTTCTCCATTACAATATCGGCCACAACTGGAGAAGCTGGAGATCCCATTGGAAGTCCTTTTTGTTGTATATATGTTTTATTATCATATCTGAAATATCTGTTATCTACAATACAGAATTTTAAAATACGTAGGAAAAGGTTCTTTTCAATTTTCGTGTAATTTTTTATTATGTCCCATTTCTCCTCAATAATATCCAGAGCTACAGCCCCAAGATTGTATGGAGTACCTAAAATCCATAAGGAACAATTCCCATTGAGGCCAATATGCTCATTTGTTAATTCCCCATCTTATGAATTATGTAAATACATTATAAGTATTCTTAAGAAGTTAACAGAAAACTCTAAATATAATGTAAAAGATTCTTTACAATTTAGAGAAAGGATACAAAACTTAAAGATACAAGATGATGAAAAATTAATTTCACTTGACGTTGTATCTCTATTTCCAAGTATACCAGTTGATATAGCTCTGGATATTATTGAGGAGAAATGGGACATAATAAAAAATTACACGAAAACACATTAGGTAAACAAAAGATAAAATAAACAAATTAGAAATCTCCAATTTAGTTTATAAAATACCATGCAAGGGAAATGATAATGAGATTTGTAACAAAGTATACGTATGTACAACTAAAAATAAACTAAAAACAAGAATTGCAGGACACAAATCTGATCAGAAATACAATAAAACTACTACGGCACAAAAAACAGCATTATCATTACACTGCAGTAATTCAAATCACTATCCCGATTTTGATAATACACTAATTTTGAATACAGAAAACAATTACAGACGCAGATACACTTTAGAAATGCTTCAAATTATGAAAGTACCATTAACACAAAGAATAAACTATAAAACAGACATAGCAAATATTGCTCAGAATTACAGACATTTAGTTAATAGGAATTAAGATAATTATTAGAGTATTAAATAATATATGTTGTTATAATATTTTAGTTAAGATTTTAAATATTGTTCATTTAATTTTGTTTACTATGATGTTTTTTAAATATTTTTTATTATTGTTTTCTGGGATATTTTTATATTGACAAAAAACAAATATTTATTTCAAAATTTATTTTCCCGCCTTTTTTAAAATTTGTTATTTAAAAAATTTTAAAATTGATAAAAATTAAATTAAAATAAATTTCCCTGAAGAAGTCTCCCAATGTGGAGACGAAATATTGGAAATTTATAATCGTTTTAACAAAAGATCTTAAGCTCGAAGAAGAATCATATATAATAAAAGAAGATCGAAGAAAATTAAACATATACAAAATTTTGGTTATATTTGAGTTGAATTTTAGTTAATTGTTAAAAAAGTAGCTATTTATTTTGCTAAATATTTGTACACTCAAAAAAGTTTGACAGTAGGCCCTACTAAAAAAATGACAGTTAAAACAACTGTAAATTCAGTTTAAAAAACGGCAATAACTAAAAATTTTGTTATTTTGAAATGATGAAAAACAACTAAAAAAGCTGTAAAAATAACTTATAATGCCGTAAAATTAAGTGCATATTTTTTACTAAAAAAATTTTGAACAAATTGTAAAAATTGATAAAAAATAACTAATTTAAAAAGTTATTTTTTCGTTCTTTTAGAAACATTTTTTAATAAATTTTTTTTTTTTTCAATAAAAATAAACAATTGTATTTCCAATAATAACTTTTACTTCGGCCTTTTTGTTGTAATTCAAGCTCGAGGTCATTTGTATTTCCTACATCGTACTTCAAATGCAGTCAAAATTCCAAACGGAATTATGATGAAGTTATGATGTTGTATGCATTGGGAATACAATGTAATTTTCTAATTATTATTTTGTAAACTATGAACATATCAATAAGAACAAATATAACCTAAACGAGAATTTTTAAAAACTAGACAATCTTCTATTTTTGAATAACTAACGAAAATAAATTGAAGAGCTTATTGTAAAAACTCGATAAGCCACATTTAAAATTTTTTTAGTTTTCGCTGTTTTTTACACATCCGTTGAATAAATTTTGAATGAATCCTTGCTTAACCACTTGTTACACGTATATAGAGTATAAAAGTCCTGTAATAGCCATATTTTCAAAATTTATTCCCTTTTTACAAGGCAAAAACTAACCAAAAATTAAATGTGGCTTAACAAGTTTTTACAATAAGCCCTTCAATTGTTTACTGCAAAATTACTGCTTCAAACAACTGTTACAATAAAACAGTATTTTCCTTCAGTTGTTTTTTTAAATAACTGTCATAATAGTTGTTTTCTATTATTTAACAGAAAAACAACTGTAATTGCAGTTGAAAACAAGAACAACTGATTACTACACAAACAACTGCTAAACTGTTTTTTAGTGTAGACAAAAAATAGCAAAAAAAAACTGTTTAACCAAAAAAATATTAAGTTATACTTAACTAAAATATAATGAAACAGAAATATTTGCTAAAAAAATTGTAGACTGCTGATTTTAGAAGGGTACATTTTCATTTGCATTATAAAGAATCTGAAAAAAAACTTTAAAAATGTTCACATTTTTTGTAATTTTTTTTGTCTACAAATACTGAGAAATTTTGTTTGCTGACTTTAGCAGATTGATTTGTAATTTTTAATAATATAAAATTTAGCTCAAATATAACTTAAATTTTGTATATTTAACAGATTTATTTGCTGTTCTTATATTATTAATATTT
Organism: Delia radicum; assembly: GCA_021234595.1. NCBI lineage: Eukaryota > Metazoa > Arthropoda > Insecta > Diptera > Anthomyiidae > Delia > Delia radicum. The sequence goes on along the minus strand of CM037853.1, from coordinate 220,223,666 downwards.
AGGCAAAAAATCTGCTACACCGTTTTCAATTGTATTTCACAAGTTAAAGGCGTTGTGGTGTAATGGTTAGCGCGTTGGACTGTTACACAGATGGTCCCGGGTTCGATTCCCGGTGACGACAACATCAATTTAGAAAAATAATATGTATGAGTTTTCTATCACTTATATGTATCGCTGCGCCCACCTTCGGTGTTCCCATAGCACTAAACCCTATAGCACTAAACCCTATAAAATAATGAATCAGGGCTATGAAACAAAAAGCTTCAATAAATTCGCCAACTCTACATCAGGTGGCGACCAACAACTGTTCTAAGACTTATTATCTCGCGCAATTACAATATTGCCAAGTTCGAAGCCCTTCATCTTTCACCACCTTTCATCTCTCCACTGCCCCCTTTCCAAAGAAAGCAACACATTACTTAATAGGAAAATTTCTTGAGTGTTGCTTCTCTTTTAAAAAAAAAAAAAATAAAAAAAGTTATCAATTGTATTTCAGATACACTAATCCTTAAAATCACTTATTTGCTAAATTATCTTTTTCCAGTTTGCTGGCAATTTTTAACTTTGTTAACTAAACACAAACTTATTTGTGACGGACAAATAAAATTGGTTCAGTCATAAGCTTTTGTCGTGTTATGCTTTCAGATACTTTTAAGACTCTACTAATTGCAGATGTTGAACATTTTTCACGAAAACTATCAGCAATCTTTGAAAGGCTTTTCATGGAATTACATGCTGTTTTTCTCTTTTGTTTTGTGCCCTCGAGTTTCTTCTCCCCGCATCCACTTTGATTTATTCCAAAATTGGAAATAAATTTGTCATGTCGCTGTGTTTTTCGCACAACTTCTGCCCAAATTTCGAAATTTTTTAAAAATGCCCAAATTTTGCGTTTTTGAGTTCATTAAGATATTTGATGCATGGCGTTTTGTTTGAAAATAAATAAGGAAATTATTTTAACAAAAAAAGCTTTATATGTGATTTCGAAACATTGAATAGAATTGGTTATAATGATTCTTCAAATCGAAGTACAGCTATAACTAGTTATGAAATGCTGAGATTTACATTTATAGGTAGTGTTTCGTCAATTTAAAAAGTGGACGTCTTCAGTTTGCATAAACTAAAGTGCCATTAAGACACTTTAAGAAACCGCAATAAGTTTCATTAAATTATATCTTAAACTATAAATATGATGAAAATTGTAGTGCGGTTATTGATACACTGCGTATCATACACATTGCTTATATTTTTTCAATTAAATCAATTAAAAATATGCAAAATATGACTTTTGCAGCACGTTTATACTCGGGGTACTAGCAATAAGTTTTTAAGTTGTGCGCCCCGGTAGGCTAGTTGGTAGCGTGCTGGCTTATCTGTGCGGGGGTCGTGGGTTCGATTCCCACCAGAGGCACTGGTCTGTTTTCGCTGCAACGCACCGAAGGCTATAGTAGCTAGTGCTAGGTTAGGGTAATAGTATATAATTTGTAATTATATGATTATTAATTAATAAAAAAAAATAATAAAAAAAGTTTTTAAGCAAGACTCATAATATTAATATTAATCAATGGATGTCTAGAAAACAGCGAAAAATATAAACAAAACAACAATCAAGTTTTTACAATAATTGTATTTCAGAAATTGTAAATTTTTTAAAAAAAAATTTTTATTTTAGAAATATCAATTGTATTTCAGAAATTGTAAATTTTTTAAAAAAAATTTTTATTTTGGAAATATCAATTTTATTTCAGAAATGATCAATTGTGTTTCAGAAATTACTTATTGTATTCTTGATTGATATGAATTGCATTTCAGATGTAACAACTGTATTTCACAAAACATCAATTGTATTTAATGTTAATTAATTGTATTTCAAAAACTGTTAATTGTTTTTCAGATATTATCAATTGTATTTCAGAAATCATTAATTGTATTTTAGAATTTGTTATTTCTATTTCAGAAATGATCAATTGTATTTCAGAAATAATCAATTGTATTTCAGAAATTATTGAAAGTTTTTCATTATTATTTCTGAAATAAGATTAGATTATATGGCACTATGCACCGCGACCAACTTAGGTCTTTTGTGCTGCCTAAAGTTACCCTAAAGATTCAAGCTACCTATAAAGCCAATAATCCTATTAGGCAAAATCTTCATAATGTCCGAAGGGGAGACAAAGCGTTTGCCAAGAAACTTGGCACGCCTTTCACATAGCCTCGGACATTCGCAAAGAACATGCTACCAGTTCGCAAAACCTACACTCATCCGTGTCCGAAAGACCCCTTTTGCGCAGGTGGTATCTGAGATTGCAGTGTCCAGTCAGGTAAGACACCAGGGTTCTCAAGTCACCCCTCCCGAGGGACAAGAGTCTCCTCGATCCTGCACTGGAAAAAGAAATTAATCTCTTAGCCTGTCGTTGGCCAAGAGAGTTTTCCCAATAGAGAGAGAATTCTGACTCCCTCCACGACCCGAGCTTCTCCCTAACATACCCCAAAGGTATACCACAGAATGGTTCAGGGCCAATAAAGGGCCTTCGGGCCCCGCAATTAGCAAGACAATCTGCCCTCTCGTTGCCCTCATGCCCCTCGTGACCAGGAACCCACCCTAAGGTAAGCGAGTTGCGCCTGCCAAGTCGGTTAAGAGCCAGAATGCATTCCATGACCAGACCAGATGACACCTCATAGGACATTAAAGCCCTTAATGCCCCTGACTGTCGGAAAGAATGTAGATGCGAGATCTAATAGTGCCCCTTCGTAGACACTCCTCCGCGCAGACACAGATAGCAAAAATCTCTGCCTGAAAAATGGAGGGGCATCTACCCATGGGTAAGGCCCGTTGGAAACCTGGTCCATAGACACCCGCACCAGTGTCACCATTCGCATGCTTTGAGCCATCTGTGAACCATATCTGAGAACCCCGCTCTGGCTCCCAGGATCTGTTGGTCCACATGTCCCTGTCGAACAGCATCACTTTAAAGTTCCTATCAAAGATGTACTCCGGTGACCTCCTATCCGTAACCTTTGTAACCGGGTCATCAATTAGGATTCTAGCGATCCTCATGTAACCCCTTAGATCACCTCCCCTCATGTCACCGAATTCTCTAAGTCTGGAGGATCCTATGCAGGCAGCCTCCATTACAGAAATATGCAATGGTGATATCCCCAGCATAACCCCCATGGCATCCGTCGGGCAGGTTCCGCCTGCCCCCGTTATGCCAATACACATAAGACGGTAGATCCTCTTGAGAGCATCCCTTGCCCCTACCTGTTCAACCTTTGGCCACCATGCCAGGACAGCATAGGTGATCAATACAATTGATAATTTCTGAAATACAATTAACAATTTCTGAAATACAAATAATATTTCTGATGTACAATTGAGCATTTCTGAAATTCAATTGATAGTTTTTGATATTCAATTGATAGTTTTTGATACTCAATTGGTAGTTTCTGAAATACAATTGTTAAATCTGAAATACAATTGATAATTTCTGAAGTATAATTGAAAATGGTGTAGTTTCAGCAGTTTCTCTGCAACCTAATTTTTAACTAATGTTTAGTAGTTTTTTGTGCTATTTTCACTAGTTTATTTCTATGACCCTATTTTTTTTTATTGTACATTTTTTTTTTTTTTTTATTTTATTTTACTACCGATTTCTATTTACATCAGATGTTTTAGTTTTCATAATTAAAATTTTATTAGTACCTTCGATTTTCTTTAAAGAATTTTTAATAACACATTACTAAAGTTTGGTTGATGACATTTTGAGGTCACCTTTCATGTAAATAGTCTTTAATTATAGTAAAAAAGTTTAATTTTATTTTAAAATTGGGTGAAGTATTGCGTTATTTCAATACGATATTTTGTTATTGTTACAAAAACAATTTTTATAAAAGGCTTACTTTACTTCATCAAATTAAGCTATATAAAAAGATAGGACAATTAAATTTTTTTTATAAAATTTATATTATTTAAGAAAATTATAATAAACAAGTATTATACTATTGCATGTTTAAAAAAAAACTTTTAAAGGGTGTCCCAAGAAGAACGCAATTTTTAAATCTGGCAACATTCGAAGTGTCATTGTTTGACATTTGAACAATTGTTATTGTTTGCTAGTAGAAGGTACGAGGTTAGTAAAAATGGAGTGCTACACGAATGAACAACGCATTCTCATTGTGAAATTGTTTTACCAAAATGGTGAAAGTTTTGGGGCTACAGTTCGCAAATTGCGATCAATTTGGGGTCACAATAATGCTCCAAAAGAGTCAACTGTAAAGAGATTAATGGATAAATTTGCCGAAACTGGGTCTGTTAGTGATGTAAAGACAACAACGCGCCATCGACCAGGTCGATCGACCGAAAATGTCGCAGCTGTACGTGATGATGTCGCTCAAAATCCATCCACCTCAATTCGACACCGAGCTCAGCAAATTGGTGTCTCCAAATCCACTTTCAAGCGAATTTTGATGAAAGATTTGCATCTTCATGCATACAAAGTTCAATTGACGCAGGAACTAAAGCCAGCTGACCATGGACATCGAAGGGAGTTCGTTAATTGGGTATTGGAGAGACAACATGAAAATGCTGATTTTGCAGATAAAATCATCTTTAGTGACGAGACCCATTTTCATCTTGATGGCTTCGTCAATAGGCAGAATTGTCGCATTTGGGGTGAGGAAAATCCTCGAGTGATTCACGAGAAGCAAATGCATCCTCAACGTGTCACTGTGTGGTGTGGTTTTTGGGCTGGAGGAATCATTGGATCTTTTTTTTTATGAAAATGAGGCAGGTCAAGCGCAAACAGTCAATGGTGTTCGGTATCGTGAAATGATAACCAGTTTTTTCTTGCCTAGAATTGAAGAAATGAATGTATGTGGGTCCAACAAGACTGCGCCACATGTCATACAGCCAGAGAAACAATTCAATTGCTGCATCAGTCATTTCCCGGTCGTGTTATTTCGCGTTTTGGAGATCAGAATTGGCCGCCTAGATCGTGCGAATTAACACCACTAGATTTTTTTCTTTGGGGTTTTTTGAAGTCGATGGTTTACGCGAATAAGCCGACGACGACTCAAGCCTTAAAAGAGGAAATTGGACGCTGCATTAATGAAATACCGCAGCATTCATGCAAAACGGTCATTGAAAATTTCATTAAAAGATCGCGTGCATGCCAGCAAAGCCGCGGCGGCCATCTGCACGATATATTGTTTCATACATAACCTCATTCTGTCTACTTTACGATATAATAAAGTTTCACGATTTTTTTTTAAATATCTGTGTTTTATTTAAAATTTAAAAATTGCGCTCTTCTTGGGACACCCTTTACATTGTACACAAATTTTGATCGTTGAAAAACGCGTCATTAATAGGTCAAAAGTACAAGCGTAGAAAAATATTTGTCACTTTATTTTGCATAGAAATGTTCATATATAGTATATTTTTGTTAAACCTGTACTTTGGGAGTAATAGCTCAAAAAGGATTAAACTAAAACTAGACTTTTGTCTGTCCTGTTTGCATCAGAGAGTATTAATTTTGCAGGTATATTATTTTTATACCCAATCTACACTACAAAAAAAAAAAAAAATTAGTTCAAAATGATGGTGCAGGAAACATTTCTGAAATAAGCTAAATTTTCTTTGCTAAATGTTCGTAAGATAAGTGTTCGGTACAAATAAATCTGTTACATTTAAAAAAATTTTGTTATAGTTTAGCTTGATTTAAGTTAATTGCTAACATTTTTTATTTATTTTAAATAAATAATTGGTTTTTAAATAAAATAATTTTTATTTATTTTAAATAAATAATTGAACAGTTCATGCGAATAAAGACGAATAGACAGACCATTTGTAGAATTTTACAGGGGACAATAATAACGCAGGAAACGGTTAAAAAATAATATTTTTGTCAACTTTTTGGTATTAGCTTTAAGATTTAAGTCACATCTACCTATATACAAAAGTTTAGTAAGGTATTCGAAAGAGAACTTGCCAAAAATTGGACTTCGATTTTTGCTTAAATGGAAAAAGGGCGAATATCCAAAAAAATGTATTGAAATTTGAATAAAAATGTGTTATTTTGCAGCAGATTTTGACTACATTTTCATGAGACTTGCAAAACTTGACGAACTATGGTTGGTATTTGTTTGTAACACTTTAAGGACAATTAAGTACAATTTCAAATTTTAGCTAATATCAATTTTAAACTCGCAGCTAAAAGAACGGTAAAGTTTTTTGCCAATATAATGAGTGTGGTTTGTTCCTCGTAATGTTCTTTTAACACATTGTTACCGAAAGTAAAATTATTGTATGTTTTTGTGTTGTATTTAATAAAAATTGTGCGTTAGTTCACTCCCAATTTAAACAAAAATATAAAAATATACGAATTATTGCACTTTCAAAGTCATTTTTTTAGCCTTAAAAGTCAAAATTTCCCCAAAATTTCTGCATAGGATTGTAGGGCTCTGCTAATAAAATGCATTTATGCAAAAATACGTGTTTGCGAAAAAGTGGTCTATTCGTCCTTATTCGCATGAACTGTTCAATTGATAAAATCATCTAAAATTTTGATAACTAAAAGGTGTAAACGATTTTTTTTTTTAAATTTAAACGCAAATTTTTGAAGTTCTATAAAAGCTATAAACAAAATTCAAATACTCTTGAAATCTTTAAACTTTAAATGTAAATAGAACATTTTTGGTCTTCAAAGTTTAGTAACGTCATGATGCTTGTTAGGAAAAGACCCTAACCACATGCTTGATTACTAAGAAGACAAGAATGGAGCAAAATTGATTATTAATAGGTTTTTTGTTAAAGTTCTGCCTATTATGGATGCTCTAGCTTTGATGAGATCTTTAGCCAGATCGAAATACTAGAATCAACCTAGCTAATATGTTTGATTTGCTTTATTTTTGTAAAAAGCTCGTTATAAATTGAAAATAACATAAAAATAATCTCGATGTATATAAAAACAAAAAACTAATATAACTTTAAAAAAATATGTTTTTTAATTTTTAAAACTTTTTTCATATCAATATTGTCCGAAAAAGAAAAATTAAAAAAAAATAAATATGGACACATTTCTACCAAATATGGTTTCTTATTTGTAGGTATACTTTGGTAAGAGTAAAACCCCTGGGAATAAAAATGGATTACATGAATCGGTTTTGGGAGATCAAAATCTTCTTAAAAATACTTAAACCCAACTCGAAAATTTTTCTTCATAATTATTTGACATTTCATTGGTGTAATTTATCATACCAAAATGTGTGGTGTTTCAGAGAAAAACAGAAATGCCGGCTTTTGGAAGTGCCGAAAGAGAAGTGTTTCTAAAAACTGAAATCTTTTTAAACATAAAAGTGCCAAATATAAACCAAGAAATACATAAAAAAGATTTCCCATATGACACAAACCATTTCAATTTAATATTGCTCTATTTAAGCAAATTTATTTCATCGGCTACATAGTCTACACAAAAATCTTTTTTTTTTATCGAATTCTAAAGCTCAGATTTATTTTTCTTGTCATAAATGTGATGTGACTGACCTTCTAAAATAATTAAATGGTTATAAATATGAGAACAAAAATTTATATATTACGGAGTTTGAAGGCATCTTTCAATCAATTAATCGTATATACTAAAATGTAATTTTAACAGACAAATGTATATTAAAGAAAAAATTAAACATACTGAATATTGATCGGAAATTGTTATCAGTTCATTATATCAGCTTTCTGGTAAAATGTGGTCTTAATTGGTTTAACCTGGGAACCAGTAGAATGGTTTAGTAGAGTATAGGCAACCTATCATGAAAACTGGCGAACACCTCTTGCCGATTTGAGCAACAATAAATGCAAAAAATTTCAACAAAAATTTTAGGGAATTTTCAAGAAGGTCTAAAAATTTTAAAACGTGAACAAATATGAACGATTCGTTAAATCTAACAAGGACTTTAATAACGAGAATGCGAAAATTCTTTAATTTGTAAAAAAAATTTCGTTTATATAGGGTGTCCCAAGAAGAGCGCAATTTTTAAATTTTAAATAAAACACAGATATTAAAAAAAAATCGTGAAACTTTATTATATCGTAAATTATACAGAATGAGGTTATCTATGGAACAATATATCGTGTAGATGGCCGCCGCGGCTTTGCTGGCATGCACGCGATCTTTTAATGAAATTTTCAATGACCGTTTTGCATGAATGCTGCGGTATTTAATTAATACAGCGTCCAATTTCCTCTTTTAAGGCTTGAGTCGTCGTCGGCTTATTCGCGTAAACCATCGACTTCAAAAAACCCCAAAGAAAAAAATCTAATGGTGTTAAATCGCACGATCTAGGCGGCCAATTCTGATCTCCAAAACGCGAAATAACACGACCGGGAAATGACTGATGCAGCAATTGAATTATTTCTCTGGCTGTATGACATGTGGCGCCGTCTTGTTGGAACCACATGCCCTCCACATTCATTTCTTCAATTCTAGGCAAGAAAAAACTGGTTATCATTTCACGATACCGAACACCATTGACTGTTTGCGCTTGACCTGCCTCATTTTCATAAAAAAAGGTCCAATGATTCCTCCAGCCCAAAAACCACACCACACAGTGACACGTTGAGGATGCATTTGCTTCTCGTGAATCACTCGAGGATTTTCCTCACCCCAAATGCGACAATTCTGCCTATTGACTAAGCCATCAAGATGAAAATGGGCCTCGTCACTGAAGATGATTTTATCGGCAAAATCAGCATTTTCATGTTGTCATGTTGGTAAAACAATTTTACAATGAGAATGCGTTGTTCATTCGTGTAGCGCTCCATTTTTACTAACCTCGTACCTTCTACTAGCAAACAATAACAATTGTTCAAATGTCAAACAATGACACTTCGAATGTTGCCAGATTTAAAAATTGCGTTCTTCTTGGGACACCCTTTATTAGTGGATAAAACAAAAACTCAAAAAATATGAAAATTTTGAACTTTTTCGATTGACGTTTTTTAAAAATTATTAAAAATGATAATTTTTTTTTTTTTTTTTAGTTCGCCCGGTAGGCTAGTTGGTTGCGTGCTGGCTTAACAGTGTGGGGGTCGTGGGTTCAATTCCCACCAGAGGCACTGGTCTGTTTTTGCTACAACTAGCCGAAGGCCATAGTAGCTAGTGCTCGGTTAGGGTAATAGTATATAATTTGTAATTATATGATTATTAATTAATAAAAAAAAAAAATAAGTTTTTTTTATATAGTTGACCCTTTGATTGTTAATTAATTTTTATTATTCCCCTCTTCAATATTTCGACCTACGTCGTAGGTCATTTTCAAGAAATGTTGTTTACTGTTTAAAACCTTTTTTCTTATAAGAAAAAACATTGCTTGAAAATGACCTACGACGTAGGTCGAAATATTGAAGATGAGAATAAATAAATAATAAAATTTAAACACTCGTTTTTAATTTTATTAAATGACCTTAAGCCGAATTAATAAAAATTAATTAATTATTAAAAATATAAAAAACCTGAAGTTTTATATTTTTGATTGTTATAAGGATGGAAAAATACGAAAATTTATTTCTCTGCTAAAAATTAGTTTATTGATTGTGTATAATTTTTGAAAATCTGACCGATCGGACCATAAATTTTTCAAATACACAAATTTGAATATATGATATAATATATATTTAATTTTTACTTAAAACATAAATATTTAGTGTCCGACCGATTAATCGGCTTCAGTCTAAAATAGACTATCGGCCAATCGGCAATCGGTTATATTATGACTGGTTGCCGATTATTACCCGACTCAGACCAAATAACCGCAATTTAAAAAAACGTTCAGTATATGAGCGCTTTTCGTCTGTTTTGAGATACTGCGGAAGGGTATTACTTTAAATATGGCTGTTAAAGTACTTTTCCGGCTTAGTCTTAGGCCCGAAAGAGTGTCTTCGGTCGGGTATATTAAAAAAATAAAAAATTCTTATATTTTTGAATAAAGATTTGTTCATAAAAGTTCACAAATTGGAAATGTTATTATTCATACATAAAAATCGTTGCCAAGTTATTAGAAGCATTTTGACTAATACAGTTTTTTTTTTACATAAATTATTCAAGTAAAAACTTGGTAAAATGTTACAAGTTTTCGCATAACTTTTGTGAACAAAATTTATTAGTTGAAATGCTCCTAATTACTTTGCAAGGATTTTTTTGTCTGTATCTTATCTAAATTTACCTCTATTTGACAATATTTCCACTAAAGCAACTTATACGACAAAAGAAATTACAAAAATTGATTCATCAAGCATTGCTCTACATATCTACAAAGTTTGGTTGAAAAATGTCAAAAGGATCTACGTATCATGTATCCCATAATCAGTTAATTTCATTTTCCGAAAACGTTCTTTGTTTTACTATTATTAGCTTATAGACTTAATGGTCTTCACTCGTGAGTTATTTTAAGTGCTACATAGTGTAGTAATTGACTACATATATCGGCCATTCCTCGTTAGATCGGCCAAAATCTGACCTTAGGTCTTCCAATTTAAATTATATTTTGCACGCACAAACTCTATGGAGCCACTTAAAGATTGATTTTTTTATTTTCTTGAAATTCGAGAAAACCATTAAATTATATTACAGCATCAAAAATAAATGCACACACAGAGAAATAAAGTGACAACCAAATTGAAAAGTGTATTTTAATGGTAACAACTTATAAGTACAGTTAGTTCAACGATACATTAGATTTCTGAATTTTTCATCCAGTTGAATTAAACGAACTTTGTTGTGAACATTAATGTTAGGTTGTGCTAACCGACTGAAATTCGTAACAATCGAATGTGAATCGTAGTAACCGAATTTCAGTTGGCAAATAGGTAAACTTTTCTCTGTGTGCATCTTTTATGCAATTTATTTTTAAAATGTAATTTGCTTAAATTTGGCCACAATCGATTCAAAGAAACAATTAATATTTGCAAAATATGTTATTTTTGACAACAAGTTAAACTTTCACTTTTTGGGTCCCGAGGTAAAACAATTTTAAATGATTTTTTGTGGAATGCGTTAAATTTTAAAACATAATATTTTAGTAAATTCTTTCAAGCACAGAAAAAATCTTAAAAATTAAATGTATAGTTTTTAAAAGAGATACAATTAAACTGCGTCTTAACGCTACATTTTAAATTTGAATCTTTTAACTTTGAAAAATAAAAAAAAAAAACAATTTGTTATTTTTTTTTTATTTTTCAAAATTAAAAAGATTAAATTTCTGTTCTTTTGTTTTTTCTATGGAAACATTATGCATGCTTTTTTTAATAATTCATTAGTAATAGATAAAACCCGGGACCCAAAAAAAACGAAAGTGTTTAATAGTAAAAATCACATATTTTGAAAATATACATCTTCAAATCTAGAGTGGCAAAATTGGTGAAAAGCGCATTTAAAAAAACAAATTGCATAAAAATGCATTTATTTTTGACTCTGAAAGAAAAAATTCATTGCACAAAAACAATTAGGCGAGCCTACCATTCCAATGCAATTTAAATGGTAATGATCAGATGAATATTAAAGAAAATACAAATATTCAAACTTACACACTTTTTGCATATTTTCTCATTTATCAATAAAACTAAATCGCGCATAAAACCGTGGATTTTTCGAAATTTGAAAAACTGAAATAAAACTTAATCGCGCATTAAACCGTGGATTTGTCGAAATTTGAAAAACTGAAAACACCAATCTTTAAGTGGTGCCATAGAGTTTCTGAATGCAAAATTTAATTAAAATCGGAAGATCCACGTCAAAAACGCCATTGTTTGGCCGGTCTTCGGTGGAATGGCCGATGTATTATACACATGACAAAAAAACTCTAGAGTCATTTATTTCATTTCATTATCAATTGTAGCTATTGTTTATTAAGGACACATATTAATTTTTATATATTCCAACTACATGACTATATATGCCTGTTCGTTTATTCCAGACTTGGAAATTTTTCATTAGCTTTGAAATTTAATTGGTATTACATGTAGTGCCATTTCCAAAAAAAATTATTACCATTTTTTTCATTGATCGATTGCAATTTATTATTAAAATAGTTGTAATTAAAGAAAAAAATATTTAAAAATTATAATTCGTGTTTGTGTGTGGAGCGACTCCTTTCCAGGAAATTTTATAAAAATTTAATATTTTGCCAAAAGCTTAACAAAATTTTAATGTTTTCATCAAAGATTGCATCACTTAAATTTTATTAGACTATAATTTATCTTTAATTTTATTTATAAAACTTTAACCCTTAATAGCCTGGGGACAGAAAAGACCCATGAAACTTAAATTAAATTATGACTACACTCAAAAAAATAAGTTAGTAGAAAAGTTAGTAAAACGTCTTGTAAATCAGGTATACTATTTTTTAGCAAAATTTTTTGCTAAAATCGTGTTTTCAGCTAAAATTTTTGTTATACTTATTCAGCACTTAACTGTTTTATACTAATGCTTTACTAATATACTAATGTTTTACTAATTAATTTTGCTAAAAAAAAATTGTGCTGATAAGCACATTAATAGTGTGGACGGCAACCAGATTGAAAGATATACGCAGAATGAAGTAGATGTCGCGGCATGTCAAGATGTAGTAGAGAAGAGGAAAATGAAAAAGTACAACTCTAATAAGACATATAAAAAAATCAACCATGGAAGACTTTTGTATCTGTTTTTCATACATAAAACAAAATTGAGGATTAAAATAACTTAAATTTTGCGTTGTCACCGGCTTGTGAAAATAATTGTCTATTAATTAAATAAAAGACAAAATAAAATATTTATTTATTTAAACTAAATGTTTATATGTGTGGTCAAATTGCAAACAAACATATACAGAAATGTAGACAGAGTAAAGTGAAAGACAAAGACACACATATTAGGTAGATTTTTTTATGGTTCCTTTTTCTTATTGCAAAAAGGGTTGTTTTTTTCGTTTCGTTTGTTTTTGTTTATTTTTCATTTCGTTTCTATAATTATCTTCGGCAGTTGCGATAGCATCATTTAGACAACCATTGATGTAAGTAATTGAAAGACAATTTTTGTTATGTTATATATATTTATTTCTATATATCTTCAGATATTAAATAAATTCATGTCGTCAATGTGGAAAAATGAAAATTTTTATATTTCGTTGTTATAGTAAATTATTTTTAAAAGAATCACAAAAATATGTTTTATGATTTTCAGCAAATAAATTAACTAAATTACAATTTTTCTACAAATTTTTTGCGTTTTTTTCAGTCTACTAAAATTCAGCAAAAAATTTATTAATTTTTAGCAAGGCTTTTGTATTTCTTATCTACTAAGTGTTAGCAAAACTTCTGCTGAATCTACAAATTTTGTTGCTAAAAATTAGCTCGCTGATTTTCAGCAAAAGATTTTGCTGACATTAGCAACTTTTTTGCACGCATCCTCCTGACTAAAATTTTGCTCACTCAGCAAAATTTTTTGCTGACTTTACAAACTTTTTTTTTGAGTGTACAAGATTGTAAAGCTTTTAAATTGATAAAAAAAAATGTTCCACAAGTTTATTATTTGATCCAGGTTTAGTGTTTTCACTTTTTACCAAAAAAATCCTAGTAAATTTACAGAATAACTTCTTTCAAATTTTGATTAAATTTGGATGTGAGGGTACTAAACTAATAAGCGCAATTCTTTATCATCCCAATCTTTCTTAAAAGGGTTAAAAAGGTGGGGTTAAAAATAACCACAGTTTTCTTTTTTAAGTATTTTTTTCACATTGTTCAACTATACAAAAAAAATGGATATCAAAATAAAGGTATTTAAAAAATCTATCTAACGATTTACTAAACATTAGGGCAGGTCGATTTAAAAATCGCTCAACTTTCAAGGAAAATCGTATTCTAGGGATCAAAATAAGAAACTTTGCCGAAGGAACCATACCTCTAAAACGAATTCTGATGTTCCGAATTTTGACCCGTAGGGTCAAATTTTGAAAAAGCCCACTTTGATATTTCAGAAAGTAGGAGGAATCTCTCCAAGATTATGGGAGCTACTTCTTCTCCGGGAGACGCGCTAGCAGATTAATGCATAAATCATCATTCTAGGTGGCCGTTAAGGGGTTAAAATTTAAGTTGAAAGAGAGCCTTTTTAACCGTGTTTTTACAGCAAAATGTACAAATCTCGGGATAGAGATATTTCAGAAAGTAGGAGGAGTCTTTCCAAGATTAGGGTCTCGATTACTTCTCCGGAAGACGCTCTAGCAGATGCATGTATAAATTATATTCGATTGGAGTTGGATTCGATTGGGGCACTCTAAATGGGTCAAAGTGGAATTTTTCAAAATTTCACCCTACGGGTCAAAAGTCGGGACATCAGAATTCGTTTTAGAGGTATGGTTCCTTAGGCAAAGTTTCTTATTTTGATCCCTAGAATACGATTTTCCTTGAACGTTGAGCGATTTTTTTGCCTCCATACAAATCGACCCGGCCTACTAAACATATTTATTTGTTGTTATCCCCTACAACGCATAGAAATTTCGAGAAAATATGAATAATATTTGTAAACAAATTTTGTAAACAGTTATATTTGGCTCTTTGAGGCATTGATCAATGACAATTAAAAAAAATATCGTTGTTATTATTTTTAAACAGTTGTAATGATAAAAAGTTTTACTACCATTGATTTAAATAATGCCAATTAAATCAATTAATTCGTTCATTGAATAATTTAGTTCCAAGTATGGTTTATTTACAATAGTTTGCTCATTTTACTACGACTGGAAAATTTCAATGCAAAGTTACTTTTCGATTGCTTACTAACGTTACACTCAAATAAACAAGTTAGTAGATAAATTAGTAAAGCGTTTTATTTGCTAAATTACAGTTTTTGTACTAATTTTTAGTACAAAATTATTTTGAAGTAAAAAACTTTCCAATTCTATATTTAGAAATTTTTACTAAAAATATATTACTAATTTTTTAAAACCGATTAGCAACATTTTTTAATAATTTGGGTTTTTCAAAGAATTTTTGTAGCTAAACATTTTTATAATCTAAAATAAAAGAAAATGCCAAGGGATAATAAAAACAAATTTTAATTAAAAGAAATGTACACTCATTCAAAAAACTAGTAAAAATAGCAGAAAAAGCTACTAAAAGTTAGTTAAAAATGACATTGCAGAAAAACCTGCTAAAACTAAAAATTTTTTTGCTAACATTACAAAATTTTAGCTATACTTATTCGATTTGAATTCTTTTTAATTGAAAATAGCAATTTATTTGCTTAAATTAGCAACATTTTTTACTAAATATTTGTAGACTAAACAAAGTAAACAAAACCTGTAATATGAACAAATTTTAGTTATATTTACCTTTAATTTAGTAGAATGCAAGCAACAGTATATTTTGCTGAAATCAACAAAATTTTTTGGTAAAAAATTGTAGATTAGTGATTTCAGAACGGAATTTTTATTCGCAATAAAATAAACAAAAAAAAAAAATCTCAAAATTTCACATTTTTTATGATTTGTTTTGTCTACTATTTTTTCTAATTTTTTTTTATCATTTTAGCAGATTAATTTGTTACTTTCAATTAACTAAAATTTAGCTCAAATATAACTAACTATTTGTAGATTAACAGATTTATTTTTTTGTATTCTTATTTTACAGTTTTTTCTGCAACGTAATTTTTAACTCATTGTTACTAGTTATTCCAAAAAATTTTACAATTTTTTTTCTTTAGTACACTAATTTTTAGTAAAACAAAATAGCTGATTTTAGCAAATCGATTCCCATTAAGGGTGTGCTAAAATAGTGCTAAATTTTAGTAATATTTACTTATTTTTCCTACTACTTTCACATTAATAATAATTACAGAACTAAACGGTTTTCTGGCCTAAAAATAGTTAATTTTTCTGTCAAATTACAAATTTGTTTGTAACTTATTTACTTGAGTGTATCTTTTTTACTACAGCTGGAAATTTTCAATACAACTGTGTCCTTACTAAAACTGTGATACTTAGTTTATAGATTTTACTGTGATATTTAATTTTTACATTTATTATTTATTAATTTATTTTGGTTTTTTATGTCGTGGTGTATAAAAGAAAATTATATGTTTTTAAAGTTTAAATGTAAAGATTGACGAAAGATTATTTATTTAATAAATATTATCCCTGATGACAGAAGCGAATACAGGAAAAACTAGAGGGTAGCCTAAGAGAAGAACAAGCTGGGTTTCGTCCTGACAGAAGCTGCATCGACCAGTCCAACACTCTTCGAATAATCGTCGAACAATGTATTGAATGGCAAACTCCTTTATATATGGTTTTTGTAGATTTCAAAAAAGCTTTTGACATGATGAACAGATCTGCAATATTTGCGTGTCTTAAAAAGAAAGGTGTTCCCAACAAACTTATCAACATCATTAGAGCGTTATATGATGGTTCTGAAGTATCAGTCCTCCACAACGGCACCTGTAGCAACACTTTCACAACAAATGCTGGGGTAAAACAAGGTTGCCCTCTTTCGCCACTACTTTTTACTATAGTACTGGACGAAATAATGAGAGAAGTGTGTTCCATGAAGAGAGGGATAACTTGGACATTTAGCAGTGATCTCGAAGATCTTGACTTTGCCGATGATATATGTTTGTTATCACATAAGATCAGTGATATGCAATCAAAGTTAGACCACCTCCAAGAACTAGCAAAGAAAGTTGGCCTAGAAATCAACGTCGCGAAAACAAAGGCTATGAGAATAAATAACAATAGCTCACAGCATATTTTATTGAACAACCAACGCATCGAATACGTCAACAAATTATGTTACCTAGGTAGCATAATAACAACATCAGGCGGAACAAAAGATGACGTAGCCAATCGAATCAACCGAGCAAGAGCAGCATTCGGTAGACTAAACGCGGTCTGGCGCTCAACACAAATATCTAAGAAGACCAAACTGAGGATATTCAAAGCGTGTGTCAAATCCATTTTACTTTATGGTTGTGAAACCTGGTTGGTATCCATAGGCACTACCAGAAAACTTCAAGTGTGTTTAAATAAATGTCTTCGTATTATTCATAAAATATTTTGGCCAGCCACTATACGCAACCAAGATCTTTGGCAACTAGCGAACGAAGAAGAAATTGGCAAACAAATAAAAAGAAGAAAATGTAGGTGGATAGGCCACACTCTGAGAAAAGATGCCACAAATATAACAAGAATGGCACTAAAATGGAATCCCCAAGGTTCTAGAAAACGTGGCCGTCCAAACAACACATGGAGACGATCAGTGAAAAACGAACTTGAACGATATGGTTTCACGTAGGACGATGCCGCAGTTGAAGCTAGAGACAGATTACGTTGCAGAAATCAACATGTTGAAGCCCTATGCACCATTGAGGAGTAAAGAAGGGCAAAGAGAGATCCCTGATGAAGCTGGAAAAATTCCAGAGAAACGTTGGATGAAAAAAATGAAATAAATTAATCTTTTATTTACATTTAGGAAAATATATGACCTTGAAAGCCCAAGTTGGAATAATCTAATACAATATTTAAATATAATTAGAAAAAAGGTCGATTAAACTAAAAATGAAACAAAATTTTCCATTTTTAGTAAAAGCACTGAGCATTTGAGTGAACGAACATACTTCAGTGTAAGTATTCGAACAGAAAATTAAGTGTTGATATTTCTTTTGTTTAGTTTTCTGAAGGTCACTATCGTGGTACACTAAAACCTGTTGCTTAATGGTAGGTTAAAATATAATTTTATAAAAATGTTAACATGAAATTTAAGTTAGAATAAAACATGTATAAACCATTTATAATTATTAGCTTGTATTAGATAATTTACACAAGTTTTTCTTGTTTAAATAATATGAAATTTTTTTAATACGTAATTTTAATGTAACATTTATGTAGTGTTTTTGGTTTATTAAATATGCATAAAAAAATAGTTATTTTTAATACTTTATAGAACCGAGAGTACAAAAATCATTATAAATATTTTTATTACAAAATTTTATTATTCTAACACGCCATTGTCATTATTTTAAACCTTTATGTTAAAAGATGATTATAATATTTATAGTAGAATTTTATAGAATAAGAAAATATGAAAATAAAAAATCAATAATTTTTTATTCATATGCAATTAGGTTAATTGCATTTGTCGTCTAACCGAATGGATATAAAATATATTACAGTTGGTAAAAGTGGACAATAACCTAGGCATAGACAAGAAAATTTTATATATACTCCTAAGTATTTGTGGGTATTAGGCGTTTAACTACACACAGAGAAATAAAGTGGCAACCGAATTGAAAAGTGTATTTTAATGGTGACAACTTATAAATTCAGTTAATACAACGATATTTACATTAGATTTTAAAATATTTTGGGTGTTACAAATAAAATTTAGTAGAATTAACCGAACTTTGCTGTGAAAACTAATGTTCAGTTTTACCAACCGACTTAAATTCGTAATAATCGATTTTGGGTCGTAGTAACCGAATTTCAGTTGGCAAATAGCTAAAGTTTTCTCTGTGTATAAGTTATTAAGCAGGTTTAAAATAATTGACTTATTCTTACTGGCTACGAAAATAAAAAATTTTAATATAAAACGTTTGCGCGTACAAAAAATATGGTTCAAGTGCATCGTGTAATAGCAAATGATCATTTTGAAAAACAATATGATCCTAACCGATCGTAAAAATGTAAACGTTTTTGCGAATTTTAGCAACTCGGGTTAAAAATATTTAAAAATATTTTGCTAAAATCAGCAACGAAAATTTTGGAGTTTGTAAATAGAGAATAGGAACAATTTTTACAAACAAAATCTGTAACATTAAAAATATAAAAAATATTTTTCAGTTTCTTTTGGCTTTACAAAAATGTTTCAACACCACAATACATTTTTTATACTCCTAATACTTCTGTATTGAATAATTTGGTAATAATTAAAAATTGTTTACTTTACTCGCACTTGAGTATGTTAATGATAAATAAACAGAAAACAAAACAAAACAGAATTAGACAAGTTAAATAAATCATAAACAATAGTAAATTTATTAATAGTAGTTTGTTTTTCTTTTGATGTTTATTTATTTGTTTTATGTTTATATATACATTTTTGTAGGTCAAAGTTCTTATAAATAAAACTTTAGACATACGTAGCGTATGAGTATTATATACTAACAATAATAAATATTAATCATACGTCATGGAGGCTATTAATTTTAGTGCTACTACTACAACAGTATCTAACAAAAATAGTAACACCCCAGTGTGCCAAACGGATCCGTTTCGGATCCGGAACGGATCCGCATCTTCGTATTTTCTATCTGTAACGGAATCCGTTACTGATCCGTTACGGATCCGCAAGCGGGAGAAATTCCTCTCGAAAAAACGGATTCAAAAACGGATTTTATGTCCGTTTTTTGGATCCGTTACGGACTCGTTACGGACATCATATTAGGATCCGTTACGGACCCGTTTGTTTTCATAAAACGGATCCCTAGCGGAATCCGTTACGGATCATTTTTGGATCCGCAAGTGGGAGAAATTCTTTAAAAAAAACGGATCCAAAAACGGATTTTATGTCCGTTTTTTGGATCCGTTACGGACTCGTTGCGGACATCATATTAGGATCCGTTGCGGACCCGTGTATTTTAATAAAACGGAATCCACTACGTGGTTTTAATAAAAAAGATTTAATATTGTGATGAATTTTTTGTTTTAATTTTTTTTTATTATTATTATTAAATTCATTAAATATAATTATTAATATAAATAAGCTATTTAAAATAAAAGTAGGCAAAGAACTCTATTTTGTGCCCCTTATCCACTGAAGAAATAAAATTGCAAAGAATTGATTACCAAACATATGAGTCCTATCTTAGTTACCATAAAGCAATCACTGACTGTACGGACGAGAGGAGTTTTTAGTGGATGAAAGTCCCACACTGACATTTGGCTTTTAATGCTTTTCTCCTATTAAAAAAAAAAAAATTATTTCAATGGAGTTGTGTTAGATAACTTAGAAAAAAAAAGTTATTACAAATTCATTTTGCTGGGTCCACACAAGGACCTTTTCATAAAAAAAAACTCAATTATTAAAAACTGATTTTGCTGGGTCCACACAATGACCTTTTCTTAAAATAAACTCAATTAGCGATTACACTGTTAAATCGCGATTACACTGATTCCGTTTTTTAACTCTATTACGGATCCGCATCCGTTTTTGTGCGCATTGGGACTTTATTGTGAAATTTTTTTTTTTTTTTTTTATTTTATTAATTAATAATCATATAATTACAAATTATATGTTATTACCCTAACCGAGCACTAGCTACTATGGCCTTCGGCGCGTTGTAGCGAAAACAAACCAATGCCTCTGGTGGGAATCGAACCCACTACCCCCGCACTGATAAGCCAGCACGCTACCAACTAGCCTACCGGGGCGCACAATTGTGAAATTTAAAAACTATAATTTTAAGTTTTACTGATGAGGAACATAATTAGCAAATTACATAAAAAATATTTCAAAACTTTTAAAAAGCCACTGCTAAAACAGTGTCCTGTAACACAGCATGACACCACACATTTAATAAGGTTCCAACCAAGCTGATTTCAATCTCGTTCTTTATTTCACGATGTATATATTATATTAAAGTTAATTTTGAAAAATATATTTTTGGATATTATCACTTTTTAGAAGGTTTTTGTATCAATAAAAATAATGGCGTATTTTTTTTTTTTTAATTCCAACTCCTTCCCGTGCTTATAGGCGACTCAAATCCAATAAATTATTATATAAACCAATAAATTATTTTGTATTCACTAAAAAATTAAATTTTTAAACTTTAATAACTTTTGAACGGGTAACTACAAAATTAAAATTTTTGGACCATTTTTCTCAGATCTAAGTATTTTTTCATTGTAAAAAAAAAATTTAACAAAAAAAAAATATTTTAATTTTTTTTTTAAAAAATATTTTTTTGGACCACTCTAATTATGCATTCTGTTGCATTCCAAAAACTAAAAAAAAAGCCTATGGGCCTAAGTTTTCCCGTAGAATCGAATACTGAAGTACGATTTGACATATATTTAGCCGTTTTTGTTGTATGGGAAAATTGACCCAAAATCCGCTATTTGAGTCGCCTATAGGCACGGGAAGAAGTTGGAATTAAAAAAAAAAAAAATACGCCATTATTTTTATTGATACAAAAACCTTCTAAAAGTGATAATATCCAGAAATCAAAATAAAAAAAAAAATTGAAAACGAACTCTAATATATACAGTGGCGGACAAAAGTATTCACACAGCAGCAAACTTTATTTTTAATCTTTTATGTTTTTAAAATGAAACCCACTAGCCGGATATGGTATTCAACAAAATTGTTTATTAACGTATAAATTATTAAAATACAACAAAAAACTTATTCTTAGTATGTTATATTATAAGAAAAAACTAAATACGTAATTCAAAGTATTATTTTAGGCGGACAAAAGTGTTCACACAGCTTCAAATGTTTGTACAAAAAATAAAATTTTACATGATTTAATACTTTGTGGAGTAGCCTTTCTTTGCTATGACTTCTTTTAATCTTCTTGGCATAGAATGGACCAATTTCTTCGTAACAGCAGCTCCAATATTTTGACAATTTTTTTTTTAAATACAACATGCTTAGTGTTAGTTTTTTGTTGTATTTAAATTATTAATAAGTTAATAAACAATTTTGTTGAATACCTTATACGGCTAATAGCTTTCATTTTAAAAATATAAAAGATTTAAAATAAAGTTTGCTGCTGTGTGAATACTTTTGTCCGGCACTGTATATATACATATATATATATTTTATGCAAAATGACTATAAAGTTCTACGCATCTTTATGCATCTTCGCGATTTGTAAAATTTGTTTTATAACGTAGCTTTTCAGGATGACCCCTAGTTAAAGTTTTTAGTATGATATGTAAATACCTTTTAAAAGTATGTTTCCAAATTTTCCGTTTTGGTACCTATTTGTCAGAAAAGTAGAGTTTTTGTTAGAAAAACTTTTTGAAATATGAACATTATTGGGTTGTTTCTTGCACATATACTTTTTAAAGGTATTCCCATATCATACTAAAGTGGTGCTCCGGGTTCATCTCGGAAAGTCATACTGCCATATACAATTTTTTACAAAATGCGGTTAATACAGATAATTTATTTTCCCCGAATTTGAATTCTTTTGATGAACGTTAATCGAAAAAATATGCATGTGCTGCTCGGATAATAGTGGTAAAGCACGGTTAGTAGAGGGGACAAAAATAAAAGTACGGATAATAGAGGTAAAACACGGTAAATAGAGGTATAAATCAAACATCCATCATGCCGGGTAACAAATGTACCCGGTTAATTGAGGCTCAGATAATCGAGGTTCAACTGTACTTCACTTTTTTTTTTGCTGGGAGTGTTTTGAATGAAAACGAAGTAAATTTGAGCATATTTTCGACATTGTGTGTTTAAAAAATTCATGATCCGACTATCAAAATTTTTTAGAATTCATGAACTAATTTTTAGCAAACAAATAAATTTTCGTATTTTCTCATAAACATAACAATCTACAATAGAAAAGATTAGTTTTTTTATAATTTATTTTTGGCATTTTTTTGTAGTGAATTACATTACTATGCAGTTATTTTTAAAAGTTAAAAGGCATCTAATTTTTTTTTGTATTTACTACATTTGTATTTGATTCAAAAATATATGAAATTTTAATTTCTTTAAGTTAACCAATTTTTAATAAATTAATTTAGATTTTTTCTTTATTTGTTTGGATTTTACCAAAATGTAATATTTAAAACTTTCTACCCCTTCTACATTGGTTCTCTGAAGATTTTCGGTGACGCGAAATGAAATATGTAAGGACCTGTCAGTAGATAAAGACTGCTTTAAATTACCGGATAGAAAACTTTTTTAATTAATAATAAACATTGCACGATTTTTTGTTTAACAAAAAACAAATGATCTTAGATCTGAAAAATCTTGCTCACATCACAGTTTATGATAAAAGATCAAAAAATAAACTGTTAGTTTTATTTTCTTAAAATTTAAAAGTAAAACAATTCATAAATAAATTTATTTTTAAAATATATTAAAATATTTACTTTTAAGCTATAGTCCTGATTTTTTTTATATAAAAATTTAATAAATTTTACAGAATGTTATCATTATGCTATCGAATTTTGAAACAATTACAGTTTTTTTAAAAGCAAAAAATTAAATTTTTAATCTTGACCGTCTTGTTAAGCATAATTGGTTTGTCAGTTTCACAGGTAACTACTGAGCTTCCTGTTGCACCTGTTACTGCTAATGTTCCAGCTACTACTGACGCTGCTGCTGTTACTAATTAGTAGTGCATTATAATACACCAACGGTTGCTCCTGTAACTACAGCTCCATTCCTACGTGGTTCACGTACACTTAGGAAATTATGTTGGTAAAGACGACAGCAATTGTAGTCAAAAACAAATGAAATTTCATTTAAAAAAAGGACGACTTAAATTTCATTAAATTCAACTGACATTGTCATTTGTTTTTTAATGTTCAAAAAATGACTAACATTGTAGTAAAAATGAACCACTTGGTAGTAAAAAATAAACCAAAAATTTTTTTTTTATTTTTTTAAATAACAAAAAACAACTGTAAAAAATGAATGTAAAATCATAAAACAGTCATTTGAAGTGAGTTGTTTTTTTAAATGAACTACAATGTTAGTTAAAAATTTTATTTGTTCTACAAATGACTTACATTTACATTAAAAATAATGAAACTGTATTACAACCCAAACAACTACATATTTTTAAAGCAGACGTTCCCTGAGTGTAGGGGAGGTTCACGTAGTGGCGGTCCACGTGGTATCAGACCTTCTGGTGGTAATCGTGATCGTCGTGTACCCAGATCGATGATTAAGATCTCTATTCAAACACACACAAAATATTATGATTTAAAAAAAAGCGAAGATTATAAAAATAATTTATTGTTTATTTTCTCAAAGTATTTTTCTGTAGATAAATTGGATAAATTGAGCTATTTCGTTTAAATACAGATAGAAAACCAAAGATCAGAAGTCCAAAGACAAGTATAAATACACCAACACAAACTGTGTGGAGATATTATTGTCTATCTCTCTTTCACAGCTTTATGAGTACTTTGAGATCTTAAAATGTAATTTTTTGTTTCATAAATCCTAAGCAGTTTTTACTTCGATAGGGGACATGAATCTAGAAAACTTTTATCAGAAAATTATGTACTTTAAACAAGTACAAAAACAAAAAAAAGCAAAGACTGCATTATGCATAAAAGTAACTAAAAATGTAGTACTTTTAAGCTTTTGAAAAAATTAACTGCAAAAAAAGGCCAAAATGACCAACATCAATAGAATAGCTTTATTGAAAAATCAAATACAAATGGAGTAAATATACAAACATTTATATATCGTCTATTCCATAATAGATCGGCCAAAACTCGACCGGGGGTCATTCAAATTCTTTTATGTTTTGTACACGTTTTCTCTTGGATGTGTATTAGTCACTGCAGCTTTCATTTTACAACGTTTTCTTATATAAAAATATTTTTTTTGGTTTTTCAGGGATTTTAAAGTTTTTTCTTTTATTTAAAAAATATTATACATCACTGAACTTTGAAGAGCATTAAGCTTCTAAAATATGTTGACTATTTCCATAATTTAAACATCATTTGAAGCTGTAGTTATCTAGTTTCCAATTTGTGGTTCAAAAAATCACGCGTTTTTTTCAAAAATGCATTTTTAATGCAAATGCTATTTTTTAATGAACCTTGCATTTAAAATGCATTTTTGAAAAAGAATCGTTATTTTTGTATTTCAAATCGTAAGGTAGACAACAGTAGCTTTCAGACGATTTTTAAATTATTGCAATAGTCAATATACTTCAGAAGATAATGCTATTCAAAGTTCAGTGCTGTAATGATATTTTTGCATATAACTAAAAATTATAAAAAAACTTTAGAGTTCTTAAAAATTTTCTTTTTATATGGAAAAATGTAGCATGCTATTTTTTGAAAAATCATTAAAAATATTAAGCACTTGGCCCCAAAAAAGTCGAAGTTGTTATTTGTTAAAAAAATTATAAATTTTTTAAAAATTACCTTTTAAAAATTGAAAGGGGGCGAAAAAAGTGCAAATGCAATTTTAAATTGCATTTTCGCAAACTTTCTCTCATGAAATGGACGATATATTTTTTTTTAATTTTATTTATTTTTCTATATAGATTTATTTTTTATTTTCATATATTTAGTTAGAATATTGCTCTACCTCAAGTCCATAATAAATATATTTTGTAATAACATACTTTTTCTCAATGCTCGAACGTAAAAACTGAAAACTCATTTAAATAAAATTAATATCTTGGCCTTGTATTGTAGTTTAATTCGCAGTTTAAGAGTTTTTACCTGCTCGTGGGAATTTTAACATCTGTTTTCTTAAATTTTTCTAATCGAAATCCTTTTAAATAAACATGTGTCAAGTACAATATATGACAATCTATTAAATATATAATTTTTTATTATTTTAATGGAAAATATAATTGATTTGTTAAACCTTTCATGACCTTTGAATTTTTAGACAACAAAGCTATTTCATTTCTCTACATTATTGTTGTTGCTTAAACTAAAGTTCCTTTATTAATAAGCAAATTTTTATTTTAAATTACTACACTGATAGAAATTTGTGCGTAGTATTAATGAATTCCTTCATTAATCCAATGAATTTTTTCATAAAAAAGTCCCCAAAGAAACGTTTCATTGAGTCAATGAAAGGTGTTTCATTAAATCAATTTTAATGAATGGTTTCATTGACCCAATGAAAATTTCATAAAGTATATGAAATTTTTTTCATTAATACTAGCCTAATCGTTATGAAAGTTTCATGTGTTTAATGAATAAGATTCATAAGTTGTATGAAATATTTTCGTTGATATTTAATAATTTGCACTTTTTATGATTATTTTAGCATAGCATTAATTTGGTGGTTATTGAGAAATTATCATTCGTTGATATTATTTATAAGGTCTGGTCTGGTCCAATTTTAATTTATTTCTGCTTTTATTGTTTTATTTTTACAAAATGGTTCAAATCTTTCCTTACATTTTTTTTTTCTTATTAGAAGTCCAATTTTAATGAATTTTTTTTATGAAGTTATGAAAAAATCATAAAAAATGTTATTGAAAAAAATAGCAATATTAATGAATTTTCATTCAGTTAATGAAATTTTTCATTAAACCAATGAATCGATTTTAATGAAATCGTTTCATTAATACTATGAAGGAAAATTCTATCAATGTAGTTAAAAACTGTTCTATTAAAAAAAACACACATAGCCAAAATAAATAAATCACGAAGATGCCTGATGATTGCTGTAGTAAGCATGAATAAACCATAGAAATAAACCTGTAAAAATAGCAAAAAGCTACTAAAAATTAGTTAAACATTACCATGTAGAAAAAGTTGCTAACATTAGCAAAATTTTTTTTACTAAATATTAGTAATATAAGAATAGCCAAAATAAATCTGTTGAATTTGCAAATATTTAGTTACATTTGAGCTAAATTTTAGTTAATTGACTAAAATCAACAAAAACATTTACTGAATATTATTACACAAAAAAATCTTTAAAAAATTGTGAAATTTTTAAAGTTTTTTTTTTTAGGTTTTTTTTTTAATGCGAATAAAAATCTACCCTTATGAAATCAGCAATCTAAAATTTTTTAGCAAAAATTTCTGTTGATTTTAGCAAAATAAACTGTTATTTGCTTTCTACAAAATTTGAGGTAAATATAGCAAAAATTTTGTTACAGTTTTGGTTTGCTATTTTGAGTCTACAAATATTTAGTAAAAGTTTTTGCTAATTTTACAGAGTAAAGTGATTCAATTAACTAAAATTCACAGCGAATATAACTAAAATTTTGTAAATTAACAGATTTATTTATCTTGTTTTAATTTTATTAATATTTAGCTAACAAAATCTACTAAAATGAATGGGAAATTCAAGGATTTGTTATCTACCCAACAATATTAAAAAATAACACTCTCCTTCTAAAGCTACCTGCTTTAGAACCGGTTCTAGCACCAGTTATAGAACTGGTTCTTGGACAGCGATTTAGCAAAAAAAAATACTGCAAGGCACAAAATAGTTAAATTCCCGTAATACCAGCAAATTCCCCGTAGCAACTACAGACTTTTTTTTCATAGTGTAGAATTACATGAGTATAAAAGTCACATGAATATGATTTTAATAAAGAAACCATTCAAATAAAGTATCTGGAAAAATGTTTCATCAATTGTTTCCAATAATTTTGAGTAATATTTTTGAAAATTTCAATAAATTTTTTTTTTTGTAGTGTTTTAAAGTAAATTTTTAGAAGTTTTTCATTAAATTTTAAATGATATGATTAATAGTTTAAATGAAAAAAATGTCAATAACATTTTTACAAATAAAGTTTAATTGATATGATACATTTTTTAATTGGTCCATATTTAATGAAAATTTTAATTGAATGAACAAATATTTTAATTGAAACCCGATTTTAGTTTTTTCTGTGTAGAATAGTTTTTAAATTTTTGATTAAATTTCAATAGGTTATATTTCAGAAAGTTAATAATTTTTTGGAAACTTTTTTTTTTTTTAAATTTTTGACTATTTTTGAAAATGTTCTATGAGAACAAAATACCATCGATTGTATATTTTGGTTTTTGTAATAATTTAATTGGAAATTTTAATATATTTTGAAATTTTTTTAATACTTTTTGCATATTTTTGAAGTAGTTTAGATTGGAACAAATGCATCTTTTTTGCATTGAGGCTCCTTATAAAACCTATCAATCTGTCAACTCCGCCTAGTTTTGCCACTAAGCCTAGGACATACGCAAAGTACACGTTCCTCTGTCTCAACATCCAATTCGCATAGCCTACAAGTGACCGTATACGACAGACCTATATTCCCCTAATGTTACCTAAGATTATAATGCCTAGTGAAAAATCACGTCAAGGAACAGTAGTCTCCTAGAGTTTTCGCCTAGCGTTACTAAAAGATTCATGAGTTTAAAACTAGTAAATCTACAAAGTTTTAACAGATTTTTAGTAAAATATTTAACAAGTTTTGAGAGAAAAAGTATATGATTTTCGACTGCACATATTTTAATTTTCATAAAGGACTAAAAATAAAATTTTTTTGTTGAGCTTTTAAAACTGATTCAAGTACACTCATAGAAACCTGTAAAAATAGCAGAAAAAGCTATACCCACAAATAAGTCTATAAAATTAGCAGAAAAAGATAGTAAAAATTTTTTAAAAATTAAAAAACCTGTAAAATCTACTAAATTTTAGTAAAATTTTTAGTTGTTGGTTATTTAATTTGTTCCCTTTGTATGTTCATCGGAATGTCAATGTTAAAGACTGAATCGTAATTAATAAAAAATGAAAATAATAGAAAAATAAGTAAACATTTAATTAAATTATCACTGATTTCCCTGAGCTTTCCATATATATTCATTGTTAAAAGAGAAATATATTTTTTAAATTATTTGATTAATTTTTTAAACTTTATAAATTATTTTATAAACACAAAAACCGCTTATTATAGCCCTACAATTCAGAAAAAAGTATTTCCCTTTTCTACTTTTTTTTTTTTTTTTAAATCTCGAATATTTTTTATAATTTTATTTTTTATTAGTTTATAATAAAACAATATGCATAAATGTTTCTAAATATTTTTCTAATACGATGTGTTCACTTCACTTGTGTATTTATACCGACTCAAAATAAAAAAACTCTCTTCTGGTTTTGATTATCAAAATAATATTTTTAAATTTTAGTAAATTCAGCAAAATTTTTGTATTTTATCAAAATAGCAACATTTTTAACTAACATCTTAATTTGAACTAAAAATTTGTTTTAAACTTGCAATGTTGAATTACTAACGGCTTTACTAATTTTTCTACTAACTTTTTTTTATTAAAATTTATATACAAATTTCGATATTTTTGCAAATATTTCTGGAAATATTCAATCTGATATGTGATTTAAATTAATCGATTTTAATTTTGATCGATTTGGTTAAAATTCAAATTTTTAAAAGAGTATTAAGAGGAACAGAATGATTAAAATTATAACTTATAACTGATAAACATTCTTGAACATTAAAACAATTGTTAAGCTTAACTTCCGTATATTTTAAAAGTATAAAAACCTTTTAACATTTTAAGTTCGATTTCACGCTATTGGAAAAAAACTTCTAAAAAGCAGAGTGTTCGTTGACATATTTGTGATCAGCGTGCCAAGATTATTCGAAAATGGTGCATTGCAAGAAGAGGTCCTAGATAGAGTTATCTTCACTTCATTAATGAATTCTTAATAGCTTTATTGAAAGTTGTCACCGCACATGTTTTATTAAAGTCAATTTTTATTATATGCTTTGTAAAATTAATGACAATCATCATAAAACTAATGAATCATTCCGACAATGAGGCGTTTAAGAATTTATGAAACAGTTTCACAAAATTCTATAATACTGAAAAGTTTCATTGAATTAATGAAACTCTGAATGCTTTGAAAAATGTATTGGAAATACGTCAATGAACGGCTTCATAAAATTAATGAAACAGTTTCATAGAAGTCCAAAATCAAAATAAAGCTTCATTGAAAGCACTTTATAAGATATTTTGAAGACTTGAGCATTAAATCTTAAAATTAAAGTTTGAAGTGTATGAAAATTAATGAAATTTTATCAAAAAATTAAAAAGTTTTTAAAAGATAAAAGCATATAAATACCGGAAAAGTGATTCGAGTTGTACTATACCAAATTCGGTTATTAGATAATCACGATTATTCTATTTTTTCGTTAAAATAGATTTTCATGCATTAAAGGGTTAATATTAACCAGCCAGAGAGTTTAGTATTACTTCTATATTATTCTTAGTATATAACGTTAATTATAATTCTATAATAAATTTTTTTTTTGTATATTTTTAGGTAATTTGTTTTAACAATATGACAATGTGACATAATTTTATACGATTTGTTGGTAAGTTAAAATGTTTGTAATATTTTTATAAAATTATATATTTGAATTTAAATGTCTGTCCCATAATGAGCAGTTAGATGCTAACTGGCTTTTTAACTGACACATATTCTAATGTTTTAAATCTACAATTTGAATTTAACTAAGCTGCAGTCATGATTTATGATATATCAATTTATCCTTTTATAATCTTTGTAGAAATATTTTTTTCTAAAAAACTGTTGCATACTTTTGATAGTCGGTTCTAAACTTTATGGCTGCCTATATTGAGGTGCTTTGTTTAAATTTTTTTTTTTTAATTCTTAATAATGTAGCACTGCAGTATTTCTTGATTTTTATAAAATATATTTTAATTTTGTTTAATATTCTTTTTTTTCTAAATACAAGTTTTAATTTTTTTGAAATTAAATTTTTCATTTATTCTTTATTACTACACTTAATTTTTTTTCTCTGTTCTCACTTTAATATATATATTTTATATTTTTGATTTATTATTTTCACTCCGTTTTTAACAACCGTATCATTTAACCACATACTAACGAATGACTCTCTATAAATATTCTAATAAATTTTGTATTAACTTTTTTTTTTTTAAATTTTTCTCAAATACCATAATATTAACCACAACAAGTCATGTATAGACACGCATTTAGCTTGCACTTCCTGTGTAATATTTAGACCACAATACACACTTATAAATATGTATGTGTATTAAGGTGGTAAAAAAAAGTTGGAATTCGACAGCTCCACAACCCTTAAAATATGCCAAAAAAAAAAAAAAATAAAAAAAATCGTAAAAAAAGTTTTGTTTAGCGGTCGCAGATTGAAATTGAAGTTTCTACTTAGTACACTAAAAGTTCTATGATTGTCAACTGCTTTAAATGTCGGTATGCTTTAATTGTCCCACTCTCATTTAAAGGCAAGTAAGTATACACGATCAATATTATTTATCAATCTATCAAAAATCAACGAATCAGAGTATTTTTTTTTTAAATACTTCGTTCTGACTGGTTGAATTTAAAAAAAATTATCAATAATTTTAATAGTGTGTACCAGGGATGTTAAAGTTGGTACAATTGTACTTTTTTTGGTACATTTTGACCTTCTAAAGTGCCGTGGTACTACCGCGACTCATTTGGTACAATTTAAAAATTTTTAATTTTTCCCCTTTTTGAATTTTTAGTATAGCAAACAAATTGTTATTGTGTCCTTTTGTATTGCATTTATTCGTTTTATGTAATGAGCGCTTAAAATATTTGCGACTATATCCTCCAGATTTGACGATTTATCATCATTTTAAGGATTTTGCAGAATAAAATTGTATGTGACTGGTATTGTGGTGTATAGAGCTCTTACATATATTGAAACTTGTTGCAGCCAATTTCACTTTTATTTTGAATTTATTAAAATTCTGAGGAAGTGAAAATTAAATTATCGTTAAAGAAATGAAAGAAAATCCCAAACAATCTTATATATTTTTAATTTATAACGAGCTTCCCACCTCTGTATATTTACAAAAATAAAGCAAATAAAACATATTAGCTAGGTTGATACTAGTATTTCGATCTGGCTTAAGATCTCATCAGAACCCAAAGTTTTAGAAAAGCTAGAGCCTCCGGAATAGGCAGAACTTTAACAAAAATTGATTAATCATTAATTTTGCTTCATTCTTGTCTTCTTAGTAAAAATATTACTTGAGCTAGAGTAAAAACTAAATTTTTTTTTATATAAATAGAACATTTTTGGACTTCAAAGTTTAGTAACGTCATGAAGCTTGTTAGGAAAAGACCCTAACCACGTGCTTGATTACTAAGAAGACAAGAATGGTTAATAGGTTTTTTGTTAAAGTTCTGCCTATTATGGAGGCTCTAACTTTTCTAAAACTTCGGGTTCTGATGAGATCTTTAGCCAGATCAAAATTCTAGCATCAACCTAGCTAATATGTTTGATTTGCTTTATTTTTGTAAATATACGGAGGTTGGAAGCTCGTTATGAATTAAAAATAACATAAAAATAATCTCAATGTATGTATATAAAAACAATCAACAAAATGTTATTTCAGGTAAAACAAGAAGTATTGTAACTCTTCTAGTAAATATGTTCCCGAATGAAATTGCAAATTTTGATTCAATAAATAATCAATTTAAAGCTTTAGCTAATGTTGAGCAACTTAAGTCGTTAAAAAATTAAAACAACAGTAGTCTTGTTCGGTAGTAGCTAATTTTGAAAAATGAACTGAATGTCATTATGTTTCCAGACATTTCTAGTCGTTGCTGGAATTTTATTATTGGAATTATTAGGATTGGTTAAGATCGACAAATTCATACTGCTATGATGTAGAAATTCCAAATAGTTTATTAACTAAACAAATAATTCTATGATTCGGTCTCATATATTCATAAGACTTTTTTATGAATTATTTTATTCATACATATTATGTATGTTATTGGAAGGTTTTGTTTTTTTTTCTGTACAAGTGAATTTTTATGTAATTTTTTTGTTGTTTTAATAAATTTAAAAAAAATGGTACCGTGAAGGTCCAAAAAGTACAATTTTTTTTGGAGGTTGGTACAAAATTGAAAACCCCATTTAACATCCCTGGTGTGTACCACACTTAAATGTCTTAAAAATTGATTCATGAAGTACTTTAATTGCCTTAAAAGCTGGATAAAAATAAATTTAAAAACTCTATAAGAGTCTTCTTAAAAAAGTAAAACAAAACAATATATGAAAAAATTGAGTATGGTTTAACTGTCTGAAAATTCTTGTTTTTTTTTTTTTAAATTGAATCAGAACGCTTAGTGTACTTGTTCCATTATTTTATTTGAATAAAAGATAAATAACAATGAGAAAAAAATTAAAAAAATTTATAATAGTTATTATCGCGACACATCAAATCTTATATATTTTTGGGCCTACATTACAAATATGAAATCCACATTTAAATCGGAGTCGCGAAATTTGCAAAAATTAAAAATTCCATGTAAAAAAAGTGTTCAACCATTTTACCAAATGGTTTTCATAAAGGGTCCGCCAAATAACTTTTTTTTTGAACTTCTGAACCAATTGGACTTTGTATGGCGTCATACCAAGGTCTATATGCAAAATTCGTCTCAATGATGTCTCCGAAATGTTCAATTGTTGAGAACGACGGTGAATTGATGGCGCTTCACGCACACTTTCTGCCACAGCAGCAATATATTTCTGTGGAATATTCTCTATGTAAGATAATATTTTTGTTGACAAATAAATTTTATTAAGCTAATTATTATCGAAAAACGCAAAAATTTCAACTGCAAGGATATCTGTTATCCTTTCTAAAATTAAAAACAAAACCATATATTACGAAAGTCCTTGGTAATTAAATTGCAAAACTATAACAAGTTGGATTTTTCACTGACATCGTTTACAGGTAATTAGAAAAATACCACAAAAAAATCTATTTTTGTAGAATCTTTGAAAAACGCGAATAATTAAAAATCCAATAACTTATTTTAATTTTGAGCGCAGATTCCTAATCTTCAATAAAATTAAGCTCAGATTTGAGAAATTTGTTTATAAAGGGTCCGCCAACTAACTTTTTTTTTTTGAACTCCTGAACCAATTGGACTTGGTATGGCGTCATACCAAGGTCTTTATGCAAAATTCGTCTCAATGATGTCTCCGAAATGTTCAATTGTTGAGAACGACGGTGAATTGATGTTGATGGCGCTTCACGCACACTTTCTGCCACAGCAGCAATATTCTCGGGTTTACGCACTGTTTTTGGCTTTTCACGCTTTGGTTTATCGATGAGGATGCCAGTTTCTTTCACTTTTTTCACAAGATAAGGAACATACGGACCATATTCGTTCAGCGGAAGGATAAAACTAATTATCTGTCAAATCAGACATGAGCTAAGTGTTACCATTCACGAAATAAGCACTAGTTGAAAAAAAACGTTAGCTGGCGGACCCTTTATAAAACGTAAACAAGTTGTATATTTATTTACTTACATCGTTACAGAAAATTTTACAATATCAACAAAAGTTTGTATTTTTATGTATAATTAGAAAAAAAACGCAAATATCTAAAGGATTTCACTTTTTTTTTTAATTTGGATTTCATATTCCATTTCTGAACATAAATTCAGACTAGATTGGAAAATTTCGTTTTAAGTACATTGAGTAGATTAAGAACGACTTAAATTTAAAGTCAACCCTTAATGTGTGAGATTTTCTTCTAGAGACAAATTATGAAGTTTTTAGACATTAAAGAATAACGGGAAAAACGAACTTTCTTCTTTTTTTGGGACCATTCTAATGTATTTAGTAGGACATGAACAGACACATGTTCTTTTTACTATCAAATTTTATTGTACTAGAAAAACTAACTCCTAGAACATTAATCAATTCATATGTATAAGCACTAAGTGAATAGTCTCTTTTTTTAATCCAAATAATTTGTAGTGGTTACTTTCTTAACGAATAGTAAAAATATGAATTTGAAGGTGTAATTTATGTGTCTAATTATTTACCAGCGTATTCATAAAAATATTAAACATCATATCAAATACATTTTAGTTAAAACACAAATTTTAGCCTTAAAACTGTATTCATAAACGAATATTAACTTTTACACAAGGTTTAAAATAGGTATGTTAAGCTAATATTGGTTTATGAATACAGTTTTAAGGACTTAAAATGAGTTTTACCTAAAATGTATTTGAAATCGGAATTAAGATTTTTTATGCATCGGCCGTATGCGTTCGTATTTGTTTGTAGTTGTTATGAAGGTTTTAAAGTATTAGTGAGAACAAAAATTTAAAACGTGAAATTTATTTAAAAGACTTTAATCACAAGACCAAAGCGAGTTTTATATTCATATAAAAATCGAAATTCCAAGCAAAATTATATTAGTATAGAAATCCGCCAAAAATATATTTTGTTAAACCCAGAAAGTTAGACCGCGGACCATTAACGATTAACTTTTTATGAACACACTCGCACGGAAATATATAGTTAAAAATAACTGTTTAAATAACTACAAATGTTATTAAAAATGCGATGACTGCATTTTTTACAAAAATAACTAAAAATATACTAATTTTTAACTTTTTAAAAAGCCACTAAAAATGTAGTAAAAACAACGGTTAAAAACGTTAAAAATAACTAACATAAAATTAGTAGCAGAATGTATTATAAATAGCAAATGTATTCAAAATAACAAACGGAAATCTGCAAATTAAAAAAAAAAAAATATGTATTGTAACAGTTTAGCCAGAAAGTACTTTTTGTCGGTATTTTAAATCATTATGGATAAATTTTACAAATGGAAAAATGTTTAATTGGCAAATATGTTTTTAATATCAAATTGTGTTCACTAGGGTGATAACTTTTTTTGGACAACATTCTCCCCAGGGGTTTTCTAATGGCAAATATTGTATTAATGATAAAAAAAAACTATTTCAGTTCAATTTGGTAAAAAAAACCTTGCGCACCGACAGCGATTTCTAAAATGCCTTTAATATATATTTTTTTTTTTTAATTTTTTTAATAACATTTTTTTTAAAATATGGTTTATACATATGTAAGTAAGCAAATTTGGAAGAAAAACTATTCCATTGACTCGAAAACGGACTTTACTATTGATATCAGCATGTCTTAATTATATAGATGTGATGGTCAGACGTTGAGGCATCAAAAAAAGTTTTTTTTTTTAACTTTGTTTGATTCAAAACTTTAACGCGTTTGGTGCGGAACCTTTTTTAACGATAGCGAAAAACTAAAAACGCAGTTCTTAATATTTGTCCATGCCCTACACGATTTTGTCTGGGGAGATTTGATATTTGCAAAAAGTTATCACCCTAGTGTTCACATTGCCCTCAAATACCAAATGGCCTAACTATTCGGTCGAACAACACAAATTCACAACCAAATATTAACGTTACCGCGCGGGTAATAACTTTTTACAGCAAATTGCTGAAAAAAACAAAAGAAATACCCTAAATAACTGTTACTACCATTCAGTTTTGATTAGATATTTTTTTCTACAGTAGTCTTGTGTTGTAGTTATTTCTTAGCCATATATGGCCCTTTGGGCTCGGTTATTTAATTGAAGAATAATAAATAAAAAAAAAATAAAATAAATAAAAATAATAATAAAATTATATTTAAGAAATATTAAAAAAAAAAAAAATAACTGTCAGAAATATTTATTTTACATTTATACATAGAAAAACAACTACAGTTACAGTTAAAAATTACTATTAACCTTTACTACATGAATGACCTAAATGTAGTTACTGTAATATATTCTGTTGTCAATTTAGATAATAAATCGTACAACTGGTTCAATTCCATTTTGCTCCTCTTTGACGAAATCAATAAAGGAATGATTTATAAATAAAATTTCTTCAACTTACTACTTTCATTAATTTTAAGCATGCTTCCATACAAAAATGATTTAACTATGGCCCAACCATTTAACCCTCAAACGTGAGATTGGGCCGCAAAAAAAAAAAAAAATACGGTTTCCCTACTTTTTTTTCTTTATCACATATTAAAATTTCACTAAGTTCGGAAATAACCCATCGTGAGACTCAAATTGTTAGTTCGTTGTAGATATCTTAACTTAATTTAATATATTTATTATAATGTATAATTTATCTATATTTATTACATGGACTGTAATTAAAAAACTATTTAATGTAGATTAATATGTGTCAATTATTTTGTATTTTTGTATTTCACTTACTTTTTTTCTTTCCAACATAAGTACGTCAGTAATACAAATAATGTAAGGGAATGTTCCCTAATGTGGCCCGTTCCCTAAAGTGGAACTTTCGTGTTTTTGCAT
Source organism: Delia radicum (assembly GCA_021234595.1). NCBI lineage: Eukaryota > Metazoa > Arthropoda > Insecta > Diptera > Anthomyiidae > Delia > Delia radicum. The sequence continues at coordinate 220,186,746 of CM037853.1, read as the reverse complement.
GCATATGTCAAAACTGTCAACGCTATCACTATTTCAAAAAATGTTTCGACTTGAATGCATACGTTTTTCTTGGTTTTATTGTGTTTTTGCAAAAAAAAAACCCAATCTGAAGTGTAATTTTTTGTAAACATAAAAAGTAAGTTACAAAGAATTTTCCAAGTCGTATTTTTGTAAACGGTAAGATTTTTCTTCACAATTTTAATAAAACTATTTGATTTTAAAAAAATACAAAATAAATAACACAAAAAATGTGAAGAATTAAATTTTGCATACTGTTCCCTATAAATATATTTTCTCATTTTGTCATTTTAAGTTTTTAGAAATATTTTCTAACAGCCTTTTAAGATTATTCTTTAACTAATGCAAATAAAAGATTATTTATTCCATATTTTCATCCAAATTTTCAGTAGGGGATTTTCCACCTACTTTAGGGATTAATTATATATATACACATAAATTTTATAAATATAAAACTAACTTTTCTAAAACTTCGGGTTCTGATGAGATCTTTAGACAGATCGAAATACTAGTATCAACCTAGCTAATATGTTTGATTTGCTTTATTTTTGTAAATATACGGAGGTTGAAAGCTCGTTATAAATTGAAAATAACATAAAAATAATCTCGATGTATATAAAAACAAAAAACTAATATAACTGTAAAAAATATTACTTGAGCCAGAGTACAAACTAAACATTTTTTATATAAATAGAACATTTTTGGTCTTAAAAGGGTAGTAACGTCATGATGCTTGTTAGGAAAAGACCTAACCACGTGCTTGATTACTAAGAAGACAAGAATGGAGCAAAATTGATTATTAATAGGTTTTTTGTTAAAGTTCTGCCTATTATGGAGGCTCTAACTTTTCTAAAACTTCGGGTTCTGATGAGATCTTTAGCCAGATCGAAATACTAGTATCAACCTAGCTAATATGTTTGATTTGCTTTATTTTTGTAAATATACGGAGGTTGAAAGCTCGTTATAAATTGAAAAAAAAAAAAATATATTTTCTTATTTTTTAGTTTTATTCTTTTTTAAATGGTTAACGCAGCACCTTAACTGTTCTAGTCTATTTTGGACCCCCTAAGCAGCTTTTAACAATACATGTTAATGTTTTAATAAGCAAAATTAAAATAAATTTTAATTTAAAAGCATTTTTTTTTGTCGATATTACTTCATTTCCTAACAATCGTATATGCTTCTAGAGAGTTTTTTTATTTTAGGCTCACATTAGAGTACATGTTCGCTAAAGTGTACCTTTAGAGTTGTTTTAAAAAATTGTTATAGGGTCATTCCAGAAGGCCTGTTGATAAAAATATGTCTTTGTCAGATTCACCCCTTCCGATTTGCATGTAAAAACAATGTAGATATTAACGTACAAAAAAATAGTACTGGCAAACCACTGGCATTTTCGCAAAACCCACCGTGCTAAAAATTACCAAATGTTCAACAAATATTGTACTAAGAAAACACTATTTTGTTTACAGTGTATGTGTTTTGCCAGTACCACCCGCAAAACTCTTTATCAATATTGTTTTTACCAGTATTTCAAATAATTAGACATTTTTTTACCAACGCATAACCGACCGTTGCCAATGCTTTGCCAACACTGTGACGATTGTATTCTTCTGCCTGGGTTGGTATATGTAATATACTAAGTTGTATGACAAAACAGTAGTTTTGGTTTTTTAAATTCGTTGTCGTTCGCGCTTTATCGCTGCTTAAAGTTGGTATTTTTTTTAAATAATTATAAAAATACATACTGTTCAAATGGTAGTAATTATTGAACTCATCCTATTTTCAAAATGAATATACCATTTCAAAGCTTATTTTGTCTTCTCTGAGATATGTGTAGCATACTTTTTTTAAAACAGGATAAAAAAAAAACTTAAAAATGCCCTTGATTCGAATATCTCAGATGATGAATATTAAAACATATTAAATATTCAATTTCGAATTATTGTTTCTAATAAAAAAAAAAAAGGTTTAGGGCCACATTAGAGAACATTCCCTTAAGTAAAAATGTATAAATATATTTTTTTTAAACACGAATTGAATTAGTTTTTTTCTATTATAACATCAGACTTACTAATTCTTTTCTTAATACGTCATTAGATTTAAACAACGTTACCAAAACCTATTATATTATTCAATTGTTGTAAGCATGTGTTATAGTAATTGTCTTTAGTTGTCTAAAATCAAACATTTTGTTTGAAATGTGTAACTCATTTCAATTTCCATATTCCAAAAATGTACACTTATTACGTTTTCTTTGTAATTTTTTAATGATAATAATCTTTTTTTTTTAACAATTGATTTTATTTTTAAATTATGTTTAATTTAATTGATTTTATAGTTTTATTGTAGTTTCTGCATTTTAATAGGAGTGTTCTCAAATAAAAAACAATTTAGAAAATTTATTAAGTACAAATGCCGAACAAATGAGTATATTGAACTTTAAGGACCTATCCCGTGACCGGTCACAACACTTTAACCATATATTTCTTGTAGGGTTAGTGCGTATTCCATTTCCATTTTGTTTATTTTCTTGTTGTATCATGCAATTTAATTGTAAGTTTTTCAAAATTTATCTGAAAATATTTTTTTTTAGTCCCTTTCCCTCAAATAATTATATTTTTTTAAAGAACCTCTAGAAAGACTATTGAAAATTGTCGAGTAAGTTAAGGAAATAAGTTTTATTAGTTCTTTTAAGGGTTTTATAGGCTAAAATCTCTCAGTGTATATTATTTATTTCAAGGTAGAACAACCATATTTGTTCTAACGAACATTTTTATTTTAAGATTTTTCTTTTGGTATTTCTTACTCCTACTTACCTTCTCCTTGCAACATTATCCATTTTAATAAATTGCTGATTTGTTATTTAGTTTTAACAGTATTTTTGTTTTCTTTAAATTTTTGTGTGAACAAAAATCTCAGTTAAATAACTCCCAGTTGAAATATTTTCACTCTCTCATAAAATCGATAAAGTTTCTTTGGAATTTAGCCAATAAAACTTTACTCATTATAATCCACGCATAAAAATACTAAAAAAAAATGTGAAAACAACTAAAACTTTAGTAAAATAAACAAAGATCTTTAGCCAGATCGAAATACTAGTATCAACCTAGCTAATATGTTTGATTTGCTTTATTTTTGTAAATATACGGAGGTTGAAAGCTCGTTATAAATTGAAAATAACATAAAAATAATCTCGATGTGTATAAAAACAAAAAACTAATATAACTGTAAAAAATATTACTTGAGCCAGAGTACAAACTAAACATTTTTTATATAAATAGAACATTTTTGGTCTTCAAAGTTTAGTAACGTCATGATGCTTGTTAGGAAAAGACCTAACCACGTGCTTGATTACTAAGAAGACAAGAATGGAGCAAAATTGATTATTAATAGGTTTTTTGTTAAAGTTCTGTCTATTATGGAGGCTCTAACTTTTCTAAAACTTCGGGTTCTGATGAGATCTTTAGCCAGATCGAAATACTAGTATCAACCTAGCTAATATGTTTGATTTGCTTTATTTTTGTAAATATACGGAGGTTGAAAGCTCGTTATAAATTGGAAAAAAAACAAACTGTTGTTTGTTTTACAAAAGTTTTGGTTATTTTGACATATTGTTCATGTTTTTTTTATTATTATCAGTGTGTTCATTAAATTAATGATTTTTTTTTTTTATAAAATTTTATGATCAATTTTATATTATTTATTAAAACTTTCAAAAACAAAAACATTCATTAAAATACAACACTCAGGGACAAAAGTTTTATCATATTTATGTAACATTGTCATATTTATGAAGTTTCCATAAATAAGAATGAAACTTTCTTTATAACTTTTTCATCATTTCATAGAAAAATGTCATCTATATTTTAATGATAATGGCCCATATCTCGAAAACTTAAAGACAAATCGGACAAATTTTTTAGTCTAGTGGAGTACCAACACATTTCGGTATCTCAATTGAGCCATTTCTAAGTGGAATTTCGAAACGCACCACCCAAACAATATTTTTATGAAACAGTTTTCATACATTGTCGTAGCTATAAAACAGTTTCATTGTACAAAAAACAATGAAGCTTTCATCATATGAATGTTTTCATAAATATGATGAAGCTTTTCCTTTGAGTGCAGTTTCAAAAAAATTTGTAAAATTTTTTCATTAATGTTAATTATTGACTTTGGATATTTTTTTTCATTTTGTTTGAAAAAAATTCTGTATGTGTTCCCCAATTGCGCCTATCGATTGTTTCTGTGTTAAGTATAAAGTGAGAAAAGACAAAAGGACCAATAAAATGGTTTCGCTGCAGTTATTATAATTTGTTGAACCTGTTGGTTTTTCTTACATGTTTTAAAATAATGTAGCATGGTGTAATTACTATTTACCCAAATTGCTATTTATAAGAAATCAAAAATAGTTTGTCTTTTTGTCGGTCAAAATTCTACCTCATTACCTTATACGTTATATAGAAGAGAACAAAATCAATTGTTGCTTTTCTCTCTACGCATACTTTTTGAGATTTTTTGGAACTTAAATAGTTTCAACACAATAATTTAAGAAATAAACTAGAAATTAAAACAATTGAATGTTGACAACATTTAAGTAGTTCATTTCAAATTGATTTCCGTAGTCTCCTTAGTTATAACCCTACAGGGGAATAGACTGGTCCCAAGGTGCCAGGGATTGGTAATAGGTAGAATTTTATGCATGATGCTACCGGTTACTTTAACATGGCGTTATCATAGGAGGGAGTCGACTGATACTTTAATACTTGTTGCGTGCCTAAAACAAACATAATTATTATGTTGTAAAAAAATGTCTCGTGCCACCTTATGCAATTTTGTTTAAAGCCCGTTTCTAGTCCAATCTTTTAACATTTTAAAAATATTTTTTTTTTTTAAATGTCTTCATCAGAGAAGCCGATTTTGTCGTGTTTGCTTCTTTTTATTTATTTTTTATTAAGGGTTTCAGCGTCAAATCAAATATAATTTTTCAATTTGTTGTTGTTTAAGTGTTTTTAAGCTTTTATACTTTTGCATTTTCCTGGTCTTTATTTCTCTTCTTTTTATTGAAGAATTTAAAATTTTTTGTTAAATTTTTTAAGTTTATTTTATTTCTCCGTTATGAAGTATTTCCTTCAAAACATTTATACTTCTATAATTATAAAATTCCCTGAAATGTTTAAGGATTTTTGGTAAACAAAATATCATCTATTTATATTTTTTGTTACACATTTTGAAGGAGAATTTCGACACTTTCAATGAAAAAGTGTAAAAAACGATACTATTTGTGTTCCGCAAGGCTCGTGGATTGATTCTTTGATTCTTTTTGATTTTTTTTAAAAAAATTCTGTGAAACATATTTAAGACATTTTCAAACTTTATATCATTTTGATATGCGATTTACAACCTTTATGAAAACTATTACCAGTTTCGGTTTAAAGCACAAATACTAATGGCGAAAATAAATATTTAAACCTATGATAACTTTTGTAGCAGAATTATTCTAAAAAATTAAGATATTTGAAAATATTTATAAAAATGTCGCGTGCCATCGAAAATCAGCTCGCGTGCCGCGACTGACACGCGTTTCAAGTCGTCTAAAATCCGACTTGGAGTCCAAAGGGCTTAATCACAGAAAGTTTTGTTTACAAAGCAAAAATTCTACCGTTTGAGCTAATGTTGCTTATGCTTATTGGCTGGTTAACAGCAAACTTATATTTTTTGCGTGTGTGTACAAATACAAATGAAAAATCAAAACAAGGACAACAAGAAAATAAAAGCATAAAAAATGGAAAGGGGAAACACCAACAATACAAAAAAAATATAGTTAAAGTTTAGGAACTGCCATCAGGTGACCGATCAATAGGTCCTTTGAGGCAAATTTACTCATTTGTTTGTTTCTGTATTTTTACATAAATATGAAAACCTTAACATTATAGCCAAAATAGATTTGAAAAAATGTCAGAAATTAAAAATTTAAAAAAGAAAAAGAAATTAAAAAATCTAAAATAATACAATCAGAAAAATTTAAAAAGGGCTGAAACGTGATAAGTAAAATAAAAAATGTCATAAATATTGCGTTCAGTGGTACGGCCTCTTTTCACCAGTCACAGTTGTTTCAACATAGAAACCGATTAATCACCAGCAATTACAAATTGTACTAGATCTATAATAATTCCTACTTTAACCAGTTATGATATAGGCCCTTTGAAGTCAATTGGCCCAATTTGAAGCCCTTTTTAAAACTGAGTTTAAAAAGGGCTTCAAATTTTCATTAACCACGTATTTGTTGGCAAATAAATATTTTTTTTATTCCACTTTGTTGCATTAAAACAAAATTTCTTAATAATTTCCCAACACCATTTATTTATCAAATATTTTACAAATTATAACTTGATTTTTTTTAATACAAAAACGATGTTTCGTTCCGTATTGTTTAAATTTTTTTTAAATATTCCATCTAATATATTTGCAAATCCCTTGACTTATTTAATATTATCTCAAAATTTATATTATATACTAAAATTACTGACATATCACTAATTCTTCTGGCATACAAACATTAAACTCCTTATTAAACATCATACCTAAAGAACACAATTCGTGACTTACTTTTCCATTACTGTGGCATATGTAAAATGAGCGACAATTATTTTCTAAATTAACATAAGGATAGTTATACTCCTTTTGAGAACAAAGCTAAAAGAAATAATTTTAGATTAAATTTAAATTTCCAATAAATAAAAGTTAAACTTTTTCTTTCATACCTTGCTAAACGTTTGGGTCAATTCCGGAGATCTTTGTAGATTTTGTGCTGCCATTATACATTCAGTTTTCTCCTTGACACATTTAATGGTAATGGGATCAAAGTATAAATCATCGGCACATTTATGTATTTTAGCTACATTGTTAATACATTGGAAATAGGAGCGGCAATTATCGTTGATGTAGGGATACAATATGGATTCACTAAGGCCGTTACAAGACTGAAAAGGAAAATGATTTAAAACTTTTCAGCGTACAATTTTGAGGGAGTAAAAATTTCTTTAGATTGATAAAAAGTTTTAAGAGTTGGATTGGAGAGGGCCGCCAGTTGAACCGTTTGCAGGTTTGGTGGTGATTCTCGACATGCGGTCAGCAGGATGTCGAGATGGAGATGGGACGAGTGTCGGGTGTTTAATATTATTTATTAGGGCTAACTGGTTATTTGAGTCTCCACGTGACTTTAAAACTATTGTATCGTTTTCCAGGCAGAAGTTTATGGATTTACTAAGCCACTCGAATTATAATGGAAGGGGATATGGATCCATCATTCATTAGTGCTGTTATAAAATCCTTTGAATCCTATACAATTAGGTCTACGGGCGTGTTTAATTGCCACTTAGGCTGATATAGCTCGTTTGCGTCACGGACAGATAAATGTGCTAGGAATGGCTGTCGGTCGATCGTGAGCCTAATAAAGACGGATGCCCTAGTCCCTCTGGTGAAGCTGTTCGGATAGGGATAGTCAAAGTGGACCGATTGTATGATGTATCGGACATTATGGACGTTTCCTAACCCAGGGCGAACAAAAACTCTTATTGATAGTTTCACAAAGTGGTAGTCCAAATGGCGTTTTTGGGGTCACTCTTATGTGTATGAGCCGTGGTGACGTGGAGGGTGAGACAATGCTACTTTACGAGGGACTAAGGGATTGGCGAGGATATTTAGGTACTCAAAAGTCAACAAATTTTCCAAATCAGAAACAAATTAATGGATCTGGTTCTAGGGTATTATGAAAGTGGACAATTATGAAACTCCCTTGACTCCGAAAAGCTTAATATGCCTTTAAGCAGCAAACAAATATTCATCTGGTTGGGACTTCGCACCTAAGTTATGATTTTACGACATTGGTATTACCATTACATGATGTTTCGTTTTATTTCAAGCAAAACCAATGTGTTTTAATGGGGAAATATTCTAGAAATCATTTCATTTGAAAAATATGGATAAATTTACTACTAATTTAAATTGATTCCTCCGTATTTTTGAAAAAAATACTTTCACATGTGCATGTGCTTAACCGACTCCTTGGCCTGTATTATTAACCATATTTTCTAACTTGTTATATTGTATATCTTTATTCTTACCTGTTTCGCTGGTTCCTCTAGCTGCTGGGCAGGACTACAGACTTGCAAAGTATCTTTAAAACACATATTTTGTGATTTACTAAAATACTCTTCATCCTGGCAACTTTGAGCAATTTTCTGACCATTTATGCACACAAAATAACCACGACAATTACTAACATCTCTGGTCAATTGACCATGTTTGCCACTACATTCACCGACGCGCTGGCCATTCTCCATTAAACAAGTACCATCATTTTGGCGACAAAAACCCAATAAACTATCATAACTTTCACCATTGCGGCAACGCTGTGATAAAGGCTCTTCGCCTTCTTCCTTGGGACATGTAATATAACGTCTGCAGTCACCCTGTTCGGCTAAGGAACTTCCTTCGGTAAGTTCTGAGCAAAGTTTAGCAATAGTTGTTGGTTTATCTAGACATTGTTTTTCAGCGATTGGTGCAACCACTTCTACCACATCATTTAGTACTACTTCTCCAGGTTTTAATTGACATTGTGAACTTGTTGTATTGAAAAATTGTTTGTCATAACACCTTTCATGTTTGAGTTTATTATTAACACAGGCATAAAAATTATTACAATTCAATGGATCGGGCATTAAAAAGCCATGTTTACCCTCACAGACTATAGGATCTGGAGGTACTTCATTATTGTGACCCTCATCATCATCGACAAATGGACAAGAACTATCATCTGGTACACACAACAATAATTCAGAATCAAAATATGAGGAACCCGAACATTTTTTAGGTATAGCTTGACCCTTACTACAGATATAGTAACGAGTACAATCTTTACGATCGGGTAGATAAGAACCATCTGCTATGTTTCCACAACTATAGGTATGATTACCATCTATCAATTGACCATCCTGACATTGTTTCTCCTTATCATGAACACATTTTCCTAAAATAGGATTAAATTGATGATTGTCGGGACATTCAACTGGTATAGCTAGCCCTTTAACACAGGCATAGTAAATATTACAATATAATTCATGAGCTAATCTGGTACCATGTTCCATACCAAAACATTTTGTTGCCATATCTTTTTTACATTCTCCATGATCTATACGACATTGTCGTATATATTTATGAAAATATTCTCCATCCGGACATTTCATTAGTTCAGTACCATTTATGGTAGAGCATTTATAATAAGATTGACAATCTGCAGGATGAGCTACCACAGATTCATCAGTAGCATTTGCGCAGGCTCCCGTTAAAGGTAGACGACAAGTACCATCATTGGGACGACAGTAACCTAATGATGTTTCAAAATAACTACCCTTTGAACATTGCATTTCTTGAGAAATTTGTTCTTGAATACAAATATAGAAACGGGTGCAATCAGAAGGATGGGCCACAGAAACACCATCTAATTGATCAGTACATAAATTGTAATCCACATCACTCGAATATACTTCATGAGTTGAATCGTCTAAAATCAATGGTTTACATTTATCTTCCAAAGAATGAGGTAAGCAAGTTTTCTTTTCCGCTGAATACATAAAACCTTTTAAACATATGCCCACATTCCAGGAATCTTGAGAACAATAATAAAACTGGGAACAATTTTGTTTAACTGATTTAGATTCTGAAGGATAACACGCTCTTTTAAGTCCTAAATTTGAACACAAGTCCTCATTGGGTATACACTTTTTAAAAAGATCATCATATACCAGACCCAGAGGACATTCTTTCTTTAACCATTTTCGATCAGTGGAACATTGTTCATAGTTGGAACAATTTGTAATAGAAATACGTTTTTCATCCGGTAAACAATCCATTTTTAATTGTAAACATATACCTTTTGAGTCTAAGGAACATTTGGCATTTGAAACATCATAAAATTCATCTTGATTACAGTGTTGCATTTGCCATTTGCCCTTAATACAAATAAAATAACGATTACAAGCCATAGCGGAAGGTCTAAGTAAACCATCTTGTAAACAGCTGTCATTAGCAAATTCTTCAGTTATCGCTATTTCTTTAGCTTTAACCACTTGTAGGCATTCTTGTTGAATATCGGGTGTACAATAGTTTAAAGTACGATTGAAGAACATACCATTGGGACAGTAATGATACCACCATTTATTATCCAAACACATTAAATACATGGCACAATTTTTCTCATAATATCTTGCCGATAATTGATGACAGGTGGTAACATTTTTTAATACTTCCACACTTGTTTCATTTCCCAATGTTTCACATTGAAATTTATAATTTTTTAAGGGCATTGTTACACAGGTATTTAGATTATTATTGAAATATTGTTGTTTACCACAAGATTTTAAACGCCATTTTTGTTTTTGGCAGTGATAATATTGTTGACAGTTTTTAGCTTTATAAACTTTTTGTTCCATTTCATTGTCGCATGTTGGCAAAGTTGTTAGTTTAGCGTACAAACATACCAGATCATCTTTAGGTTCTAAACATCTTTGTTGTTCTGGATTGTAATATCGAAAATTTGTACATGTTCTACGTTTCCAGTTTTGATTGAGGCATATTTCATATTGCGAACAGTTGGAGGGTACAGAACGTTTGTCATTTTCAATACATGAAAACTGTAATGAAAAAAAAAATTGTTTAAGAAAAACATTGTAATGAAAAATTTGCAGTGGTTTGTTTGGAGTCCTGTGAATGTCGTAGAAATACTGAGTCAAGAGTATTCGTTTTGATAGAAAACTTAACCCAGAGACTAGGTCGTAGAACCCGTATTCTATTGTGGTGGCAGAATATCCTTTGTTTCAATCGAATGATTGTTATCACAACCGAAAAATTAGGTCGCAGCAACCGAAACATGTGATTGACATAAGTGTAGTTTTAAAAACTACCCATGCAGAGAAATACAATCGGCACTGCACTGACAAAGCGTCGGCAATAGTCGGTTATGCGTTAGCAGAACGTGGAATTAACATTCTTGATAGTAATGCCCTGTTTCCGCTTGATAACAGCGGTTTTACAATAGGGTGGATTTTACAAAAATATTAGTGGTTTGCCAGTACTATTTTTTTGTACGGTTGGCAATTTCTATTGTTATAAGTTAGTGTGCCAAATTTCATCAAAAATTCTTAATATTTGCAACCTGCAAAGTAAAAACAAGCATAAAAGCCAAGTTGTTATTGACACAGCTTTACCCATGGACTGATTCAAGCTAAAGCCAACAGGTTTTGTCATTACAACCAGAAAATCGGTAGTATCAACCGTATTTGTAGCCAATCGAATGATTTCGCTGCATCCATCGAATTTTTTGGTAGTTATCACCAAATTTCTGTTTAGGCAATCGAAATTCTACTGTCGTGTTAGAATTTCTGTTGTTTCAATCGAATGATTGCTATAACAATTTCCTACTATTTTTTTAATGACGATTGCAGTCTAGATGTTAAATTATTTTTGAGTTTTTTAGTTAAAAATATTGTCATTGAAAAGAACTATGTTGAATAAATAGCAGTTCATAATTTTTTTTTTTTTTTTAAAAGAGAAGCAACACTCAGGAAATTCTTCCTATTAATTAATGTGTTGCTTTCTTTGGAAAGGGGATTGTGGAGAGATGGAATGTGGTGAAAGATGAAGGGCTTCAAACATGGCAACACTGTAATTGCGCGAGATGATAAGTCTTAGAACAGTTGTTGGTGGCCACCTGATGTAGAGTTGGCGAATTTATTGAAGCTTTTTGTTTCATAGCCCTGATTCATTATTTTACTTCGGTGGGGTTAAGTGCTATGGGAACACCGACGGTGGGCGCATCGATACATATAAGTGATAGAAAACTCATACATATTATTTTTCTTAATTGATGTTGTCGTCACCGGAATTCGAACCCGGGGCCATCTGTGTAACAGTCCAACGCGCTAACCATTACACCACAACGCCCACTATTCATATATATATTGAAAACAATTTTCTGGCTGTATATGCCTTTTAAATAATTTACGATCACACTCACAAACGAAATGAGCGATAACGGTGAAATTTTTTATCACAAACGTTAAGAAAATGTTCAACACACATTAAATAATCCTTTATATTGACAATCGGCTCTCGTGGGTAAATCACACATTTCCAATTCACGATTAAAATGTAAACCTTTAGGACATTCTTGAACTACAAGATTACGAGTACTAGAACAAACGTTAAATTTAGTACAACTGTTTGCAAAAGCAAAACGTTTTCCAATATTTTCCGCACTACACACACTAGCCGTTGAAAAATTCACTTTAGTTAGTACAACACAACATATTGAAATCGTAAATAATTTAAACATATTACTTTTAAAATATAATCGTTTCAAAGCACTTTATTCGAGATAGACTTGAAAAAATAGAAAGTTTTTCTATTTATATGGACGTTGAAGATTTTTTCTTAATTTAATAATTGTGTTATTTGTATTGGCACAAACATAACTTTAGAAAAAAAGTGAAGATAGCAAACTGTTTACTTAAGGCAGCTGTTTGACACTCAGAGAAAAGCTTTATCATATTTATGAACATACAAATTTATAATAAAAAAATTTATAAAGCGTTTTCATTAATGACATAATCAGGTTAAGCTACTTTAGCCAATGAAGTTTTTCATTAATTTGTTAAAAAATATTCTTCACAAAATTAAATTAAAAAATGTGATGACAGTTTTCAAAGTGTATTAAAAATGTATTCGTGAACTCTCCGTCTGAAATAAGGCATATTATTAAAAAAGGGATTCTATCTCACTCAGTTTTCAAGACTTTTATACAACTTTTTTTTAAATTCATGAAAACTTTATAGGTATAACATTTATTTATCCATTTTCAACTAATGAAACTGTTGCAGAAGAATGAAGAAGCTTTTTCTCATAGTGCAGATGTTATCAGTCGATGAATCTTTGTTTTATCTAATTTGATATATTGTCAATGTAATAACGTAGTTTTTAAGGGGGATAGCCTAAGTTAGGCGTTAAATATAAATTTTTTAAACGTTTTTTTTTATCATTTTTTTTTTCGGAAACTAAAGGCTTTTTTAAACGAAGAAGCTTTTAATTATTAAACAATTCAAAGAACTCCACTATTAGAAAGATAATTTTATAGAATGCTGTCCTTGGAACGTTAGAACTTTATTTTTAAAGAAAAATTTTTTTTTTAATCTGACCATTTTGTCAATGGAAGAACTCCGCACTCTAAAGTTTTAAAAACACATTTCAATTCAACGGTGTAGTCATAAAAATCTATTATTTCACGTCTAAAAAGTTTTCTTGTCATTTTAATAAGTCAGTTACTGTACAACCCTGCTTTGCTAACCCTTTGAAATAGGCGTAATTCGGGTACCGTAGATTTGGGACGATGAATTTAAAACAAAATGCGTTGAAATGCTATCGTCCCGATTAACGGCAGTCCTAAAGAAGACACAATTCGGTGAAGTTTTTATTTGGTTTGGAGATAATTCTCTTAAGCAGCTTTTTAAAATATGTTTTTAATTTTTTTACTTAAAACTTTTTGTAGTTAGGTTTAAGTACGAAGTAAATAGATACATTTTTAATTTTATAAAAACAAAGTTTATAAAGCTTTTAAAATTAAAGTGATTATGAAATATAAAAGTCACAAATCTTGGTAAAACTCTTGTTATTGTGGATTTGCCGTATGATTTGGGTTAAAAAACTTCCAAGCGGATTTCTTTTATATTTTCTTTTTACTCAAAAAAGCTTTTTTTAATTTAGTTAAATAAAAAGTAAAGACAATTTTAAAACCTTTTTTTGTGTTCCATATGTTATTCTAAATATTTTGCATATATAAAATTTTGTAAAAACAAAATTTAAGTTTTTAAGTTTTCAAAAGCTTTATAAAAAATTTTGGTTAGACTGTAGTTATTTTGGAAATGATTTAAGTTAAAAAAACTTTCAAGCTGCTTTATATTCGTTTTTAATTTTTGTTACTTGAACAAGCTTTTTTGAATTTGGTTTTTTTTTTATTTTTTATTTTATTTTGGTGTTCCATACACAAAACTAAAATAATTTGGTTTAAGTGCAAAGAAAAAACTTTTTTTAAAAGCTATTTCTTGTGTTCTATATATTATTCTAATAATTTTGTGTCCTAATAAATTTTGCACTATACTTTTGTTGAAAAAAGGTTCGCCTGTAGTTATTTTACATTTTATTTTTGATTTGAGTTAAAAACTTCCAAGCAGTTTTCTATAACTTTTACATTTTTTTACTTTTGTATGAAAAAGTTTTTCAATTTTATAAAAACAATATTTAAAAAAAAATACACAAATCGGTGTTCAACTCTTGTTATTTTGGATTTTCCGTATTATTTGAGTCTAAAAACTTTCAAACGGCTTTCTATACCTTTTAAGTTATCTTTTTACTCAAAAAAGCTTTTTATATTTGGTTTTAGTACAAAGTAAATACGATTTTTAAAGCATTTTTTGAGTTCTAAATGTTATTTTAAACATTTTGTGTCATGTTGTTAATTTGCAGTATATGTTTGTTAGAAAAAGGTTTTAAATATTATAAAAATAAAATTTTTCAAAACAAAAGTTGAACGTTTTTTAAATAAAAATGGCAAAAGTCGGGGTTCAACTCTTGTTATTTTGGATTTTCCATACTATTTGAGTTTAAAAACTTCTATACCTGTTAATTTTTGTTTTACTAAAAATATATTTTTTTTTTTAATTTGTACAAAGTAAATACATTTTAAAAGCTGAGAACTAAGTTTTGCAAAAAAAAAGTAAACCGTTTTTTGATAAAGCTTTTGAATTAAGTAGTCCTAAAAACGAATCAAATCAAGCTGCTTTTTATATATATGTTTAAGCTTTTTTAAGTTTTATAACTTTGCTAAAACTTTTATGTTAAAACTAAAAACTTTGACTTTTTTTTCTCTAAAAAGGCTTTTTTAACTTTCATATATTTTAAAATTTGTTTTTATTAAAAAAAGCTTTTTTAACTTTTTTAGCAGCTTTTTATGTATTTTTAATTTGTTTTTATTCAAAAAAGCTTTTTAAAGTTTGGGTTAAGTATGAAGCTTTTTTTTTAATTTGTACACGTTGCGCTAAAAATTTTGTGTCATAAAATATTTTTAGCATAATTTTGTTAGAAAAAAGTTTTCAATTTTATAAAAACAAAATTTTGAAAAAAAATGTTTAGTTCTTTTTGCTTTATTTTTATTAAAAAAAAATTTGACTTAGATTTTTTTCGTCTCTGTGATTTTATAGCCCAGATTTCCAAATTTTGTTTTTGAAATAAAAATGCCAAAATGTGTTAAATTTGTAATTCAAAATTTTTTCTTTTCAAAATTTTGTTTTTATTATTAATATTTTTTTTTTTTTAAATATAGCATATTATACGTACAAGCGGAGATAGAAAAAAAATAATAATCAGTTGAAAATACTTAAACTAATAATTATAAAAGAAATTTAGTAAATAAGGTGGAAATTTTTTTAAAAGTTCTTACTTCATTAGCATCATGATCAACGGAACGTTTTCGTGGATAACGACTGTTGAGACGTGGGGCCTTAATACACTGATTCATGGACTTGTTGAAAATACGTCCTACACCGCAATTACGTTCATGTAATTTGGCATTTTGACATACATAATACATTTGACCATTAACAGGATGTTCTATACGTTCACCCTCATGATAGGCACCCAAACAAGTACATTGTGATTGGTTAGAGCAAATACCTTCAGTATCTACACAACATATCTTTGTGATATCATTAAAATATTGACCAGGAGCACAGACTTGTTCATGCATAACACCATCTAAACATTCAAAATATTTATTGCAGGTCGATGTATCCGCGACAATTTCACCATTTTGTATGCCATTTGGACAAGAACAACTTTCTTCGATAACATTTGTACATAATTTCAAGTTATTATTGAAATATTTGCCCGAGGGACAATTGAGTAACATAACATCATCTGATCCGGTACAATAACAGAATGAGGTATTACCATTTATAGCTGGAGAGGTAATAGGACTATCTAATGTTGCATTGGCACATTCGCTTATATCACAATTACTCTAGAAATTGAAAAACGATATAATGAATATATAAATCAAATTTATTGTATTTGATAAAAATTAGGTTTTTACTTACTTGTGCTGTTGGTTTACAAACTTGCCCAGTAAATTCATAGCCAGGCTCACAGGCTACAAATTTAGGACCTGTGGCACTACAAACACAAAAACCAGTTACACTGTTTTTAGCTGAGTATGAGGAACATGATAACGTGGGGAAACATGAATTACAAAGTGTTGAATCACCACAGAGAGCCTGAAAGGAAAAATTAATAATCAAAAAAACAAAACGAAACAGTCAATGTGAAAATCAAAAAGACCCATTTCCGAAAAATTGTGTATTTTTTATTAAAAATTCCCAAAATTCGAAATTTTAAAAAATTTAAGTTTTCACTTCAGTTATTCATTTATTCAGTTAATATACTCAAAATTATTTAGATATGGAATTCTGACTTCATCGGATATCATTAACCCACTTTAGACTGGAATTAAAAATGACCCACGAATTTGATGAAAATGCAAAAACGTATTTTTTTTTTGCATAATTTCCTGAAGAGCATCACTTTGATAATACTATAATTTTCTTTAACTTTATTTTAAAAATATTGAACCGTTAGGGGTAATTTATATTATTACTACACAAGAGGGCAAAGCTTTCACCCTTAAAAGTAAGATTGGTACAATAAGGAATTACCCTTGCTCGTTAGTCTAGTGCATAGTCAAATTTAATGAACATCTAAATGAAATTATTCTCTAAATTTCTTAGTGGGTCTTTTTTGGTCAACATTAAACCTTTGTGGGTTAACTTACATAAAATAAATATTTTTATTCAATGGAATGTGTTTTATCAATTTAAAAACTTTGTAATATTGTAGTCATAATATAAATTAGGTTTCATGTGTGCTTTTTTTTGTAAACATAATTATAGTCGAGATAAATTAGGGTGATATTTTTCCTAAAATTATGCAATTATCAATTTTCATAAAATGTCCTGGAAGTTACACACACAAAAAAGAATTATAATTTTTTTAACTTATTATTTTTGTTAAATTACAACCAGTGTTGCCAGAACTTGGTTATCAAAAATGGCTAAATTTGTGGAAAAAACGGCTAAAATAAAACTACAAAATGGCTGAACAATTTTATACAAAAATGGCGGGGTTTGAAATTGAAGCCTGCGGACACTCCGATTAGCCGACAACTCACTTTAACGGACAATTTTTGAGCAGCGGCTCTTTGATTCAAAATTTTAGAGTAAAATTACCCAACAAAAACGGATTATGTCTTGATGAAACTCGGCCACTTAAACACGCAATTTTTAAATGTTTGTATTATTTTTAAATTTGTGTATCAAAAATTAAATGTGGACAACACCCTGCGATGAACAAATTTGAGCCGATGTCCGTTGTTGGAATATTTAAGTGTTATTATTAAGGCAAGAAATTTCATGCAATTGCATGTTTTTTCTCGATAATCTAAAACTAATATAGACTAAATATTTATCCGAATTTATAACCAAATGGCATAGATTTGTAGTTGCATATTTTATCAGGAGTGCATGTTTTTGCATATTTTGCATTTTAATGCATATTTTGTGCATTTTAATGCATATTTTGTGCATTTTAATGCATATTTTGTCTCTTTAGTGCATATTTTTCATTTATTTTAAGTATTTTTTTAATTTGTTTAAAAAAATAAAATTTTGTTGCATTTTTATAAATAATTTGAGCAAAATCATTTGTGCATTCAAATTTAATAAATTTAATCTTGCTTAACCTAAGAAAAGCGTAAGAATGTGTTCCTCTTGAAAACAAAATTGTCAGATTCAACTGTTTTTTATTTTTTATGTTTTAAATATTTGAGTTTTGTTCTTTTGAGTTTATACTTTTCATGTTTTTAGTGCATATTTTTAATTTTTATCCTTATATTAAAAAAAATTTCTAATATTATGGCTAATGGCTAAATCCGAATTTTTCCGGCTAAGCGTTCTCAAAAATGCTCATAAATTGGCTAAGTTGGCAACACTGATTACAACAATCATATTATAAAAATATCAATCGACATCTCCAAAATAGTCATTTTTAAAAATCTTTAAAATTAATAAAGAAAACACGTTTTTGCATTTTTATCAAATTAGTGCGTCATTTTTGATTCCAGGCTAAAGTTAGTTAATGTATTCGATGAAGTCAGTATCCCATATCCGATAAAATCAGAATCCCATATCTGTATAATTTGGAGTATACTAAAGAGTATATTAAAGAGTATATAAAGCTAGGGGAAGCAATTAACGAAAATCGACAAATTTATTTTGAAGGGACATCATAACGAGCATACATGAGCTTTTATATGATCATACATAAGCAATGCTTATATGACCAAACATAATCTCACATATAACCATACATATATGATCATATATGATTATATATGAAACATATATTTGTAAATTTTTTTGCATTAGTAGTTTAAACGTTTCCTTTTTATAAATTACGCAAAAACTTAGAAAAAATTAAAAACTTTACCAAGTTTTTAATATTTTTAACTTAAAACTTGGTTCATTTTTGCATAATTTATACAAAAAAAACTGTGTAAAGCTAATTGAACAATTTCTTAAGCGAAAATCTTGAAAAAATTTATCGAACTTAAATAAAAATTTACTACATACCTCTGTATCGATTTGACAAAATTGTTTATTCTTATTAAACGTATAATTTGGTGGACATTGTTCGAAGGTAGCTTCACCGCCCATACAATAACAGAAACCATTTTGGGTGTACACAGCTGGAACACTTGTACCATCAGCTATACCATTACACATAGAGTCCTCACAATTTATCAATTTGGCTGTACAAACTCCAACAGCAATATTGAACTCTTGGGAATATGGACAATCTTTATAGACTACATTATCATTCATACAAAGACAGAAACCAGTGGTTGTATTGGAGGCTGGGAAACTTTGGTAATTATTAGGAGCAGTACAGTTATCTATATCACATACGGGCAGTGAACAATTTTGAGCTGTGACATTAAATACTCCATTTCCAGCACAATTGACAAAAGTAGCTTTGTTCGAAACACATTCACAATAGCCTTGATTGGTGGTTATGGCAGGAATTTTGGTGTTATTGGCTAAGCCCACACATTGTTTGGAGTTACAGTTGATCTAAATATATTTGGATTGGCAATTTATGAAAAAAAATATTCAGAAAACATAATTTAGGCATTATTAGACTTACATTTGCTTGCATACATATACCTATTGTTGGATTATATGTACTATCTCCTTCACAAGGTATAAAGGTAGCAATTTGTTCTTTACATAAACAGAAACCATTATCAGTTTTGTTTAAAGCATCGAATTTGTAATTGTCCGCTTGCTTAATGCATTGAAATTGATTACATTGGGTCTAAAATATGTATAAGAGAGAAGAAACATTAATCAAATTAGAAAATATTATCGAATAAGAGATATAAAGATTGTGTGAGAGAGAGAGAAAAAATATACAATTTTGAAAAGTTAAGCTCATTCATAAACTTTTAATAAAGATAAATAGGGAAATTTAAACACACAAAAAATGTTTGCCAAAAAATTTGTAAAAAAGTTCTACACAAATTTTTTATTGTATAAATTATACAAAAACTTGTGAAAATATACAATGTTTTTAACTGAAAATAGTAAAAAACTTGGTAAACTATGCCAAGTTTTACATAATTTCTAAAAAAATTAATACAACCGATTAAAATTTGTTTTTTGACAAATATTATTTTCATAATAGTTTTTTTTTTTTTTTAATGATGTCAAAACCTGCTATGCTTATTAATGGTAAATGTTGCTAAGTTTTTTTACATAATTTATAAAAATCCAGAAAAAATATTAAACAATTTGTACAAATTTTTTTCAAACGTTTTTTGTGTTCATTTTTTAAATAAAATTTGTTATCACCAACTTACCGAGATTTCAACATTCGAGCATGTTAATGTAAATGGATTAAATGTACCATTATTGGGACACGGTACAATTACTGCAGTTTTGGTTACACACATACAGAAACTTTGGGTATCATTACGATTTGGTGATACGACATAATCCTTACTGTTAGGACATATAATAGGATCACAAGCAGCATTCTAAAATTTCGAAAAAAAGAGTTTTTTAATATATTTTGCCGAACGATTTAAATATATATTTTCTATTAACTTACCGAAAAACAGACACCAATATCATTATTAAATACCATATCAGCTTGACATTGAAGTTTCACAGGCAAACCATTTTTACAATAACAGAATTCATTATTGGATTTATTCAATGTTTGATAGGCCTCATTAAAACGGGGTGATAAACAGGGCGTAGGGTCACAGTCAGGCTGAAATGGGTTTCAAGTAACATTACATAAGGTAACACACAATTTCTCACCATATGCATAATAATTATAACAGCTTAATTAAAGGTTTGATAAACCTCTGTATAATAATTGTATACATGTGGTTTGAAAATGGTTGGCAAACAGTACCTTTTCATTATAGTTGCCTACCAAGGCGATATGAATATTTCTGAACTACGATTCCATTAGTCGTAAAAATTTAAAAATCTCAATATTTTACCCATTTAATTTTGTTATATTTACAAAATACCCTTATAAATCGGTGTTTCGGTATTTTAGCGTAATTTTATAGGTAGTTCAAAATATTTTAAAATCCAACCGGTAAAATAGAGAAATAAAACCGGTAATACAAGAAGAAACACGCCCTTAATGGAATCGCTTTCTTATTTCGGTCTTGATGTAACTTCGATAGACAACTAACGCTATTACGAAAAAGTGTTGAATAAAAATCCTGGGTTTGAATAAAGTACTTAATTGTTAAAAAAATAAATAAACCCGATTAAAAAAAATGAAACAACTAAATGTATCAAATTTGATATAGCCTTATATCTAATTGAAATACAATTTGATCCGAAAAATGGTATTGTATATAAATGTATTATATTACATTGAGTTTGATATAATTTGATACGATTCAATCCAGTGAATATAAACTCGTTAAATTGAATACAGGAGCTAGATATTATGGTCCGATTATTAAGAGTCCAATTTAAATTTAACGTACAGTTAAATTTTGTATGCTTAACAATCGAACATTTTTATTTCAAACTAAAATTTTTGGAGTTTGATCTTTTAAATTGTGACGTTCATTTAAAATAATTTTAATAGATATTTCCAAAAAAAATTTTTTTGGTTGATATTAAAGTTTTGAGTTCACTCAAAGGTAACATGAATGTTTTGAAAAATATTCTCTTGCGTGCTGTGATGCCACTTTATACTTAAAGTAGCAAAAAACTGACTAATTCACTTATAAAAGCTATTATTTTTTTATAGGATATTTTAATTTTGTCCATATTTTTATATTTTTCAAAATTTAATATTATTAGAGCAAAAAAAAATTGTTGCTGTATAAAAAAAATGTCTTACGAATTTGTTGCAAGCCATTCGTGCTACCCTTTATTATGTACTAAAGGGTAGCACAAGATCATTATATGACCATCAACACAATTTATATCGTAACAGTTACTTCATGTGCTTTGCATAACGTTTCGTGTGTGTCAACCAGTGTTGCTAGGGGTTTTCTATGGGGTTTCCCCCTACATTTAGCGTGTTTTTTAGTCGTTAAGAGGTATTTTAGGGTTAAGCAATTTGTTAGGGAGAATTTTAGGGGGTACAAATCTGATTAAAGAGATAATTTTCGATTATTATTTTTTGTCAAATTTTTGGCAGAGAAAAATTTTGCTATTTGCCAACTGAAATTTGGTTTCTACGACTCAAATTCGGTTATTACGAATTTTAGTCGGTTGTTAGAACTGAACATTAGTTTTCACAACAAAGTTCGGCTAATTCAACCAAATTTTAAATGCAATACCCAAAATATTCTGAAATCTAATGTAAATATCGTTGTTCTTACTGAATTTATTAGTTGTTACTATTAAAATACACTTTTCAATTCGGTTGGCACTTTATTTCTCTGCGTGTAGTTTTAACTTTTTTTTAGATTTTGATCAAATTTTAGTCACTTTACTGCGCTGTTTAAAAAAAATCAGATTATGACAATGAAAACAGTAAAACTCTAACGAAATTAGTGTATTTTAACAGTACAGCATTAAAAACCTGTTACTTTAACAAAATCATTTGTAGTAAGAATGAGTTTGAAGTTATTACGATTGTCGTTAGCAAAATTTGGAAAAATAATTTGAATTTGTATTGCAAAAAAAAAAACAAATTTAAACTCGTAATTTTTATGCTGCAACTTGAAAAGAATAAATACTTTTCTGATGGAAATTCATTGAATTTTAAAAATTCTTTAGTACTGAAACTGAGTTTTATAGAACTGATGCTAGAGTTTAAGAACGGATTTGAAATAAAATTAATATTTTTTACTTACATCAGCAATTGGTAAACAAATTCCATTAGCTACATCTGCATTAAATGCACGATTAGGTGGACAATTTTGAAGAACTGCTACACCGTTCAAACAAATATAGAATTGAGTTTTGTTATCAGGATTGGCAAAGGTATAACTATCGAATTTGTCAATACACTCATTTCCGGGACATACTTTGTTTGGATTACAAACACCCAAATCGGCATCAAAACCTCCACTTTGACAAGTACCAACAATAGTTTGCGGACCATTACAGAAATTGTATTTCGTACAATCGGGATGGGGTAACAAGTTTATAGTTTGATCTTTGGCACAAGGATTATAACAGTCAGCATCAACATCAGGTTGACAGGAAGACTTAGATGAATCAAAATATTGTCCCTCAGCACATACCTCACCTATAGGTTCTTGGTTTTGACATAAAAAGTAAGCACTGCATAGTTGGGGATTTGCTACCATAGAGCCATTTACTTGACCAGCACATTGATTTGGCCAACAGACATGAGTTTTATCCACTTCACATTCTAGGCTAGTTTTATTGAAAAATTGATTTAAACCACATTCCTGTAAGATTTGTTTACTCCCAGAACATACATAAAAACTACCACATAATAAAGGATTTGGATGTGGTGAAAATTGTCCTTCCTCATAACCACCGGGACAAGTACAATTGGTATCAATAACACAAACATTATTCGTATCAAGTTCACATTGAAGCGTTTTATTGTTGAAATAATTATTTACACCGCATTCTTGTAATACCTGTTGACCATCCGTACATATATAGTATTTATTACAATACAAAGGATTGGGATGTGGTGAAAATTGTCCCTCTTGATAACCGCCGGGACAAGTACATTCAATCTTAGGCCAACATTCATTACTACCATCAGGTTGACAACATTGAGTATCGGGATTATAATAATTATCTTGACCACATTCATGTAATATCTGTTCACCATTACTACATATATAAAACTTATCACAATCTGTAGAATGAGGTGACATTTCACCATCTTCATAACCACCAGGACAGGTACAAGTAACTTTAGGCTTACATACATTATTTGTATCAGCTTGACATTCTTGAGCAGTGGCATTAAAATAATTATTTACACCACATTCCTGTAAGATCTGATTACCATCACAATCACATATATAAAATTTATCACAATCTGTAGGATGACATGTAATATCACCTTCGGAACATGTGGATGCCTTAATACTACGTTTATTACGTACATTAGCTTCTTGAGCAGCTGTACATTGGGGACATACACCATTGGTATCGGTTACACAAGCCTGAGATTTAGCATCATAATAGTTACCAGTGTCGCAGCTGCTTTCGATTAATTGTCCATCGAAACAGATATAGAAGAGCATACAATTATCAGAATTTACTACAAAATCACCCTCTGTATAACCACCTTCACATAATACGGAAGCAGGTGCAGAATTCTCTTCCTCGCAATCATCCGATGGAGATTTTACACAAATACCTAGTGCTGCATCAAAAGCATAATCACTTTCGGCACAATTTTCATAAGAAGCTTCATTATTTATACATTTACAATATCCAGAAGTGGTATTTGCAGCAGGGAATAGAGTATAATCTGGTTCATTTACACATTTGCTGGATGGGCAAATTTTATCCTGAGCCACACAAACATTTATGGCCTGCTCAAAGATGCCACCATCAGCACATTCGTAATAATTAGGTTTTTTATTCAAACATCTGCAAAATCCGGTATTGGTATTTAAAGCTGGATAGACAGTGTTATCAGCAGCATTTAAACATTTTGTACAATCACAATTTAGCTAGAGAAAGATAGAAAATGTGTTAATTAAAAGAGAGAACAAGAAATTAAACAGAAAACCTAATTTGAGAGAATTTTAAAAAGTTATTGTAATCCTGGCGCACAACCCTACGATGTAAGAAAGCGGGCAAATTTTTATGAATATGTTTTGTCATTTAAACATTTCGTTGCCATAGAGAGGAAATCAAACCCATTTTAATAAACTAACCTTAAATAGAACGAGATTAAGGTGGTTGCTTACGACGTTATACCGCTGATCAGAAGAAGATTTATTCAAACAAATATCATTTCCATGGAATCAACGCTTGTGAGACTGTATATATTTAGACGATACAGCAAACCCCGAACTTGTCTTGCTTACAAGGAAGACTATTCTGTAGGAATTTATTCTCCTTTAAACTCTAAACATTCTTAAAAGAGGAATACCGAGGAAGGATGGGTATATGAAGTTGTGCGGCTGGTCAGCGGACGATTTCTGTAAATGATTAGCTATTTCATGGAATCAGCGCTTGTGTTGGTGTCTACATCCTGGATGTCGTTTTAAAATGTTAACTTACCTAGAGGAGGACTACGGAGGAAAGGTAAATATAAGACGTCGGGTTGTTGGTCAGAAAAAAATTTCTTCAAGCGTGTAGCATTCTTATGGAAAGATAGCTTGTGAGACTGTCTACATAGGCAAGGTGAAGTAGGAGTCGATGCTGCAAAACCCTAACTTCTCTTGCTTACACGGGTGACTATTCTGTAGAAGTTAATTCTCTCTAAACCAACTGTAGACACGCTTCAAATTTCAAAGCAGACGAAACACCTGGGTTTCTTTTTAAACTCTAAACCACAGATAAATACACAGATGTGAAACAAGTGACAAATGTCAAACATTTTCATATAACAAGTGATGTCAAAAGTGAGATAGAAACTAAAATCTCCATATAGTTTGCATTGATATACCTTTCTCGTTTTATTCTGCTGTTAGGCTGTGAACACAAAGTTTTATCTTTCTAGTCTTTCCTGAGGATATAACAGAAAAAACCGAATTTTAAAGTTAATTTTGGTGGCTGCGACCAAATAATTCGGTCAGTACAACCATATTCAAAAGTGATTTCAGAATATTTTTTTGGTACTTTGTTATGAAAACAAATATTCAGTAGTACCAATCAATTTCAGTATTATAACCCAAGCGGGACTAAAAGTTATGATTGAGGATGTATCCGATAAGGAGTACAAGATCGAGGTGGATGATATGACCGTTGCTTAAACGGTTAAAATAGAACGACGATTCTGATTACAATCTGATAAACGAAATGCTTATAAGGATTTTCACTAGGAACTGCGCGGTAGGCCGGATTTTGCTGGGGTTTCTCACTTAGGGATCATTGTGAAGGCTGTGTGGATAACTAGGAGAAGAAAACAGTTTAGTAAAAAATTAACAAAATAACCTCCGCGTGTACTCTCCTCCTGGTGATCCTAAAACGCACCTTTATACAATCATGGAAGGCTTTCTCTATTACAATGTAGTAACTATGTTACTATTATACTATATTACAATGTTACTTAACAAAGCTTTTCTAAGAAATATTAAAGGTACTCCTGATCATTTTGGTCGTCAGAACTATCACAATGAGGTTATATAGAAGTTAAATCTAAATTCACATTACAACTCTTTTAATTAAGGATCAATAGTAAGAGGTATTTGAAATGTGGTAAGTTAAACGGTCATTGTGCAAAATATCTGTTGGGTGCCATAATTTTCAAATCCTTCCTTAGGAATAATATTAAAGGTAAATCAAATCGCATGCTCTATAAAGCTTCTCTAACTAAAAGCGAGTTATTGAATGAACGTTCAAATAATTATAAGTAAGCAATCTTTGGAAAACGTGTTTATCTGTGTCTAAAAGTTAAATTTTGTTTACGATAATCAACACTACCACTGTCAATCCGGGAAACAATAAGAAGAATAATAAGAAGAAGAATAAGAAGACATAAATGAGAGGGTACATCTTGGAACCAGTATAGTTTAAAACTACACTATTTAGAGAATTTGAACAGTTTTACCTGTATAATATTCTTGAAAAACATTTTAAAGTCTTCTGCTTAGGGATTGAACATTTGGGCAAAAATCAAATCAAAAAGAATTCCGAAGTCGGGGATAAAATATACCACATTAAACTTACATCTGAAACACAGGTAGGCTCATCGGTACAAGCTTCTGTACTGACAATGGTGGTTATTTCGGTACAATCTACAGTTGTTGGGGTTGTTACTGCATCGGTACAAGCCTGAGTTGTTGGTGTAGTAAATTCATCAGTACAAATCTCAGTTGTGGGTGTAGTAACTTCATCGGTACAAACTTCAGTAGTGGGTGTAGTAACTGCATCGGTAGTAACTTCATCCGATGTAGATTTTACACAAATACCTAGTGCTGCATCAAAAGCATAATCACTGTCGGCACAATTTTCATAAGAAGCTTCATTATTTATACATTTACAATATCCAGCAGTTGTATTTTCAGCAGGGAATAGAGTAAAATCTGGTTCATTTACACATTTGCTGGATGGGCATATTTTATCCTGAGCCACACAAACATTTATGGCCTGCTCAAAGATGCCACCATCAGCACATTCGTAATAATTAGGTTTTTTATTCAAACATCTGCAAAATCCGGTATTGGTATTTAAAGCTGGATAGACAGTGTTATCAGCAGCATTTAAACACTGTGTACAGTCACAATTTAGCTAGAAAAGGATACAAA
Organism: Delia radicum; assembly: GCA_021234595.1. Taxonomy (NCBI): domain Eukaryota; kingdom Metazoa; phylum Arthropoda; class Insecta; order Diptera; family Anthomyiidae; genus Delia; species Delia radicum. The sequence continues at coordinate 220,159,601 of CM037853.1, read as the reverse complement.
ATGTGCTACTTAAAAGAGAGAACAAGAAATTAAACAAAAAACCTAATTTGAGAGAATTTTTAAAACTTATTGTAATCCTTAAAGTAACGGGAAGTTTACTGCCACTGAATCAGTTTCTTATAAGAAAAATCTAAACAAATTATGGCGCCCAACCCTACGATATCGCAAAGCCGGCCCATTTATATGAAAATGTTTTGACACTTTAACATTTCGTTGTCATAGAGGGGAAATCGGGCCCATTTAAAAAAAAAAACTAACCTTAAATTTATTCATACGTATAGAATTTTCATGGAATCAACGCTTGCGAAAACGTCTATTTAGGTAGGCGAAGCGGTGTAAGAGTCGATGCTGCAAACCACAAACTTGTCTTGCTTACAAGTAAGACTATTCTGGAGTATTTTAATCTCCCTAAACTGGGTGGATACACACTTTAAATTTCAAAGAAGGCAAAATACATTCTTGCCGTTTTAAAATCTTAACTTTCCGAAAGAAGTAATACCGAGGAATGATGGTTACACGAAGTTGTACGGCTGGTGCTTGGTGTCTACATCCTGGATGCCGTTTTAAATTGTAAATTTTCCTAGATGATGACTACGGAGGAAAGGTAAGTATATTATTGAGGACCTATCCGATTAGGGGTACAATATCCAGGTGGATGATCTTGACTATTTCTGAGATATCTTAAACCCTATAACCGTTGCTTAAACGGTGAAAATAGAAACGAGGATTCTGATTGCAACCTGACAAACGAAATGCTTATGAGGATTTTCACAGGGAACTGCGCGATAGGCCGGATTTCGCTGGGGTTTCTCACTTGGGGATCATTGTGAAAACTGTGTGGATACAATATACTACAATATAGTACTACAATATAGTAACTATGTTACTATTATACTATATTACAATATAGTAACTATGTTACTTAACAAAGCTTTTCTAAGAAATATTGAAGGTTATCCTGATCATTTTGGTCGTCAGAATTATTACAAATATTGAAGTTACGTAAATCTGCATTGACATTACAACTCTTTTAATTAAGGATCAATAGTAATAGGTCTTTGAAAGGTGGAACGTTAAACGGTCATTGTGCAAGATAACTGTTCGTTGCCATAATTTTCAAAACCTTCATAATTCTTAGAATAATATTTAAGGTAAATCAAATCGTATTCTCAATAAAGCTTATCTAACTTAAAGCGAGTTTTTGAATGGACGTTCAAATAATTATAAATAAGCAATCTTTGAAAAACTTGTTTATCTGTGTCTAAAAGTTAAATTTTGTTTACGATAATCAACACTACCACTGTTAATCCGGGAAATAATAAGAAGAATAATAAGAAGAAGACATTAATTAGGTGGTACAGCTTGACACCAATATAGTTTAAAAACAACACTGTTTAGAGAATTTGAACAGTTTTACCTGTATAATATTCTTGAAAAACATTTTAAAGTCTTCTGCTTAGGGATTGAACATTTGGACAAAAATTAAATCAAACAGAATTCCTAAGTCGGGAATAAAATATGCAACATTTAACTTACATCTGAAACACAGGTAGGCTCATCGGTACATGCTTCTGTACTGGCAATGGTGGTTATTTCGGTACAATCTACAGTTGTTGGGGTTGTTATTTCATCGGTACAAGCCTGAGTTGTGGGTGTAGTAACTTCATCAGTACAAATATTAGTTGTGGGTGTAGTAACTTCATCGGTGCAAACTTCAGTTGTGGGCGTAGTAACTTCATCGGTACAAGTCTCAGTTGAGGGAGTTGTAACTGCGTCGGTACAAGCCTCAGTTGTGGGTGTAGTAACTTCATCAGTACATGTCACAGTTGAAATGGTTGTAACTTCTTCGGTACAAACCTCGGTTGTGGGTGTAGTAACTTCATCGGTACATGTGAGAGTTGAAGGGGTTGTAACTTCATCAGTACAAACCTCAGTTGTGGGTGTAGTAACTTCATCGGTACATGTTTCAGTTGTTATTGTTGTAGTAATTTCAGAAGGGCAAACTCCCGGTTGACAATTTAAAGCTTCCGTTTCAAAATAACTGCCAGCAGGACATTCTTGGGAAACAGCTTGTTTGTCGGCACAAACATAAAAACTATGACAATCATTATCATTAGCCAAATACACACCATTAGCTTGAGTTAAGCACAAGTTTTCCCAACATGAAATTTCAGTATCGGGTTCACAAACAGCGGCAGAAGTATTGAAATAACTACCAGCATCGCAGTTTTGAGGATACGCCATATTATCGCTGCAAATATTAAAGCTACGGCAACTACCTTCCGCTGCAACAAAACTGCCCGAAACAGCATCGGCACAAGGATTTGTGGGCTGATTAAATAGACAGCAAACAAAAGAGAGAGAGAAGCATTGTTTCAGTCTTCAGAAAAAATAATTTTAATATGGATACTTACCCCAGCTAATGGAGCTTTTAAGCTCAATTTACACAAGTTTTTGCCTAAATTAGCACATCTTCCTGTTTTTGAATTATATTCTTTGCCGATTGGACATAATAGTTCACGTTTTACATTTTTATTTGTGCAGCGATAAAAACTGGAACAGTCAGTGGGATTGGGCCAATGTACGGGCAAACCACGTACTTTACGCTGTACACATTCTTCATCTACAGCTGATGAAATAGCTATAGTTGCTAAAACTGCTACAGCTAAAAGAGAAGCTATACCAAAAAAAAAAAAATAAATAAAAACAGAGAAGAGAGAAATAAAGAAAGCCCAAAAACCCAAAATGATTCAACAATGCAACACATAAAATGCAAACTCCTTCTTGTGTGCGGTTTTTCGAAGTACTTATTTCGTGAGAAAAATTGCGTGTTCTTCTGAAAAATCAAGTTTTAACCCAAATAAAAGGCTATAAAATCCGAACAGCAGCTAAACAGCAAAACCCAAATTGGGTTTTGATAAATACTTCGAGAAATTCCACACTAGAAGAGTTTGCATGCGATGACTTCAAAAATTTTGCACTGTGTTCTTAAAGACATGTAAAAGAAAGTTCGAACTACATACTTTAAAAAATGTTTTTTGGTCATATAGAAAATGTAGGTAGAAAATCGGGAAACCCTTTTTTATATAAAATAGTTTTAGACTTAAGCTTAATTTACCCAACAATTTTTGCCTACCATTAAATTGAATTATTTAGTAATAATTATCCCATTAGCTTCTCTCCCAAAACCATTAATTAAACGCAACTTTTGCAGCACAAGTTCCAAAAATTTCTTCTAAGTATCCTATTACAAAATTGTTGAATGATAATATTTCAGTTAATTTGTAAATAAATTCAGTTAAGGGAATTTTTATTGATTCAAGACGAATGAATTAAAGAGAGAATTTATTTACTTTCTATTAAAAAGAAAAAAACACAAAAATGAGCTTATGAATTAATTCGTAGTGATTGTTTAGAAGAATGTGATATATATTAAATTGAACTCTAATTTCAAAAGTGAAATAAAGAATAAGTTTGTTTGAAGCTTCTGAAAGGTCTTTTCCGTGACAGGTCCACCGAGTGCATATCTCTGAACTATATTTAGTTTTTATAGATTTTTCCTTTCCATTTTTTTTAATGCAAATTAATGCATTAGTGCGAAGGAGGAAGAAACAAAAATCACTCTGTATATAAACGGTCCGCCAAATAACTTTTTTTTTTTTGAACTCCTGAACCAATTGGACTTTGTATGGAGTCATACCAAGGTCTTTATGCAAAATTCGTCTCAATGATGTGTCCGAAATGTTCAATTGTTGAGAACGACGGTGAATTGATGTTGATGGCGCTTCACGCACACATTCTGCCACAGCAGCAATATTCTCGGGTGTACGCACTGTTTTTGGCTTTTCACGCTTTGGTTAATCGATGAGGATGCCAGTTTCTTTCACTTTTTTCACAAGATAATGAACATACGGACCATATTCGTTCAGCGGAAGGATAAAACTAATTATCTGTCAAATCAGACATGAGCTAAGTGTTACCATTCACGAAATAAGCACTAGTTGAAAAAAAAAACGTTAGATAACGGACCCTTTATAGAAAAAGTAAATTAAATTAATTTTGCTTCAAAATCTGTTAAAAAATTACTGAGTTACAAATCTTTAAATGAGCCAGTCGCATGTAATGTAACATCTCAAACCGGTTTTGTAATACACTCAGATAGATCTACAACCTACACAAGGTCATTTGACGAGAGATTTTTCTGTGTAGTACAGTGTAATTTTAAGTCTTTAGAATTTGAAATTTTTTTAATCGAAAAAGTTCTGAAAATTTTCGGTAAACCAATGACATTTGTCTTCACAAAGTTAACATAAAATTCCTTAACCCATTTTATACCACTCATCGATTCCGTGGGAATTTTTTGACGAAATTTGCTAGGAAGATGTAATGATATCTCAACAAGCTTTTTCTGAAGTTTTTGTACACTTATTGTGCCCTTAGCGGTGGCATTCGCCATTTAAATTCAAACTTTTTTTATTGCTAAATCAAATATCTATCAAACTGTGATACACAATTTGATCTATCGAATTTTCACGATTTTTAAGAAATAATAGTGTTTTTTAGACTGTTTTTAAAAATTGTAATAATAATCAACACTGGCTACTAAATTTCAAAATTATTTTTATATGTTAAAAGAAAATGGTTGATTTTTCACATTAAAAAAGAAAATGGAGTAATTTTCTGCATATTAAAGTTTTTATAAGTTCGAAAATTTCTTAATCCGACCTCTTAATTTTAGATGAAAAGTACAATTTTCTCATTCAAAATATTTTCTCAAACCTATATAACACCGGTCGTCTTTCTATAAAACTAAAATTCTTCGAAAAAGTGCTGTAAAAATGTCAAAAACAGTTTTTTTAAGTAATCATTTGGCAGCCCTGAATCAATAGTTTTTATTTTTTTTAAATTATTTGTATAGTAAAGACCTCAAATTATCACATGCTTTTTACTGCTTTGTTATATCTCTCTCCTATCCAAAATTATCGGGCCTCAAAAGTAGGCGTTGCTTTAAAGCAACGGCAGAGTAAAATGGGTTAATGAACATTTTTCAAATGTAATAATTTTCAAGTAAAAGTTCTTAGTATTTAAAAAATTTTAAGATCTTCATAAAAACTGTTCGACAGAATCTTAAAGTTTTTAATAAGTTTAATAAAAAATTGCCTATATTATTTTTCGACAAAGTGATGTAAAAATGTCAAAAACAGTTTTTTTAAGTAATCATTTGGCAGCCCTGGATTATTAATTTCTATTAGAAGTATATTAACCCTCTCTTGCACCAAACTTCTTTAAAGAATGTTGATTTTTTTTAAAACTTTTTAAAACTATACACTGAAGTATAGACCTCTGATATCTTTTTATAATATTTCATTTTGAAAACTTTATCAAACTTTAGAAATGAGAAAGCTGGTATCAAAAAGTGTTTTTTTTTTTTTTTTTTTTTTTTAAAAAGAGAGGCAACACTCAGGAAATACTTCCTATATTTAGTGTGTTGCTTTCTTTGGAAAGGGATAGTATAGAGATGAAAGGTGGGGAAAGATGAAGGGCTTCAGACATGGCAACACTGTAATTGCGCGAGATGATAAGTCGTAGAACAGTTGTTGCTCGCCACCTGATGGAGAGTTGGCGAACTTATTGAAGCTTTTTGGTTCATAGCCCTGATTCATTATTTTACTTCGGTGGGGTTAATTGCTATGGGAACACCGAAGGTGGACATTGCGATACGTATGAGGGATAGAAAAAACTCATACATATTATTTTGATGTTGCCGGCACCGGGGATCGAACCCGGGACCTTCTGTGTAAATGTGAAATTTTTGACCCCACTTGAGATTACGCACCTAAACTTGAGATTGCGCACCAAAAAAAAAAAACAAAAAATACACGTCTAATAATTGTTTTGTTCTCTGTATCAAAGTTTCATTAAAATCTGCAGCAAAAATATTTTGATTTGACCTTGGATTTCTAACGGTACCAAAAACTACAAACTTTTTGAGTTTTAATAATGGATTTCTAAAAGTACCAAATAGAAATGGTACCAAAAAATACTAAAATTATTTATATTTATTCGTAAGTTTAAAGCTACCAGACAGTATCAAATCTATTATTTAAAACAAATAATACTAAAAATAGTTTCCTTAAATCTAGAGCTAAAAAGGTACCAAATTCTAATGGTACCATAAGTACTTACTTTATTTCAATTAAATCGTGAGTTTAAAGTTACCAAAAAGTACCAAAACTCTTATTATTACTAAATAATTATGAAACCAAATAGTACTAAGATTATTAGCTTTGAATTGTGATCTGGAATAGTACCAAATACTAATGGTACCAAAAAGCACAAATATTATTGTGATTTAATTGCGGTAAATGTATCAACAAGTAGTAAAATAATAGTTTAATTCAGCCATAGGTGCCCTAACTTATCAAAACACTATTTCAATTTAAACAAGGGCCTTTAAAAGTACCGAAAATTAAGTACGTTTTTCTAAAGGTACTAAAAAATAGTAACATTTTTTTTTCAAGCAAAACTGTCAAAACTCGTTGTTGGCTGAATATTTCTCCTTTAAAGTTTAAATCCTTGATTTTGTCATTTTGTCCTTCACGCTATACCCTTGTTTTCAATCATTCACTTATTTTTACTTCTTACCTTTCATTTCAAATAATCCTTTTTTGTATTGTAGAAGTATTTTATTTATAAATTAATTTCACTTTTGAACTGTACCACTTTAGAGTTAGAGTGTAACTCCCTGTTATTTTTAAAATTCTTTTAGCTTTTATATATTTTACAGATCATATTTTTACCATTAATTTAATTTAACATGTTTTATCTAATTTTTTTAAATTTTGAACAATTTCTTTTAATTGATTTTATCATATTGTTTAATATTCGGAAAAAAAAATTCTTAGAAATACTATAATTTTAGGTGAAATATTTTTTCAATACCAGTAGCTTTGAGAAAAATTAAAAAAGTTTTGTTAACCGTTATCGCACACACCCTAAGTTTGTACATTGTCAAGTTCAAAATAGAGGTTTTTCAAAAAATACATTTCGTAGATCAGTTATTGAATGAAGGTGATATTTGAACAGACATATGTTTTAATTATTATATTTTTGGCAAATTTTGATAAGAGATTTCGAACATCATATAACATGTTATGTTGATAATAATTTGTAAACTAATGTTTTGAATGAAATATGTATGTTTGTTGAAATATTTATAAATTTGTTAAACAAAGGGATATGATTTTGCTAAAAATTGTACGATAATTGAAAGGTTAGTACTAGCTACCAAAACTAAAAATGTACCAAAGCTATTTGCTTTTTATTTTGGGTGCCTAAAAAGTACGAAAAAAACTTAGTTTTGGATCTAAGATGTATTAAACCTTTTTTCGAGCTTCTTAAGATATTAAAACGTTAAACAAATCTTACCAATTAGTAAAGGGTTTCGATTGATACCAAAAAGTACCAAGTCATTTTTTTTATTTAATCTTGGGTTTATAAAATAATTAAAAAGTAGTGTCCGACCGAGTATTCGGAGTTCGGCCAAGTTCGACGTTCGTCTAAATTTCGGTCATTAGAATTTCGTGCACTTTGTTTGAAAACTTTGGGATGATAAAAATCGATTTTCTAAACATTCTCATTAAGGTCTCCATTCTTAAAAAAGAACGGACATTCCACCGAAGACCGGCAAAAAAGGCAATTTTTTGACTTTGGGTCTTCGGATTTCAATTAAATTTTGCATTCAGAAACTCTATAGAGCCATTTAAAGATTGGCGTTTTAAGTTTTTAAAATTTCGAAAAATCTACAGTTTTATGCGCTATTTAGTTTTTTTTTAATATTCGTATTTTCTTTAATATTCATACGATCAGCACTCAAATTTTTTGAAAATGTTCGAAAAAAATTTTGATTTAAATTTATTTTTCCAGTTTTACTAAGCATTTATTAATGTAAACATTCGCGTTTACAGCCATATCTTTTGAATCCTGGATGTAAAGTTGTGATATAAATACCTTTTGCCGAAATGGCTTCCCACACTAGTGAGTATGATTAAAATTTCGCTTTGTCCGAATACCGTACCTTGTCGGGAGTTTTTTTTTCAAGTCATCAGAATAAAATCCAGAATTAATACTTTCGTTGTTCCAAGCAAAAGAAAAGTATATTTCATCATCCAAAACTATTAGAAATTTTACAGTAATTAAATGTGCTAAAGTCCCAAAACTTATTTAACAAATTGTGAAAAACAATCTGCTGTAGGCGTGTCCCTATCCGGATTTCATTCCTGCCCAAGGAAATCTTCAGGGGACTTTGTTATTAAAATTTCTAGAGATATTTGTTATGTTAAATCACAAACTCAATGAGAATTTCTTGTCCTCGTCTAGGAGCGAGATTTAAAATTTAAATTATCAAAGAAAAAACAAAAAGAACAACAAAATATTATCACAATTGGCTTTGTCATCTTCCAAATACTACTCTGTTTTTTTTGACAGACCTAGCAATGTAGTGACGTTTATTTTCATGAAGTTTTTCTCAGTCTTCTGTATTTTGTTTATATTTCTGCCCATTGTTTTTTTATTATGTTTGGGGACTGTATTCCTCTGGTAGTTTCCTTGGAAACCCAAAATTTTCTGGCCAACTTACGATTCGATGCCGACGATTTTTTCAATTAACCGACGATTTTTTCAATTTAACAAGCTCACCTAAGGTCAATATTTTTTGGATGTCCTTTCTTTTTATCCTGGTTGATGCCACTTTTTTTTAAACCGTTTACATATGGAATATATTGTGCTACGTGGTACTTGTTCCTTAAGGAAATGATGTAACACTTTGTTTTTAGGATACCATGCTTGGACATGTCATAGAAATTTTTTGTTAAACTGTTTTGTTCGACCACTTTCATTTTGAATTTTTTCACATTTGAATATTTACTACAATGCTTAAAAAAAGTTTTTTCGATAACACGAAAATTTTCAAAAATTTGTACAAATTTTTACTGAAAAGTGTTCGCTTACACAAATACTCAGTAATAAATAGTAAAAAGAGAGAATAAAATGACAGTTTGATGCCAAAGAACTTACAAGTTTTTACTGAATACATTTTTGCCAGTAAAAATTTGTAAGAAGAAAAAAACATATGATTGAAAAAATATGCTTGTATTTTTAGTAAACAAAAACAAATATTAAATTATAATTGTTTATGGATTTAAAGTGAAAAATAATAAAGAATTGGAAGAAGTTAAAAAAACATTCTAAATTGTTTCTGGTCGACAATTTCAATTAACTTTTATCTTTTCCATAATGACCAGTTTTTTTTAATATTTGGTATTTAAAATCAGCTGTTTTATATATTTTACCAATTGTTACAAATTTTCCGTTCGTTTACTTTTTTGTAAATTTGGCTTACTCTCTGTAATTTCGTTACTGAGTAATTTTTACTTTACTTTACTGGAAAAGTAAGATTTTATTAGGTCCATTCGTTTACTTTTCCAGTAAAATCCAGTAGATGAGTAAATTTTGGGCAAAATGGAAATTTTACTCTCAAAACTGGCTCTTGCACAAAAAAGTAAACGAACGGAAAAATTTCAAAAACTTGCAGGTTAATTCAAACATATGACCGCTAAAAAGCTTAGTGTTGTAAAATATGTGTTATTTATGTAGACTACCCAGTATACAGCGGCGTACCCAGGATTTTGTTTCGGGGGGGGGGGGCCCAATTTTTGTTTTTTAAATTTTTTTTTGTTTGAAAAGCATATAATTTTGGTTTAAATTTATTGATCTAAAAAAACAATTTATATTTTTTTTTAATAAAACAAAAAGTTCAGCTTCGGCCTAACATTGATATTATGACCGAAGTTCGGCTTCGGCCGAAAAAAATGAGTTCGGTCGGACACTAATATTTTGTATGTGTTAAATAAGTTTTGGATGGGAAAGTTACCATTGACGTTATACCCAGCTATGATAGCAATTTTGAAGCAAAAATGTTTTGACATGTCTTTGTTTTTTTAGTTTTTTTATATCTACAAACAAGTTTTTTTTTGAAATATTTAACAAATTTATGTATCAATTAAATAATTTTATTTTGATTTTTAAAGTGAGCTATCATATTAATTAAGATCCTTATATACTATTAACAAAGCTTTTAAAATTTAATTCAACGATTTTTTTTTCATAAAAGTGTCAATGTCATAAGTGTCAATGTCATAAGTGTCAGATGATAAAAGTTATTTTTTGATTTTTATTTTTTCGAGCAAAAATAAAATTTATTTTTTGATTTTTATTTTTTCGAGCAAAAGTTATAATTATTTTTTGATTTCTATTTTTTAGAGCAAAAGTTAAAATTATTTTTTTATTTCTATTTTTTCGAGCAAAAATAAAAGTTATTTTCTGATTTTTATTTTTTCGAGCAAAAATAAAAGTTATTTTTTGATTTTTATTTTTTTGAGCAAAAATAAAAGTTATTTTTTGGTTTTTTTTTTCGAGCAAAAATAAAAGTTATTTTTTGATTTTTATTTTTTCGAGCAAAAATTAAAAGTTATTTTTTGATTTTTATTTTTTCGAGCAGGTATAAAAGTCATTTTTTGGTTTTAATTTTTTTTTTACCAAAATAAAAGTTATTAGCTTTGTAATTATGATTTTTCAGTGATGATAGATATACAGCAAATATTTTGCAATGTTATTTTTTGTGATAACTGTATTAATATGTATTATTATACATTTTTTAAGTATCTAACTACAAGACAAACATCTCTATTTGTACGAGCAGTGCGCCAATTTTTGGAAATTAAATTCGTCATTTTTAAAACAAGAATTCTTCAAAAAAATCGTCATATTAAAAATAAGTTTTACTGATTATAAAACTCGAAAATATTACAAAAGGCAATTATAAAATTTATATATTATATGTATATATTTATATATTATATATATATAATATAACTGCGTTATTTGTTATTTATTCGTTATAAAAATAAAAATTTATAACTTATGGAATTTCAACTCAAGAAATTGAAATGAATATCAAAAATAACTTTTATTTTTGCTCGAAAACATAAAAATCAAAAAATAACTTTTGCCCGAAAAAAGAAAAATCAAAAAATAACTTTTAATTTTGCTCGAAAAAAAAAATCAAAAAATAACTTTTATTTTTGCCCGAAAAAAACAAAAATCAAAAAATTACTTTTATTTTTGCTCGAAAAAATAAAAATCAAAAAATAACTTTTATTTTTGCTCGAAAAAATAAAAATCAAAATATAACTTTTATTTTTGCCCGAAAAAATAAAAATCAAAAATAACTTTTATTTTTGCTCGAAAAAATAAAAATCAAAAAATAACTTTTATTTTTGTTCGAAAAAATTAAAAATCAAAAAATATTTTTTATTTTTGGTCAAAAAAATAAAAATCAAAAAAAACTTTTATTTAGGCTAAAAAAAATAAAAATCAAAATTTTAAAATGTAATGCATTTTATTATAGACTAGTTCATAAGGATCAAAATGGTATGCTTGAAACAGTTTTCCGACATTTACTTCTAATTGCATTTTTGTTTAAAAATTTGGAAATAACTGTTATTTTCGGTCCCTGCTTTTCTCGATACACTGATGCAAGAGCTAGAGCACCAAGTCTAGCTTCACCCATAGAATTCCTTAAATATGTTTTCACTCTTTTTAGGGTGGAAAAACTTCTCTCCGCGGATGCAGTTGTAACAAGAATTACTATCAGTAAATGTAAAAACATGTAAACGTTTGGAAAAAGTTCCTTGTTGCAATCTTGAATAGCATCTAGCGGATTTGATGGTGTTTATGGTAGTGTTTCCATAGATCAATTTCAGTTAATATATCATTAGTTTGAAAAATTATAGTCTCAAAAAAATATTATAAATTCATTTATTACATACTAACCAAAACAAAAATAAAGTAAAAAATCGAAAATATTTCGGGGGGGCTTTGGCCCCCAGGCCCCCCCCCTGGGTACGCCACTGGCAGTATATATTGTTTTTGGTACTTGATGCCTTGCATTTTAATAATTATAAATTCGTAGCAATTGTATTTATTAAATAAACTTTTGTGGAAGCTTTTTGACATGACTTTAGTTTGTACATGACTCTTAATTTGTTTCCAGCTAAATAACATACGAAAATACATGAATACTTGATTTTTGATATTCGGTACCCTGAATAATATGCAGTAAGAAGTATTCATATATTCATTAGCTTTACATCTCTAATATATTAATGTAAATAAAAACAATTAACAGAGATATTAGAAAACTGATAAATTGTTACTATAATAATTGTAACTGACTACTTTAATTTGTTTCAGGTTAAAAATAATTATTATTAGTTTTTGCCGCACTTTTAAATCAGCTTTTGTTCTTTTAAATATTATGCTTATTTTTGTTTGTTTACTTAATTTAATCATATGTTTTTGTTTTCTACTGGATTTTACTGGCAAAAATTTATCCAGTAAAAATTTGCAGGTTTTTTGCTGACAACTGTCACTTTACTCTCTTAGTAGATGCTCTCCTTTGCAAATTTATGTGTACGCGAACGCATTTCAGTAAAATCCAGTACAAATTTGTGCAAATTTTGGTGTAAACGAATGGACCTATTGACATGCATTTTGAAAAAAAAAAACATTCCTACTTAGCAGTAATTTATATTGGAATTTTATCCATTTACTTAGTTGGCATAGGTTATATTATTAATATTTAGTAAAAAAAAATTCTGCTAATTTTAGCAGTTTTTTCTGCAAGGTCAATTTTAACTAATTTTTAGTAGTTTTTTTTTTGTTTCGCTATTTTACAGATTTATTTCTATGAGTAAATTTTAACGGTTCAAGATTACTTTTTTTTTATATGTCACTGGTAACCTGTCTATTTATTCTGTGGTTCTTACCATCAATTCTAGATATTTCGGGAATGCTGATTTCAATGCCGTAATTTATTTTTTGATTTATGGTACAGTTTTTACGCAAAATGACTTTACATTTTGACGCATTTTAATGCTGTTTTTTATATACAAAAATTTGCATATGCAATAAATCTTATTTCTTTCTGTTAAAATCAAAGCACAAGACCAGTATTGGTATTTACACAGAAAAAACTGAAAACGGGTTTCAATAAAAATTTTATTGAATCAATTAATATTTTAATTGATTTGGCACCTACCACTGAAATGATAGTATTAACTAAAAAAAAATGCAGACAGTTTATTAAAACTCTTTCAATTAAAATAATAATAATATCAATTAAAACAGTTATTGTTTCTCTTTACAACCTCAATTAAAAAAATTAGTTAAATTGATTAAAACTTTAATTGAAACTTGAGAAGAAAACAATGGTAGTTTTAATTGAAAATTCGTATTTTTTATTTTTGTTATATGCCCCCATTAAATAAAAAAAGAAATGCACGTTTGTAAATTAAATTGACATTTTATTTATACGGAAATTAAAGCTTTTTATTATAAAAATGTATTATAAGAAAACAAATAAAAGTAAAGACCAAATTTTTGTTTTGCTTGTCTTGTCTTGAACTTTTTCTTGTAATTGAATTGCTTTCTTAAAAAAATCACACACAACTTTAAAATGATAGTTTAATGACACTTATATTTATTGAAAATTTAAGTATTTACAAAAATAATAGTTTAATTGTCCTTTTTCGATAAGGTTTATTTATTTTTTACCACAGATAAAACACGAAACTAAATTAAGTTTTCGTGCGTACACGAATATCTCAACAAAAAGAGTGTTGCAAACTCTAGTGAAATAACTACGATTTTGCGTGTATTTGAAATCGGTAAACTATTCAACTTATTAAAAGTTAATCATTTGCGATTTTTTCTTTTTATTTACAAATTAAATAATATATTGATATAATTAAACCTTTGTTTAATTATTTAATCTAAATAAAATAAAAAAAAATAGTTTGCAAATTTTTAAAAATTTTGTTTACATGTTGTCAACACTGTATGGATATATTAGAAAATTCAATAAATTTTTTAATTGAATCAATTAAAAAAATTGTTTGAATTGCCATTGATATTCAAACAATCGATTAATCAGATCTTTTTGGCCCATATTTTTTTCTGTGTATTAAGCGTTTTTTCTAAAATGCACGCAGTGGAATATGTAAATACATTTCAAAAGTACAGCCAGGAAATTAAGATTTTAGAAGTGACTAAAAATGACAGTTAAAACGACTACAAATGTAGTCAAAAGGCGATGACTGTATTTGTTATAAAAATTACTAAACATGTAGTTATTTTTAACTATTGATAAAACAACTACAATGGTAGTTAAAATGTCTATCGAAGCGGTCAAAAACAACTAATCTTAAATGTATGCATAAACCATAAAAACTAGAAACAGAACAATAAAAACAATGAACACTGAACATCTACATAAGTTGTAAAAACTACTGTTTTTAACAGTTATTTTTTCGGAATTGTAACATTTTATATATTTTTCTTTTAATTACAATAAAAATTTGTATTTCCGACATTCTATTTAAAATGTAAAGTCAAATTTCTAAACGGTATTCCAGTTATGACCTTTTTATGCGTTGGAGATACAATGAAATTTTCTAATTAAAATTTGCAAACTACACTCAAAAAAATAAGTTAGTAGAAAAGTTAGTAAAACGTCTTGTAAATCAGGTATACTATTTTTTAGCAAAATTTTTTGCTAAAATCGGGTTTTCAGCTAAAATTTTTGTTATACTTATTCAGCGCTTAACTGTTTTATACTAATGCTTTACTAATATACTAATGTTTTACTAATTAATTTTGCTAAAAAAAAATTGTGCTGATAAGCACATTAATAGTGTGGACGACAACCAGATTGAAAGATATACGCAGAATGAAGCAGATGTCGCGGCATGTCAAGATGTAGTAAGTAGAGAAGAGGAAAATGATACTAAAAAGTACAACTCTAATAAGACATATAAAAAAATCAACCATGGAAGTTTTTGTATCTCTTTTTCATACATAAAACAAAATTGAGGATTAAAACAACTTAAATTTTGCGTTGTCACCGGCTTGTGAAAATAATTGTCTATTAATTAAATAAAAGACAAAATAAAATATTTATTTATTTAAACTAAATGTTTAATATTAATAATAGTGTGGTCAAAATGCAAACAAACATATACAGAAATGTAGACAGAGTAAAGCGAAAGACAAAGACACACATCTTAGGTAGATTTTTATGGTTCCTTTTTCTTATTGCAAAAAAGGGTTGTTTTTTTCGTTTCGTTTGTTTTTGTTTATTTTTTCGTTTCGTTTCTATAATTATCTTCGGCAGTTGCGTCCAGTAAACGATAGCATAATTTAGACAACCATTGATGTAAGTAATTGAAAGAAAATTTTTGTTATGTTATATATATTTATTTCTATATATTTTCAGATATTAAATTAATTCATGTCGTCAATGTGGGAAAATGAAAATTTTTACATTTCGTTATTATACACTCAGAGAACTTCTGCTTTAAAAATATGTAGTTGTTTGGGTTGTAATACAGTTTCTTTATTTTTAATGTAAATGTCAGTCATTTGTAGAACAAATTAAATTGTTGACTAACCTTGTAGTTCATTTAAAAAAAACAACTCACATCAAATGACTGTTTTATGATTTTACATTCATTTTTTACAGTTGTTTTTTGTTATTTAAAAAAATAAAAAAATAAATGTTTGTTTATATTTTACTACCATGTGGTTCATTTTTACAACAATTGTTAGTCTTTTTTTGAACATTAAAAAACAAATGACAATGTTAGTTGAATTTACTGTAATGTAAGTCGTCCGTTTTTTAAATGAAATTTCATTTGTTTTCAACTACATTTGCAGTGGTCTTTACCTACATAGTATTCTAAGTGTAGTAAAATATTTTTAAAAGAATCACAATTTTTGTGATTATGTTTTATGTTTTATGATTTTCAGCAAATAAATTAACTAAATTACAATTTTTCTACAAATTTTTTGCGTTTTTTTCAGTCTACTAAAATTCAGCAAAAAATTTATTAAATTTTACCAACGCTTTTTTATTTCTAATCTACTAAGTGTTAGCAAAACTTTTGCTGAATCTACAAATTTTGTTGCTAAAAATCAGCTCGCTGATTTTCAGCAAAAGATTTTGCTGACATTAGCAACTTTTTTGCAAGCATCCTCCTGACTAAAATTTTGCTGACTCAGCAAAATTTTTTGCTAACTTTCCAAAACTCGACAAAATCTTCTATTTTTAAATAACTAACAAAAATTAACTGTTTACTGCAAAACTGCTCTTTTTGTAGTTGTTTATTAAAATACTAAAATAACTACTCAAAACAACTGTTACTGAAGTAGTTATGTAATCTTTGGTTAGTTATTTTTTTGAAATGACTGTGTAAATTAGTCGTTTTACATTTTATCATAGAAAAATTACTACAATAGCAGTTAAAACAACTACTACTGATAACTACCCGAATGACCTACATGTAGTTACTATTAGAATATGCTGGGTGTATGTTTCCAAATGTTCAGCTAAAAATGTTTATATTTGCAAAAGTTTCCCTAACACAAACCCCCGGTTTGGTACATATTTGTCACAAAAATAGGGTTTTTGTTAGAAAAACTTTTTTAAATATAAATATTCTTGTTTTTTTAGTTAGATTTTTTACAGGAAGAAGAAGAAAAATTTATTTTAAAAAATTTATCGGACACACTGGATATGACAGACTGCCGCAGTTTCGTCCTGATGTTTTTGGCTGATGGCTTTTTTCTTGCACACACACTTTTCGAAGGCATATTCACATATTATACTAAAAGTGGGAGTCTGTGTTCATATCGAAAAGGCATGCTGCCATATACAATTTTTGACAAATCGCGCACTTCTATATGAGGCACCATAATAAAATAATTGTTTCTTGATCAAACACCCCTTCTTATAGGCTCTTTCTACTGCATGACAATTTGTTAATGTCAATTGCTAGTTTAGCGATAAAATTCGCGAAAACTGTAAAAATTTGGAAAAATAAGTAAAACCACTGAATAGCGGACTAAATCTATATTTTTGTGAAACAAATATGTACCTCAAATAAGAGTACATTTCAAGAGAAAGAAGTCAGATTAATCGCATTTTAAAAACGTTATTTGTAAAAAATCGCATTTACATGCGCCAAACTTTAAAGTCATTTTGTGGAAAAACTGTTCCATAAATCGAAAAATATAGTACGCGTGCCTGAAATATATAGAATTGGTTGTCATATTAATAAAAGTTAATTTTTTAAAGTAATGATTTGGTCCTCATGTGCTATTGAAGAAAAGCTTGTATCATTTTTCCATAGAAAAACAAAACTACACTCAAATAAAAAAGTTAGTAAAGTCAGCAAAAAATTTTGCTGAGTCAGCAATATTTTAGTCAGGAGAGTGCTTGCCAAAAAATTGCTAATGTCAGCAAAATATTTTGCTAAAAATCAGCGAGCTGATTTTTAGCAACAAAATTAGTTGATTCAGCAAAAGTTTTGCTAACACTTAGTAGATTAGAAATTAAAAATCCCTTGCTAAAAATTAATAAAATTTTTGCTGAATATTAGTAGACTGAAAAAAACTTAAAAAATTTGTAGAAAAATTATACTTTAGTTTATCTATTTGCTGAAAATCATAAAACATATTTTTGTTATTCTGTTTAAAATAATTTACAATACGTTACAAAATATAAAAATGTTCATATCATACTCCCAAATTGACGATATGAATTAATGTAATATCTAAAAACAATAGAAATAATTATATAAAACATAAAGGAAATAAATGATGCTATCTTTTAAAGGAACGCAAATGCCGCAGAGAATTATAGAAACTAACGAAACACTAACATAATATAACATATACAACCCTTTTTTGCAATAAGAAAAAGGAAACAGAAAAATCTACCTAAGATGTATGTCTTTGTCTTTAGCTTTAGTCTGTCAACTTATTGCATATTTGTTTGCAATTTGACCACACAAGATTATTAATATATATAAACATTTAGTTTACAAATACACATTTAATCTTTATTAAATTTAAATATTTTATTTTGTCTTTTATATAATTAATAGATTAAGTTGTTTTAATCCACAATTTTGTTTTATGATTTTTAGTGATTTTTTTATATTATGTCTTACTAGAGCTCTTTACTCTTTAGTATACTCTTTAGTATAATTTTCCTCGTCACTACTACATCGTGACCTGCCGCGACATCTAATTCATTCTGCGTATATCTTTCAGTCTGGCTGTCGTTCACACTATTGATGTGCTAATCAACACAATTTTTTTAGCAAAATAAATTAGTAAAACATTAGTAAAATATTAGTAAGACATTAGTTCAAAACAGTTAAGTGATGAATAAGTATAACTAAAATTTTAGTTTAAAACATAATGTTACCAAAAAATTTGCTGAAAAATAGTATACCTGATTTACAAGATGTTTTACTAACTTTTCTACAAACTTTTTTTTTAATGTATTTGTTATTTATTTTTATTTTTTAAAATTAAAAAGATTAAATTTAAAAATGTTTAAAAAGTATACATTTAATTTTCAAGACTTTTGTGTACTTGAAAGATAAACGAACGAATCTACTAAAATAAATATTTAAAAATTTCAAGTCCACGTTTGCTTTTGAATATCAGATATATATATTGAAGAAACTACGAATGTTGGCACTTACATATTTAAAAAAACAGCCAATAAAAGCATGGTTTTTTTAAAGTGGCTTCGTAGACTTTTTGCGTGCAAAATATGATTTAAATCGGCAGAAGCAAGGTTACATTTTGACCGATCTATCGTGGAATGGCCGATAAATATATTAATTCTCATAATAAAACGCTTAAAATTACTTGAAACTACTAATTAAGATACAATTTATTATTTCAAATTAAATTTCAAAGATAATTTTATTTTTATACTTTACATTCATTATTCACATCCTGTATACATTCCCCCACTGACGTTTGAAACAACCAGCCATCATGACAATTAAGTAAAAATGCCCAACCGGCAAAACATTGATAATATTGATAACAGTTTAACGCCTTAAATTGACGACGATTATTATTACCTTGACACTCAGGTGAACGAAATGGTAAACGGGGATCCAAAGTAGTAGAAGAATCTAAAGTAAAATAAATGGGGGTAGAAGTTAAGCTATTTTCCGACGCTTTAGTAACATTTAGAGTGCTTTCATTAACTGCTACTAAATCTGTTGCAGTTACAGGGAATTCTGTTAAACTTTCTCTTGAGTTTTGATTAATTTCTGTTGTTGTTTTTACCGAATTTTCGAATGATTTTAAATTTTCTTTCGATTCGGTAATTTCATATTTGTTTTTAGTTTCTTGTAAGTAACCAGAAATTTCGGGTAAAATATTCTCTTTTGAGATTATAGCTTTATTATCATTTAGTTTCTGATAATCAGTTGAATGTATTAACAAATTAACTACTTCTAACAAATTTTCATTTGTTGTATTTATTGAAATTTTGGATGTTTCCGTTAAAGATGATTGCACTAAATTATTTGAAGTTGTGAATAAATTTTCTAATGTTAATGACAAATTTACAGAATTTTCTGTTACACTTAACGATTTGTCTGTTAAATTAACAGTGCTTACACCTTGTCTGTCATTTGGTAATTCTGTTTTCTTTAAGTTATGAGGAATTTCTGTTGTTAAGTTGATTATATTTTCTGTTAACTTAGCGAAAAAATCGGCCGTTTCTATAAATTCTAGTTCCTCTGTTGTAACTTTAACAGTGTCCGCATTTTGATTATTCCATTCTGGTTTTATAGTTGTTAAATGCATAGAATTTTCTGTTAAATTTACGAAATTAACGGTTATTAAATTTTCTGTCGTTAACTCGGATTTATCAGTAGTTAGCTTAACAGTGGTAGCATTCAGATTATCTTTTGCCAGTTCTGGTGTTGTTGTTGTAGAATTTACAAAGTTTACTAAATTAAAATGTACTAAATTATTATTTAAATTATCAAATATATATGTCGTTGACTCAGTATTTATCGTATGAAGTTTATTCGTTATTTTTTCTGCGGATGTTGGTAAATTGACTGAAGTTTCTGTTAGGTTTACTAGACTGTCTGTTGTTATATTAAAGTAGTTATCTAAAAATTCTGTTAATTCAGATTGTTCCGTTAAATCTATTGTCTCTGTTAAGTTTACTAAATTTTCAGTTAATTTTTTTAACATTTCTGTTGATAAAGTCACGGAAGTATCATTAGTTTCAGATATTTCTGTTTGTTCCGTTATTAGGTTAACAGTGTTAGTTTTTAGTTTTTCTGTTATCATTTCTAACATTTCTGTTGATAAAGTAACGGATGTATCTTTTGTTTCAGATAATTCAGTTTGCTCCATTTTTAAGTTAACAGTGTTAGTTTCTAGTTTCTCTGTTACCAATTCTAACATTTCTGTGGATAAAGTAACGGATGTATCTTTTGTTTTAGATAAATCTGTTTGTTCCGTTATTAAGTTAACACTGCTAGTTTCCACTTCTTCTGTTAATAATTTTAACATTTTGTTGAGAAAGTAACTGATGTATCTGTTGTTTCAGATAATTCTTTTTGTTCTGTTATTAAGTTAGCAGGGTTGGTTTCCAGTATTTCTGTTATCACTCCTAACATATCTGCTGGTAAAGTAACGGATGTATCTGTTGTTTCAGATAATTGTGTTTGTTTTTCTGTTTTTATCTTAACGGTTGTTAATTCTGGTAACATATTTTTTGTAGAAATTTTAGCTTTAATACAGGGTAAAGTTGTTTTAAAATCTTCTTTTTTAGTAAATTCTTGTAATTTTGTAATCGGCAAAATAGATTGTCTAGAATAATTCATTAAATTAAATTTTGTTAAATGAATATTTTGTTTCAAAGAGGATATTGTCGTAGCTTTCTTAGGATCTATTAAAGATTTTTGATTAATAATAGGTTTTGAAGTTTTTGCTATAGTTTTTGTAAAGTTATTTTTTAATTGCAGTGGTTTTAAGTTTATGTCGTCTTCTTTAAAATTATTTAACAAATATTTTTTAATTTCTCTTTTAAATTTGGAACCGGATACAGGTTTTACAGTTATTTCTTGAACAGTTTTTTCACTTGTTGTGCTGTTTCTTTTATCTCACATTTAGTACGATAAGAAAAATCACATGATTTTATTTTATGATGCCATAACAAATTACCGGGACATTGAAGTTCATACGCTTGATTATGACTACATCTTATAAATTTTCGACAATCTTTGAAATGTTGTAAAAATTCACCATGATTTTCTTCACATAAGTCTGCATAGATTTGATTTAATCCCAAAGTTTTTCTTAGCCATAATAAAGCTATTAGTAGTATAAAACCAAATGCTAAAAGTAAAAATTATAAATTTTACAAAATTTATAATTAAGATTTAAATTTGAGTCAAAATTATTAAACTACCTTTCATCTTGAAAAGCTTTTGCTAAACTAACTATTTGTCTTATAGAAAAATTTGCTTTTTTCAAAGTCATTTATTCTTTTTGCAAAGATTTTTTATCTCTTCGTTTTTTTTTAATTAATGCAAAATGAAGAAAATTTATTTACTCCCATTGTAATATTTGTTTACTAAAAACAAATAATCGATAAAGTAAAATTTAATAATAAAAAAATTATGAATGGTTTTAATCATCAGTCATAATGCAATTTTATTTGCATTAACCCTCCAACCGGCCTAAGCCTTTTTTGCAATGAAATTTATACCACGTGTTCGGCAGCAAAAAAAAGGAATTTTGTTTTCGTTGCCTAATTTAGGCGGTATGGTCCAAAATAGGTGAATCTCAAAAACTAATTCATAAAAATGAATAAGTTTAGGCGTAAATTATTCCTCTTCCCCAGATATAGTCCAAAAATTACATATCTAATTCATTTGAACTAATTTTGTCTGTTGCTACGTTTAAATCAGTTATTTATCTACAGTTCTTACTTGCCTTATTTCTTCACAAGAATAAATTTTATGCGTATTTGAACTAATTTTTCAAAACAAAATTTAGTAATTCTTAAATTTACAGTTAATTTAAAAAACAATTGTTTAAAAAAAAATATTTTTGTGTCTCGGCTATCAGTCTCATTTGTAGATGGCGTTATTTTCTCATAATTTTTTATAGCCATACACTACACTCATAAAAAAGCCTGTACAAATATTTGAAAATTCAAAATTTTCAATAACGTTAAAAATCACAGTCTTCTAAATTTAGGTGGCCTACATTTTAAAAGAACTAAATTTTGGTTGACAGTTTTAATTTAATTAATTAAGAATTTAGCTAAATCAACAGAAAATTTCTGCTAAAATGTTCTCTCCGGATCTGAATAGAGGCAAGTCCATATTTATCACCTTCAATATAATTATTTTTATAAAAGCTACTTAATAAGTACTGAGTAACGATTTTTTGTCTCTCTCGCTACGTTTCCGAGACTTAGCCTACACTCATAAAAAACGTTAGTTCAAAATTCTGTTAAACGGGTTCCAATTCAGTTGAATTAATTTTTTTTGTTGCTATCGTTTAAATCAGTTTCTTAGCTAAACTCATTCGTTATCTCATTTTACTTTAAAAACAAATTTCATCAGTACTTGAACAAAATTCATCTGTACAAATTTTTCGACCTAAAATTTGGTAATTCGTGATTCTCAAATTTAAAAATGTTGGCAGTTAATTTAAACCATAATTTTTTTCAAACCATTATTTTTTGTCTCCGCTATCAGTCTCACTTGTAGGTGGCGTTATTGTCTCATATTTTTTTTATAACCATAACCGGAAACTAACCGGAATAGATAAATAGAAAAAATGGATCAAAAATAGTTACTCCGGTCCTACCAGTATTATGAAATTTAATTGCAGATAATTATATTAAATACTTTTAAATTCGCAAAATTGAAAATTGCATATAAAGATGGATGTCTTCTGAGGCTATGAAAATTTTGTTTGCTCCATAAAATTTAAATTTCTGAAAATTGTTCGATGCCTTAACAGTTTTATTATTAAGATATCTAGATATCTTTCTATGTTATCTAGTCTTGTTTTTAAGGGGTTTAGAAATCAATAAAAAAATTCTTTTTTTGATTATTTAGAATTCGGACTACCATGGCAACCAAATGGTTACCTGAATTTCATTATAGAATGTGCAAAACAGAAATAAACCTGGAAAAATAGCAGAAAAAGCTATTAAAAATTAGTGAAAAATTACCTTGCAGGAAAAACTGCAAAGTTAAATCTGTTAACTTTACAAAATTTTGGTTATATTCGATGTGAATTTTATTTGTAGACTCAAAATAGCAAACAAAAACTGTAATATTAACCAAATTTTTTGCTTTATTTACCTTAAACTTTAAAATTTTTAAAGGATTTTCTTGTCTACTAATATTTAATAAATGTTTTTACTGATTTTAGCAGAATATTTTGCTACTTTCAATTAACTAAAAATTTATAAATTCAACAGATTTATTTATCATATTCCTTTATTACTAAAATTTAGTTAAAAAATCTGCTAATTTTAGCAGTTTTCTCTTCAAGGCGATTTTAAGTAGCTGTTTTTGCTATTTTCACAGGTTTATTTTTATGAGTGTATATGATATATATACTATCATGATCGGAAGTGTACTTTTTGAGCGCGTCCGCCAGAAAATGCTATCATCGGCTTAATCAGCGTGGAAATTTTATCGATGGACCAAGTTTCATAAGTTTTGGAGAGGTGCGGCTAAAATTTATTTAAATCGATTGTGTTTTGTTCGTTCGATTAATCGAATAACTTCTATTCGAGTAACCCTACACACAAAAAACAAGTAATTATTAGCATTTTAACTAATAAAGTTTTTTCACATAGATCATGCAAACATTAAGAAAAAACAAGAACAAACTTGGTAAAATGCTACTAGTTTTCACATAACTTTTGCGAATAAACTATATTAATTGGAATGCTCCAACTAAATCAATAAATTAATTTCGCTCTCTAAACTGGCTATTATCACAAACCTTGCCTTACTTTGTTTTTTGTATACATGGCAACCCGATTGCTTTCCAGTTATCATTCGGTGTGAATGACAACAAAACAGCTGTTTGCTTTTATGTGATATGGTTTGGACAGGTTTTTGCAAAAAAGTTGAAGAAAAAATAAATAAAAATATTAATACTAGTTTATAAACAAATTTGTTAAGTCCAACAATGAGCTCCAAAGATAAAGAATTATCGAAATCAAAATTTAAGTCATTTTTAAAGAATGCAAAAAATCCAGCAGGTGAGTAAAATTTCTAAAAAAAAAAATTCGCTTTGCTGAAATTTATTACTGCAGGTTCGGGTGAAAGAGCTTTAAGACAGGAGATAGAATGGGAATTACGGCCCGAGCAACCGGTAGCACAAAGATGTAAGATATTAAAGGATTTAGGTGAAATACACTTACAGTCTTACAATTTGGAAGAGGTAAGAAAGAAGGCACCGGTATAAGTTTAAGCAATCAAAATGTTTAATTCTTACATGCACTCTTTCCAGACCGCCATTATAAAACTTTGGGATGTTACCAAGGATTTATTAGTGCCTACTAAATCAGCTGAATGCCGTCAAACTGCTTTGACTTTTTATAAAAGACTTATTTATACCCAATACAAGAATCTGACCTATATGAGGGAACAATTCTTTTTGGTCATACAAAATCATGAAGTAACCGAAGATCTTAACATAGATTAGAATTATTGGATACTTTAACCGAAAATGGCAAAGATATTAAAAATTTAGAGGAAAAGGTATTCAACTTAAAACAAAATTTGAGCAAAAATTATATTTTAATTTGATTTTTTACTAGATCGGTCGCTTTATGTTACTTTGGTTACCGGCTATACATGAGGCCAATCTTTTGCGTCCCTATTTGGATATGTTGGTCAATTTAATTAAATTTAATGCGGCCCATTTGGATAATGACATTATTATAGGCATTGTGCAGTAGGTTTTTAATTTGGATTTATTTTAACATTTTTTATAATGGATTTTTCTTTTCTAGAAATGCCTGCAATTTAAGTTGCACTGTTTCAGATGATGAAATTGGTTTACAGTGTTTGTCTATATTGGAAATGGTCATGAGTTATACTATATTTCCCAGTGATCCACTACCACAATTTGTTTTTACTTTATGTCGTACTGTCAATATTGCTCCATATTGTAGAGCTTCCTGGAAGGTAAGTGATTAATCGATCAAATTTTAAAGATTACTCGGGTAACTCCAAAAATTTTAATAAATAAATAATATGTCCTTAAAAGAACAACAATAACACAAATTGTAGGAGTAAATCATCTGTTCCGAAATGTTTTTTTTTATTAAAATTAAAAATAAACGTTAAAATTATAATCAGAAAAGTTTGGCAGTAAAATTTACTAAAATGACAGTTAAAAGAACTGTAATTTCAGTGAAAAAGGCAACAAAATTAATTAACGTTAAAATAACTAAACATTTTATTGTTTTTAACTGTTTTAAAACAATAATGGCTATGTTTAATATAAAATTATATTTTTCTTTCAATTACAATAAATATTTGTATATCATATTTGTATAATCATATATGATTATATATAAACATCACATCTCTTCTGATCCGAAAAATGTCATACATAACTTTATATCATGAGATCATATGGTATTTCATATGATATAATTTGATCCAAAAAATGGGTCTATCTAATTTGATCAAGTTTATATATAATTTGATACAATTTGTATCAATGAATTGGAAAATTAGACATTATTTAACTTTGACTTATACACTGAGTTTCATAGCAATAACGTCATTTGGTTTCCAATTATTCCTTAAACAACTGAACCGATCACTTAAGTGTCTTCAGAAGACGAACTCATCTCTGTCTAGGCTTTTGATTGATGCAACATAGAAAGTTGTTATCTTACGTTGTAGTTTTGTTTCAATTATTAAGTCATTAGGTGTTTATAGTTATAGCGTCATTTTAAGAAAATTTTAAATATTTATAGAAAAATTTTCATAAATTCAAATAAATTTAAGTCGAGACTTGAATTTTTAACAATCCAGCTTATTAGATTGAACACAAATAATTTTGATAGAAAAAAGTTAATTTTTCAAGATAAATAGCGCATTTTATGGTTTTTCGGTCAAATCCGATTCGGTTCTTTTTTTGTTATTAAGCTTTTTTACCTTTGGGGTTTTATTGCTTATTTTAAGATTTTCTGACTTTAAATGTTTTTTTTTTACTTATAAAATATTATTTCCTCTACCAATTTTGAACCAATTTTTGTGACAAAATTGAAGAGTTCTTCATAAGGGACCTCATTGAAAGTTGTTTTAAAAACCACTAAAGCGATCGCAACGAGTGATAGCTCGTTGGAAAGGTATTGAATCAGGCTTTAATTGAAAAATAAAATTTCCTAATTTTTCTTGTTAAATAATTAAAATTAATTCAATTATAAAAAATATAAAAACAATGAGAACAAGGTGGTCTATTAAATGCTCTTCTCCTGTCCAAACAAGGAGTCGGGGCCCATTTTTTATTGCTGATTCTTAAAGCAAAAATTATGAGGAATCCAAAAAAAATAAAATTAGCCGGAAAATTTAGGAGCTTCTGTGGAAAATCGGAAAATTTAATTTTCATGGGAAAATTTAATTTTCATGGGAAAAAAGGTAAATTTCTGAGAAAAATTAGGAAATTTTATTTTTCAATTAAACCCTGATTCAATACCTTTCGAACGAGCTATCACTCGTTGCAATCGCTTTAGTAGTTTTTTTAAAACAACTTTCAATGAGGTCCCTTATGAAGAATTCTTCAATTTTGTCACATGACAGTGGTGCACACCACCACTAAACCAGTCACTATAAAAAAAAAAAAAAAATATGTAGGTACATTATTTTTGCTGGGCAATCGATTGAGACTATTTATTTTAAAAACGGAGAGGGGTCGTCCAAAAGGTGATCGCTTTCATATGGAATTGCTCTATATATAAACATCACATCTCTTCTGATCCGAAAAATGTCATACATAACTTTATCTCATGAGATCCCATCGTATTTCATATGATATAATTTGATCCAAAAAATGGGTCTATCTAATTTGATCAAGTTATATATAATTTGATACAATTTGTATCAATAAATTGGAAAATTAGACATGATTTAATTTTGACTTATACACTTAGTCTCATAGCAATAACGTCATTTGGTTTCCAATTATTCCTTAAACAACTGAACCGATCACTTAAGTGTCTTCAGAAGATGAACTCATCTCTGTCCAGGCTTTCGATTGATGCAACATAGAAAGTTGTTATCTTACGTTGTAGTTTTTGTTTCAATTATTAAGTCATTAAGTGTTTATAGCTATAGCGTCATTTTAAGAAAATTTTAAATATTTATAGAAAATTTTTCATAAATTCAACTAAATTTAAGTTGAGACTTGTTTTTTTTTTAACAATCCAGCTTATTAGATTGAATACAAATAATTTTAATAGAAAAAAGTTAATTTTTCAAGATAAATAGCGCATTTTATGGTTTTTCGGTCAAATCCGATTCGGTTCTTTTTTTGTTATAAAGCTTTTTTACCTTTGGGGTTTTATTGCTTATTTTAAGATTTTCTGACTTTAAACGTTTTTTTTTCTACTTATAAAATATTATTTATTTACTCTATCAATTTTGAACTTTTTTTTTTAAAAGTGTAACTTTTGTAAGGTTTTGCTTTTTTACAATTTTCTTTAGCTTAAATACATTGAATTTTGTTTTTTTGTGTTCTCCGATAATTATATTGGAATTATATATGATCTGATATATAGCTATGTATATCAATTATATCAGGAGCGGTTTCAAGGGGGGAAAATGGGAAATCCCCCCAAAATGATATATTTCAATATAAAAATGAAAAAAAGATTAAAAAATGAATTAAAAATACTCTAAAATCTGTATTTCGTAAAACCTTTATTTATTTATTTACATAGCCATCAGCTATGATTTTGTATAATTAAAACTAATTTTAATATTTGTACTTCTTATAAAATTGTAAATTGCGTTAATGTTATTGATGGAGGGATCCTTAAGGAGATCGATTCCATTATTTGACAGGTGTTGTGCTTGTTGATTTTTTAAATTAGGACATGTTGCTAGAATATGTTTCACAATTGTTGTTTCACAGTAAGAACATGTAGTTATAAAAAAATCCTTTTATGTTCCACTGTAAAATAGTAAATGTTGTCATATAATAGAAAAAAAAAAAAAAAGATATAGAAATCTAGAGACCTAAGTCTAAGTGGTTTGTTGTTGATTTGCCTATATTTTGTTCGTTGTTGTTTTGTAAGTTTATTATCTTTTTTCTAATGCTATTTGGAGGTTTTCAATAGGAATTTCAAAATTCTCTGTCGATGATTTTTGCATTGCTTCTTTGTATGAACATTTGTTTATTGTTTTGTATTTTAATATAACCTGACGTTGTTTAATAACGGGGCATTTTTTGTTGTTTGAGCGATGTTCATGATTACAATTTATACATTGTATTTTGGTGCATGGTGTAGGATCATGTATGGTTGATGCGCATATTTCACAGTTGGCACTGCCTTTACAATGCTTTTTTGTGTGCCCCAGTTTATAACAATTTTTGCACTGTATGGGGTTTGGAATAAAAAGTTCTACTTTACAGTTGAGGAATCCGATTTTGATTTCCTTTGGTAGATCATAGCAGTTAAAATGAAGAATATGTAGTGGAGTATTAATAACCTTACCTTCCTGGTATTTTGTAATTTTTTTGCATTCAACTACTCCTTGATCTTTAAGTCCATCTTTAATGTCCTCTTCTGAAAGTTCTCGTAATGATGGTGCAAATACGACGCCTTTTATTGTATTTAGTGTAGGATGTAGAGTACATACTACATCACAAAGTTGTGATAATTTGGTAGCTTTAAGGAACCTATTAGCTTGTATTTAATTTTTTGTTAGTATTAACAGGTTGCCATCCCTGGTGAAGCTAGTTTTTTCAGTTGGTTCAGCAGATATAGCTTGCAATGCCTTAGACACCAAGATAATATTGAAACTTTGAATGGGTTGGGCTTCTATTTTGCTTTTAATGACAATATATTTGGGACATTGTTTTTTCATGTTTAGTCTTTCACCTAATGTAGGAAATTCAAATACGTTGTCAATATTAGGATTCTTTTTTTACGCTTTGGTGATGGATCTTTTTGCAATCCGTTTTCCAGAATTGCATAGTAATTCCCTCCAGAGGAGGAACCCATGATGGAAGACAAGCAGTTAAAATATATTTTTTGTTAAACTAAGCCAAGTAAAGTTTTTTTTTTTTTTAATTTCTTATTAAAAATAAAAGGAGAGCACTGAGAGTGAAAAAATAAACGATATTCACAATGCGGGATATAGAAAACACGACTGTTTATAACAAGAACTTTGTGTGTACGTAAAACCTTTAATTTTTTATCAATCGCTGGGTTTTCTTTGTAAATTTCAATTATCTTTTCTCTTAATTTTTGTTGATTATCCATTTTTTGACGAACTAACTAACTTTCGTTTTGATTGATACTTTTTACATACAATTTAGGTATACTTTAAAAGCTCACTTGATACAAAAAAAAAAATATTTCTTTTGAAGTATGTAAAGAATTTACCTGCTAAAATGCGCTTGTTTTATCAAAATAACTTTTTAAAGCATCAATCACTTCAATTTTTATTGCTAAAAACTTTCCTATTACACTGTTACTCAAAATCAAATTTTTTACAAAATTACAAGGTCCGACCTATAAATTTTGATAGAAGAGGAAGTCAAAAATAAGACACAACAAAAGAGAGCTTAGGGTTAATTTCGCATTTATTAAGAATTTTATTTTAAAGTACCCCAAAAATTTAGCATGAAAAAAAAAATAGTTTAAATTTAACTAAAAATCAGTAATATCTCTATTATTTTAATTGCGATAGCAAATTTGGATATGATGTATTCACTAATTAGATTTTTTTTAGCTCTAGGCAATTCCACTTCATTACACTGTACAACACAGAAAAAAAATTACAAGGTCCGACCTATAAATTTTGATAGATTGCCAGCTGTTCTTTGGCTGATTAGATCCGTTACATTACAACATAAACAACAAAAAATAAACAAAACAAAAATCAAGAGCTATATTTCTTATTGTACTGAAAACGTGTCACTTTGCGGTGCATATATTGTGTACATAATTTGTTTTGTGATTTGAGTGTATTCAGATTTTGGTGTATTCAGGAACTTACAGTAAAATCTCACTGCGAATATTTTTGCGGAACATTTAACCCCTGAAATCCCTATTAGATTAGATCAGAAGGCACTATGCACCGCGACCAATGTAGGTCTTTTGTGCTGCCTAAGATTACCTACAGATTCAAGCTACCTATAAAGCCAATTATCCTATTAGGCAAAATGTTCGCGATGTCGGAAGGCGAAATGAAGCGATCACCTAGAAACCTAAGTCTCCTATCACAAAGCCTGGGACATTCGCAGAGAACATGCTCCGAGGTCTCAGACACCATCTCGCAAAACCTACACAAATCCGTGTCCGATTGACCCTTCTTGTGCAGATGGTATCTGAGATTACAGTGTCCAGTTAAGTACTACGCCAGGGTCCTCAAACCCCCCCCTTTCAAGCGACAAGAATCGCCTCGACCCCCTACTGGAAAAAGAGATCAATCTTTTAGCCTGGCGCTGAAATCCCTATATTAATGGTGTTTCTTGCTCTTTTTTTTCAAAGAAGGACAAAAAAGACCCTTACCTTGAGGAGTTAGAGGGTTAACATATTCTACAAAAATGTTTGATTTTGGTGTATTCAGGGATTTATAGTAACATTTCACGGCGAATATTTTTGCGAAACATTTTAACCCCTTACATCCCCGTTTTAATGGTGTTTCTTGCTCTTTTTTTCAAAGAAGGACAAAAAAGACCCTTACCTTGAGGAGTTAGAGGGTTAACATATTCTACAAAAATGTTTGATTTTGGTGTATTCAGGGATTTATAGTAAAATTTCACGGCGAATATTTTTGCGAAACATTTTAACCCCTTAAATATCTGTTTTAATGGTGTTTTTTGCTCTGTTTTAAAAGAAGGACAAAAAAGACCCTTACCTTGAGGAGTTAGAGGGTTAACATATTCTACAAAAATGTTCTCCGTAACATAAATTTGCTAAACACACCATATGCTTTAAATGTAAGCTTTACTCGATTTTCTATGCCGATTGACAATACAAAATTTGCATTTGGGGAAAACTTTACCTCTCCCTAAAATGAAACCCAGATGTAAACTTTCAAAACGCCGATACACGTGTCTTTTCTTTTGTCACTTCTATCAAAATTTATAGGTCGAATCCAGTAATTTTTTTTCTGTTGTACAGTGTTATTGTAGAAAATCTTGTTGTGCAGTAAAATTTGTCCCAAACAAAGAATATAAATTAATCATTAAAGATTTGATATCCAAAACATTTCTCATTGTCAAATCAATTAATTAAAAATATTGGGCTATATTAGTAACTGTTACTAAATACCTAATTTTAAAGAAAGTTAAAGAATTCGATTATTATTGTTATTATAAATAATTCTTTATTAAAGAAAGTCGTATAAATTATAATAATAATAATAATAATAATAATAATAAGCCTTGTTCTTGATGTTGAAAGAACTGCCTCTATACTGGGCATAGGCTGTCTATATATAACTTCCATCTTTGTCTTCTTGACGCTACTTCTCGAAGTTCACCGATGTTGCTGAAGCTCCTACTTTCAGAGACACTGTTGATTTCATTTAACGTAGATCTTCTCCAAGATGAGTTTGGCCGTCTACGTCTTCTTGAACCTTGGGGATTGTATACAAGGGCTTGGCAACATACTTCTGTAGGCGGTTTTCGTAGTGTGTGCCCAATCCATCCAAATTTTCTTTTACGTATTTCCACATTGGCGTCTTTAAAGTTTGATCGGAACCATAATTGTTGGTTGGATATCCTGTTCGGCCAAAATACTCTCAAAATCCTACGCAGACATCTGTTGACAAAAACACGCAGTTTGTTTTGAATTAATTCAGTCGTATACCACGTTTCACATCCATACAGAAGAACTGAAAGAACGCATGCCTTAAATATTTTAATTTTTGTTGCTTCGCTGTATATGTTATTGTTCCAAACTTTGTTCAGAGTTGTGTAGGCTCCTAATGCTTTTCTTATACGAGAATCAACATCTTTGTCAGTACCCCCTTCTACTAGTTCCTTACGGGTAGTGTGCTCTCTTCAAAACGGAGTCGCTTATTGGCTCTACTTGATGCTCACGAGTAGCGTGAGCTGCCACTTAAACCAACCAACCAACCCCCTTCTTCTGTGACCATGCTACCTAAATACTGGTATTCATGCACCCTTTCTATTATGTTCCCATGAAGAGTAATGGGTTCAGCAGAGTTGGCATTTATTCTCATGTCTTTGGTTTTGGCAATGTAAATTATATAAATTATAATAGTAATATATAAATTTAATATTAATTTATTATATTCTTTCTATGATTAAAATTCTTAATAAGCTTAATAATTTTATATGAGGTTCTCAAGATTTTTTTATTAATTTGATATCGGTATAAAATTTCAGAAATTTAAAAAAAAAAAAATTGCAAGGGTAAAAATATTAATTTATGGGTTTCTGAATACAGGTTGGAGTTCACAAAATATTCTGCGCCTTAACTAAAAATGTTCTGAAATATTTTTTAGAGATGATATTTTCGTTCAAATAAGAGTTTTGAATCTTCAGCCATAAGTTTGAATTATTATTCCTATTGCTGATTTACTTTTTATTCTTCATTATCTGTACACTTGTTAGCCATATCGACCAAACAATATTTTTTATCACTATCATAATAAAATCCTTTTGGGCAATATTGTGTATAGAGGCGACCATTTACACAAATGGCGAATTTATTGCAACCTTGAGCAAATGTTTGAAAATGTATATCTCTTAAGGCCAATTGAGCACACTTCCTCTTTAGCTTTGTCGCATTAACTTCAACTTTTTCTTCATCTTTAATAAAACTTGGTAGAGTAGGTTTCATTAAACATATACCATCTAAATCTGTTATACAAGTATTAATTGTAGGATTATAATATTGTCCTAAAGGACAATCTTCCAATATCGAGGTTTTTTCTTTGCATACAAAATAAGTTTCACAATTATTTTCATTAGCCATGACAGAGTGTTCGGGTAATAGACAATTACATTTGAATTGTGCATCATATTGTAAGGATACACAAAAACCTTGAGGAGCATTGAAATAATATTTAGCTGGACAATTGATTTTTTGATATTGACCATTAACACAAATTTCAAAAATATAACAATTAGCTTCAATCGCTCGTGTGGTGCCATCTACACATGAGGGTGGTAATGGTCTTGCGGCAGTACTGCAGTCAGCTCCGGCGATGCAGGAGTGTGAAATTGCATCAAAATGAAAGTTCTCACCACAATTATACTCTTGTGCATTTTTATTAACGCACACGTAAAATTTTTGACAATCAGTTGTATGAGGTAAAATTGTTCCATCGAATTGGGATAGGCAGATATTTGCATTCTTTTGGGACTGTAAAGAAAAGAAAATGAAAGAAAATTATAGGTAAAATTTTTAAAATATTTAACAAAGTTATTAAATTCTACAAAAATATGAAGACTTTTCCACCAACTAAAGTTTTTTTTTTTTTGCAAATTAGTATTTCACGTAATGTAGAGAGAGAGACCTTTTCTTAATAAAAAAAATGTCAGTCCGCAAAATTTGGACACTTATTTGTGGGTTCTTTACTTAAAAAAGAAAATTACAGTTAAAACTGTAAATTAAAATATATTTTTAAAATACCGAAAAAATAACTGTTAAAAACCAGTAGTTTTTACAAATTTTTTCAGCTGTTTCAAAAATAAAAAATTGTTAGTTATTTTTACGACATTATTAGTTATTTTTACTGCATTTGTTTGCTATTTTTCAACAGTTATAAATAACTAAATTGTATGTTATTTTAACGGTAATAGCATTTTTAACTGAATTTGCAGTTGTTTTAACTGAATTTGCAGTTGTTTTAACTGTCATTTTCAGTAGATTCTATTGTAAAACTTTTTTGGGTAATGTCTTAAAAGTTAAAAAGAGCAGAGGTTTTTAAAATTTGTTTAGTATGCTCCCATTATAATTAAAAAAATATATACTTTAATGTCTTTACTGAAAAATTTTCTTAATATGTGTATAGAACAATCAAGTTTCCACTATGCTAATTAAAAAGAATTCTTTTACGTTAAAAACAATAAAAAACGTAATTAAAAAAGAAACAAGCAAATCTATACTAAGTTAATTCAATTCTTTTAAGTCTGTTTTTTATTTTATAAATTTAAGTCCAAAAAAGTGAAGATTTCCCTTCTATTACTTTCGAATGTAAAATTTATTTTAATAATTATAAAAAAAAAAATCGACTTTTAAGTTATGTAAAAACTTTGAATAATTTACCAAGTTATTAGTTTATTATAAAATTAATTCAAGTCTCCAACATCGAAAATCTGCTTTATGAATGGAAATTTAAATTAAAAAACCTTTTTTAAAAAAAAATGTATCTAATTTGTATAAACTATGAAAATTTATCAAGTTTTTACTTTTTTTTTAGCTTAAAACTTGGTAAATATTTCCAAGTTGTTGCATAACTTAAACAAAAAAAAAGTTGGGTTAATTTCGAAAATTTTGTTTTGCGTCTAGATTAAATGAATTTATTATTAAATTTTACATTCAAAATAAGTCTCCAAACTATGGACAATTTTTAAAACTCTTAACTATTTTAAAACAAAAACTGTATCAACTCGTCGTACTTAACTGGACACTGTAATCTCAGATACCATCTGCACAAGAAGGGTCAATCGGACACGGATTTGTGTAGGTTTTGCGAGATGGTGTCTGAGACCTCAGAGCATGTTCTCTGCGAATGTCCCAGGCTTTGTGATAGGAGACTTAGGTTTCTAGGTGATCGCTTCATTTCGCCTTCCGACATCGCGAACATTTTGCCTAATAGGATAATTGGCTTTATATGTAGCTTGAATCTGTAGGTAACCTTAGGCAGCACAAAAGACCTACATTGGTCGCGGTGCATAGTGCCTTCTGATCTAATCTAATCTAACTGTTCTTAAATTATGCCTAAAAAAATATATTTTTTTAACATACATTTTTATAGAATTTATAAAATAATAATTGAGCTCAAAGTAATTTATTGTTTTCAATTAATTCATAAATTTTCCAATTTCAAAAGTCGAATAATATTTAAAATTGAATATATTTTTATTTTTAAAGAAATCTTTGAAAATTTTATTTATATTTTAATTAAATTAAAAAAAAAAATGGACAATTATTATTTAAAATACTTACCGCTTTAATAATTTGAGTTACAGCCAAAAGGCTTAAAGCTGCATAAAGTTGTTTTACTAATTTCATTTTGCTTTTTTTTTAGAGTTTCTTAAACACTTAAATAAATTTTAAATTTATTTTATTTTAATTATTGAAATATTGAGGTATTTAAATAAATTCCTTTTTTAAATGTTCTTTTGTCAAATATTCAATTTCAACTGTTAAAGCTAAACATTTACTTAGCTGCTTATAAACCTTTTAAAAAATTGATATAACGTTGATATCCGCATAACAAATCTTTCAAAAAAAAAAAAAAAATGTAATAAACATTATCAGCAAATGCATGAAGTCTGAGAACGGGGTAAACAAAATACACAGGCCAACACTCAATTTGCTTCTTTGAATTTATCAACTGATTCTAGTTAATTTGCGCTGAATTCAAGTCTGTAATCAGTTTGTCTCTATCAGCTCTAGTTTTCATGATATAGCTTTTTTAAGTATTTAAAAAGTAAAACTTTTCCATTGGAATTGCCGTGTTTTGTAAAAGTAACAATGTGTGGGATGGACATATCTCAGGAAGTAGGAGGAGCTTAACCAAGATTATGGTATCAATCTCTTCTTTGGAAGATTCTATAGCAGATTAATGCATTAATCATATTTGTGGGTGGGGTTTAAGGGGTTAATTTTTAATTTCAAAATAGTGCTATATCATGAAAACTAGAGCTGATAGAGACAAACTGATTACAGATTTGAATTCAGCGCACCCAAATTAACTAGAATCAGTTGATAAATTCAAAGAAGCAAAAATCTTTTTTAATTTTGTCGGGCTGTTATATCGTTGCGAATCAAAGAATTTGCGTTAAAATAGACATTTTGCTTTAAATTTCTATTTTTACTGAATATTTTTACTTATTTTGCTATAAATGCATATTTTTCGTATTTTTCGTAAAAAGTTGAAATCAATGCACAACAAATCAATTAACATCGCTTAAACAAACACCGATCACAGCCGTCTACGTTGAGCGGTAATTTTCTATATTTCAAATCTTTTTGCGAACAAATAGATTAAATTTTATGTTTGAAATTTTATTGAAATAAAATTTATACATAAAAAAATTTATAACTTTATTTATTTTTTCGTTATGTTTTGGGATTTAATAAAATAAAAATTTTAAGTGCTTTTTTTAAATTTTTACTGCATATTTTAAGATTTTTCATTGCATGTTATAGACGACTAAAACACACCTTTTCAGTGCATAAAGTTCCTGTCCCTGATACGATTAATTTGCACAGGAACTATCTGAAACTTCCGTTTTTTAATTGTATTGTTTTTTATATTATGAAAATTGATTGTGTAGTAGCTAAAAAATATACGCTATCTTAAAAATATGCACTTACAAATACCAAATACATTTTTTTAAAACAAATCAATAAATAATGTAGTCTAAAAGAAGTTTAAACAATTCTTTCATTTGCTTATCTATAATTTTGAAATTAATTTGGTTAAAACTTGTTAACCACATATTATTGTTTTGTTTCGAAACGGTTTGATTGTTTGGAAACATGCCTTTTAGCTTATCATCTTTTTGGCTCAAGAACCATGAAATCTTATTACAAAAAAAAAAACAATATTTGTTACCACGTTTTGTTCGTTTATTTTTAAACAAGAAAATTCTATCGAAACTTAGTCACAAAATTTTAATTTGAAACAAAATAAACAAAAAATGGTTTTTGGAAAAGAGTTGTTTTTGCATTAACTTAATCAGTAAAAAAATTTGTTGATTTTATAAATCATATTTTTTTATTTTA
Organism: Delia radicum; assembly: GCA_021234595.1. Classification (NCBI taxonomy): domain Eukaryota; kingdom Metazoa; phylum Arthropoda; class Insecta; order Diptera; family Anthomyiidae; genus Delia; species Delia radicum. The sequence goes on along the minus strand of CM037853.1, from coordinate 220,122,421 downwards.
AATATAATATAATAAAGTGAAATTTGTACTTTTATTTAAAATTGTGATTGTTTTTTATAGATAAATTCTAACCCAGTACTCCAACCCAACCATAGATTACATAGATCTCAAACTCTTCTTCTGTAACAACAAAAACATGTTTTTATATACATTATCATGGGTTACGTCCTTTGACAGTAACTCATGACTTTTTTGTATAAGGCCAAAATTTATTTCAACAAAATATTGATTTCAAGATAATGCAAATATTTGACATTTAAATATCATTAAATTATTATATCATGTCAAGACAATTTTCAAAAGCGTTAACACAATACCGGTCTTATACCCGAACAAACAAAAAAATACACGTTTTTATTTAATTTAAAAACTTAATATTTCGACGAAAAAATACCTTAATAACTGTTACAAAAATAGCTTAAAAATGCTTAAAAATAAAATTATAATTTAAAATTTTCTATACAATCATATCCGCGATGTTGTATTTTAAAAGCAGCTACATTATTACCATAATCTACGGCTTCCGGTAATTTGTTTCGTAAATTATTCATGGCATAAATTACAGCAGCCACAAATGTGTCACCAGCGCCCAAAGAATCAGCAACATTGTCAACCTGAACAGCTTTTAAGGAATTATAGTCACATGCATTAAATAAACAATCAGTACATTCTGAGCCCCAGGGGCATATAATCATGGGAATATTGAATGTCTCATCAGTTTCTTGTTTTTGTAAATCAAAAATAATTTTATTTGCACCATAAACTGCATCTCGAGCTGAAGACCAACCCATATATTGAGCCATATCTTTACTTACAAATACCAAATCTGTTCTCATGGCTAATAGAAATAAATCCTTGTTAAGTTTTTCCAATTCTACTGATGTTTTTATATTCTCATTATGAGTTTTATTATAATTTCTAATCATATCTATCATTTGTTTAGTTTCTTCTGGATTACGTCCCTCAAAATGTATCCAGGAATAGGATTTTAAATCAATTTTCTTAAAATGTTCATAAGTTAAAATTGGAAATCCTGGATTACTATGCACTATAGTCCGTGTTCCTTTTGATTGTACTAAGATAATGCTAGAAAATGGCGGATTCATTTCAGTCTGAGGACAGTTATTTATCGCTATGTTTCTTTGTTTACAGTCATCGTATAGAAACCCAAATGCTGGAGATGCTGAAGTCATACCCAAAAATTCACAATTTGCTCCCAGTTTGGTTAAAACGGTACAATTATTTGAAGCGTTACCACCTCTTTGCCAATAACCATCTAAACAACGTTTATCTGTATCTTCTTTGGGATATTCAGCACAAACATGTATTACATCCAATACACACATCCCAACACACAATATACGGCTTTCAGACATCTAGAGAATACAAAATGTTATACATTTTTAAATCAAAAATAATGTCTCAAAGAATTTAATAAGATTTTAAACTTGAAAAGATTTAAAGTTTTTATCATTTCCGTTTCTAACCCAGTACTCCAACCCAATAGTACTCCAATCCATAAATCTCAAACTCTTCTTCTTTAACATCAAAAACATGTTTTTATACACATTATTATGAGTTCCGTCCGTTGACAGTAACTCATGACTTTGAGATCTGACTAATATATGATATGAACGTCTTTATTTTTACTTGATAAATATAATTAAGGGGTTTTAAAACTCAAAAGTAATTTAACGTCCTAACTACAATCGCAAATAAACAAGTGTTAAATTTGTATCCGGAGTTGCCAAATAAATATTAAAAAAAAAAACACTTTGGGACCTTTTAAAAAATATATAAATGTTCAAGTTTTAAATTCTTTATTGTTATATTGATGAAAAAATAATCAAATTTATTACTTTCTTAAAAATTTGATCATCGGTTGTATACATTTTTTGAAAATCTTAGCGGATTTTCAAAATGAAAAATTCCTCTAAATCTGAGGTTTTCTAAAGAAATTTTTTTTTTTTTAAATTTGAGGGTTTTTCTATAGGAAAATGTTCATATAACCTTAGAATTTTTCTATAGAATAGAATACGCTAGTTTTTCTATAGGAAAATACACCAAAACCTGATTTTGCTCTAGCAAAAATAACTCGTGCGTCCAAGAGTTTTTCTATAGAAAAAATACTTCAACCAGAAATTTTGCTGTATCATGTTTTTTTTTTTGTTGGTCTTTTTGTATTGAAAAATGTATGAGATATTAAACCGTAGCATAGTGTATAGTGTCTGCGGAGGGGGGCACGTGAGGCCAAGATCTACATTCTATCTCACAGCCAGGCGGCAATTGGTGCCTTGAGGGCTCAAGATGTGACGTCGGGTCTGGTTAAGGAATGTGTCGACTCTCTAAATCGTCTAGGACTTAACAACTCCTTGACACTGGGCTGGGTTCCTGGCCATGAGGGGCATGAGGGCAACAAACGGGCTGACTGTTTGGCCAACTGCGGAGCTCGTCGACAATTCATTGGCCCTGAACTCTTCTGTGGCGTACCCAATGGGTATGTCAGAGAGAGGCTCAGAAGATGGAGGGAGTCGGAGTTTGGGGCCTATTGGGCCAGATCGCCTGGGCAGCGACAGGCGAGGCTGTTTATATCTCCCTCTGGGGAGAGGTCGCGGAAACTCTTGTCTATGACAAGGGGCGAAGTAAGGACATTGACGGGTTACCTCACGGGACACTGGCCTTAGGTATCAATTGTACAAGATGGGACGATCCCCTACGGATACGTGCAGGTTTTGTAAATTGGAACCCGAGACCTCAGAGCATGTTCTCTGCAAATGTCCGAGGCTCTCCGACAGGAGGGTGCGTTATTTTGGTGGTCGAATAGTGGCGCCATCGGACGTTTGGAATTGTTTACCTGGTAGGATAGTTGGCTTCGTAGGGAGCCTGAACCTATAGGGTGTATTCGCTGGCACCACAAAATACCAACTTCTGGTCGCGGTGCATAGTGCCACTCTAATCTAATCTAATAAATCGTAGCAGGACAATTGACTAATTCTGGCATCGATTTGTTGAGCGTATTTTTGCATATGTTGATCTTAAGAGCATATTTTAGATATAATAAAAACATATTTTTAATGCACATTTTCGTATGATTTTTTTATTACTAAGCAATTGAAAAAAATTTCACCAGTTACTTCAACTGTGCTGATAGATATGTTAAAGAAAAATGTGTTTATAAAATATTTTTTTTTAAATTTTAAGATCATGTTTTGGGGATTTTTGTTTAACTGTAATTTATAGTAAATTCTACCGACGAATTTTTTGAGTGTAATATATATGTAAATAACCGGGAACATGTTTTTAAGATAGCTCCAAAAGATGATATTTCAAAACCGGTTTTAAAACAAAAATTATCGATGATACAACCGATAGCAGTACAAGTTCAAAATAAGTTATTCTACAACCGGGTCTTGGAAGAGATAATTTTTTCTGGGTTTTGACGTGTCCCAAGTGGATTAAAATATAGCTATTTTAATCCACTTGGCACACGTCAAATTTTTTAAAGCAATTTTTGTATATCTAGTGGAAATAATTGCAACAAAAGATTAAATTTTGACATGATATGTCGTTTGAAAATTAATTTTTCGATCGGACAGATTTTTGTAGAATATTTATTTATTTTTAGCAATGGAAATAAGTTTTTAATTAAAATATGAATAGAAAATATAATAGTTTAGTTCTTTTATATATTTTTTTTTAAAGGATTAAAACATACATATATTTTTATAAATTAAATATTTGTCAACTCAAAAAAAAAAAACAACTTATAATTTTTCATTTACGATTTGTACACAAGATATTAACATCCTGAATTATGTTTATCCAGTAACAATTTAGAGGTTTACGAAAGAGTTCGTAAAATATGTTTTAAATACCCTCGTATTCATAGAAATATTAACCCTCTAGTACCCAAGACCGCCTGTAGACGGGCTAACTTCATTGCTCACTTATGCGCTTCCCAAATTACGTTTTGGTTTTATTTGTATTTTGTCTAACTCGGGGAAGTCCAAAAATAGTTTTTATTGCATTCGCAACGCAAGCTGATGCTATGGGCAGCTATCACTGTCATTTTAAGTTGGAAAATTGTGAAATACGGACGGAATAATTATTTTGCAAAAAGTGTGAATTTCAAAAAATCAAAAAAAATATTTAAAGTGGTCGCAGGTGAAAGAAAAAATTATTAGTGTGTTGCTGGTAGTATAAAGAAAGCAAAAAAAAAAGAAAAAAAAACTTTTCTCAAGCTTTTTGTTGGTCTTGCAAGGTAGCCCGTCTAGAGGCGGTCTTAGGACAATTCGGATAAAAATAATATTTTAGGTAAGTTTGAAAGTGGAACATTTAAGGAGATATTAAAGCTAAACAATTGTCATTTATAGACATGGAACGTCGACAAATGCAAAAGTTGTCATCGCTTTCTGATGAAGAGATTGGGCAAATTTTGGATTTGATGAATTTCGATAGCGATACTGACGGAGAAGAAGATATGGAAGACGATTTGGATGACAACGCTTGCGAGACGGAGTGCCATATCAACATTGGATTTGAGGAGGATATAAATAGAGCGGTGAATATGTCAGATTCAATGCTGGTATCAGAGATTTGCCTTACTTCCAGCGGAAGTCCCGCATCATTTCAAAAATTATTATCTCCTTCTACTTCGATTGCTTCAAATACTCCTCGATCACAGAAACGCAAACGCAATGTGCCTGCTGACCAGAATATCATTCAGCCTGAAGATAGTATTATATGTGAAACAGGGGAGTTTATTGGATCCGTTTCGGATATAGAACCCAAATCTCAGACTTTCAAGAAAATTTTGTGGCGCCAAAAGAATTTAGTGCTGGATAACTCTGCGATTGCATTTTCTGAGCCCGAACTAGGAGAAGATCTCAAAAAGCTTGATACGCCTTTCAAATGCTTCGAATTCTTTTTTGGCGACACTATTATTGAGCACATTGTTAAACAATCGAATTTATATGCCACTCCAAAAGATATCACAACTTCCTTCATTACAACCAATTCGGAAATTCGTCAGTATATTGGCATTTTATTTTTTATGTCAGTTTTTCGCTATCCGAGTGTCCGTGCATATTGGGGCGAATTTGCGTTCCAAACAATCCAAAATACTATGTCAAGAAATCGATTTGAGAAAATACGGAGTAATTTGCATTTTAATGATAATAGTAAACTGCCCCCCAGGAATGCTGCAGACCACGATGCTTTGTATAAAATACGACCAATTGTGAATCATTTCAATGAAAAGTTTCAATCCGTTCCAATGACGCAACGTTTATGTGTGGATGAACAAATGTGCGCAACGAAGATGAAGACTTTTCTTCGACAATATTTGCCAGATAAACCACACAAATGGGGAGTAAAACTGTTTGTTTTATGTGACTCCTTCGGCTTTTGCTATAATTTCGAGATATATTGCGGTGCAGGAGACACTGTTGTGCAAACTGGCTCGCCAGACCTTGGAGCGGCAGCAAATGTGGTTGTTCGATTGTCACGCAATGTTCCAGATTATAAAAACCAAATAATATATTTCGATAACTACTACACTTCACTGCCACTTCTTGTATATCTCTAATCACGCGGAATTTATTCCTTGGGGACTATTCGTTCAAATCGCATTCCGAATTGTAAGCTGCCAACCGACAACGATCTCAAGAAACAACCACGTGGATATTCTACAGAGTTTTGTGGATCTGCTTCTGGAGTCGACATTTCTTTATCACTTTGGAAAGATAATAAGGCTGTGCGACTCGCATCGACCTACGCAGGCACGAAACCTTTTCAAAATGAAACAAACCCAAAAACACAGGTATCCCGTATTGTTCGCTCTGAAAAAAAGTTTGTTGACGTCGATTGCCCCAACATAATCCATGAATACAATAGCCATATGGGTGGTGTCGATCTCATGGATGGCCTTATTGGCCGATATAAAATTTCAGTGAAGAGCAACAAGTATACAAATCGACTGTTCGTGCATTTGCTTGACTTAGCCATGTTAAACGCCTATATTTTGTTCAACAGAATCAACAAGCCTAATGCTAATGATAGGCGCTACCATCTGCCAAACTTCCGAGCAGATATAGCATCCGTACTATGCATGCAGAGTCCTTCATTTCCAAAGGCTCCAGGGAGCCCACGCCAACATTTAAAAACAAAAAATGTACAGGACAAAAATCCTTTCTACCGCCCACAGACGACCGTTTCGATGGAGTCGGACATTTTCCGCAGTTTTTATCACGCGCTGGTAAAAAAACTTGTAAATTTGCTGGTTGCAATTCCGAAACTCAAATTATATGCCGAAAGTGTAATATAAACCTGTGTCTTTCTAAGCGAAAGGAATGCTTCTACGGATTTCACCACCAATAACTTGAACAAACTATTTTTGCCTCATATTTAAATATCTTTTTTTTTCAAAACTTGTTTGAATTAACTTAAAAAATTAAATCTGAATTTCTTGTTTATTTTCTACACATTTCTGTTATAACTGTTCTTTTTTTGTTAATAAAACAGTGTATATGAAAAAAAAAAATTTTTTTCTGTAAAATTTTTTTGTTTGTTTTCCTAAAGCCGCCTAGAGGCGGTCTTACTTTTTGGCGCTATAAAACCCGATCTGACCAAAAATTTCATTTTTTTTTTAATATCATTTACTTTTAAAATAAGTCAAACCCAAAAATAATTTTTTTATCCAGAAAAAAAAATTTGGGTACTAGAGGGTTAAACAGCATTTCAAATACATTTTTGTTAAATCACAAATTTTAGCCTTAAAACTGTATTCATAAACGAATATTAACTTTTACTGACTTTATTAAATAATTGAGCTCTAGGTCACGTTTGTATTTATAAAATAGAGTTGTAAATGTGGTGTTGACCAGAGTGGAGGGCAACGGCAGAAAATTTTGTTTTCAATATTGTTTATTGTTGTTCATACTCCCTGAAGATGTCATTCAAAGAATGACGAAATATTGGAGATATATAAAATAATAAAGGATATTTTATAAAAACAAACGTGACCTAGAGCTCAATTATCTAATAAAGTCATTCATTTCAAAGGTCGAAAAACTTTTCATAATTTATTAACTTTTACTTTTAAATAATATTCGTTTATGAATACAGTTTTAAGGCTTATAATGTGTTTTAACAAAAATGTATTTGAAATCTGAATTAAAATTTTTTATGAATACGAGTATTAAAGTTCCTTCGGAAAAAATTGAATATTTTTAGTACACTCAAATAAAAAAAGTCTGGAAAAGTAACAGAAAAATCTGTAATTTTACAGAAAATTTAACTATTTTTATGCCAGCAGACCGTTTAGCTAATTTGAGCAAATCGGGTCTGTAATCATTAGTAATATGAAAGTAGTAAGACAAATTCGTAAATGTTACTAAAATTTAGTAACATTTAGTAACATAAACCCTTAATAAATAGGAAACATTTTTACTGAAAAAATATTTTGTAGTAAAAATTATTTTATTTATTTAAAAATCCATATTGTAATACAAAAGCCATCCAGGCCAAAAAACGTATAACATACAGTGGTGTTCAAAACATTTGCAACTGAAATCATGGTTTTGGTAATTATAATTTTTTTGATCAAAAAGATTTGTGGTATAAGTTTTTGTTTTTTTTTTATTAAATTCAGTTATAGCATATTATTTTACAAATACAAAAAAAAATATTCATAACTTCTCAAAAATAAAAAGAAAAGTAATTTTAACAAAATAAGTCGATAGTGCAGTGTTCAAAACATTTGCAACTCTTAAAGTAATTAACAGGAAATACAAACAATGGTTTTAACGCTCAGTATTTTGTAGCGTATCCCTTATTTTTTATAACTTCTGAACACTTCTTAGGCATTGAGGAAATGAGCTTTTTAATATAATCGTCAGAAATTACATTCCACTGCTTCTCCAACTCGACGAAAAGTTCATCACCATTTCGGAATACTTTATTGCCGATATTCCGTTTTACAATCATCCACATGTTCTCAATCGGAAGATTAAGCCGGCCACGACATGATATTAATTTAATTTTCCTGCAGCCAAACTTTTACAACCCCCTCCGTGTGTTTTGGGTCGTTGTCGTGCTGGAAGGTCCATGAGAGTGTCATTTCCTATTCAGCATACGGAAGCATAACTGAACTCAAAAGATCTCTATAGATTGTGGCCGTCATTGTGCTAGTAATGCGGTGAATTGGGCCAATCCCGTTTCATGAGAAACACCCACACACCATAATGTTTACACCTCATAGCTTCACTTTGGCTGTTGTGTATCTGGGATTAAACTTTTCGCCTCGTGTTCTTCGAACATTGGCTCTTCCATCTGATCCCCGGAGGTTGAATTTAGACTTATCTGACCACAATACATTTTTCCATTGCTGTTGAGTCCAGTTCAAATGGGTGCGTGGAAGCTTTTCGGTTTTTTTGTACATCTATTACTTCTAAGACCATATTCTCGGGCTCTGCTTTTAATGGTGGGAAGACTGGCATCTATTAAAAGTTCAGTTTTAGCTTCTCTGGGAACTGCTTTGGGATATTTCGTAAAAAAATTCTTCATCTTCTGATCTTCTCTTACAGTTGTAATACGGGGTCTTCCACCTTTATGAGTTGTGTGGATGTTACCACTATTAACAATGCGGCAAATCGTTAATTTTGGAACGGAGTACTTTCTTTTCGGGAAAGTCCATTTTGAGAATCATTTAAAACTTTTGATTTAAAATCAGAATTGTATTTATTTCCCTCCATTTTTTACAAAAATTATTCTTTTATGCTTCGAACATCTTATTACAATTATTAAAGAACAATAATTATAATAAATTTGTTTAAAAAATGTAACGGCCTGTATCTCATATTAAAAAGGAATGCGATTACCGTTATATCCTGGCATTTGTTAGTATAAATTGTTTCGTTAAGAGTAAGAATAATGAGAGTTGCAAATGTTTTGAACACCTGCATTTTGAATACATCTATTATTATTTTTATTTGTTTAACATAAAACAATGTATGAAGAATGTGTAAAAAATAAATTTTAGTAACTAAGTTTGATTTGAAGTAAATAAATCAATGAAAACAACAAATGCGATCTCAGTTCCAAATGTTTTGACCACTACTGTAGCAATAACAATCCTGAATAAGAACTTAAAACTACTATAAATTGGGTAATAAAACGAATTACTAATTTTTCAGCTTTAGATATTTTTTTGCAATTATCAAATTTTACCCATCCAAGCGGTATAGTCCATTTAAAAATATAAGGAAACGCAATTTTATTTTTTCGCTGTTGTCAAAAAAGTTTCCGCATAAACCTTTTTGAAATTCTGCACAATTTTTTTGTTTAATTAACCCTAGAACACACACCCGGGTACAAATGTATCCACTTGCAACTTTGAAGTGCTGTAACTCAGGAACGGCTTAACTTAGGGCATAGAGATTTCGGATATATAAGTAATTTCTAATCTTTTATTTGATCCAATTCGGATGAGTGGTTCCGGAGCTACGAGCTTCTAAAGTCGACACCTACGTAAACACACACAACATTTGGCTATCCCATGCCCGTGACCTTTTTTGCCTATATCTCTTGAACCAGGTAGAATATTTGCATGAAACAAAAACTAAAACATTTGTAAAATATTAATATACTCATTTAAAAAAAATAATGAAATTGGACCATTTAAACATTAGAAAAAGCCAAAATCCAAAATAAGCTAGTAGGCACAAACGTATCCCGGGTGTGTGTGTTATCGTAGAAAAAGTTGGGTATGCATCCTACGGTTAAACTAAAAGTTAATATATCGTTAAAGTTTTATAGTAATTAGACTCTCGAAATTTGATATGGACATCAAAATTCGCAAAACAAAATATATGCTGTGCAGTAATTTTGACCCACATTTTAAAAAGTAAAAACGCGAAAAAATTGCGTATTTAAAAATTGCGGTTTCAAAATGACCTGAGAAAACGTTTTATCTATCCCGTAGTGGAAATAGGTAAAAAATTTTACAAAAATAAGTTATAACCCTACACAGAGAGAATTTCTTGGACATGATTTAATGAAAATTGTTCACTAATGAAGTTTTTTGTGAATAAAAATTTTCATAAAATTTATGAAAAATCTTCACTACTTGTAATGAAACTTTTTCATTAGTCGTATGCATTTTTTTTTTAAATAAAATGAAATGTTGCATTAAATTGTATGAAAAACTGCATTAATTTAATGAATTCCATTGATACTTCATAGATCTAATCAAAAATTCATTGATATCATGCAGATAATACTCTCAGTGTAGTGTACACTTTCAAGGAATAGTTAAAACATGATATTAAACCAATAATTGTTAGTTTGTAATTAATTAAACCAAAATTGCCACATATTCTTAAATTTATTTTATAGTTTTTTCTCTTCGAGGATGTTTTTTCTTTCCATGCTTACCCCAATCTATAGTCTATTAAGATTTATACTCTGTGTTTAAGGCCCTTGTTGAAGGTTATTTCGTACAAACATTTATTTGGTTGTACCAATATTGTTTGTAATATTTTCTTTTATATTTTCGATTAGGTATTTAATTAAAAATTTTACTTCGCTTGTTAAAATTTAAATTAATGTTTTTTGTTTTATGTATTTCTTGCTAAAATCTAATCAAAATTTTAATACAGAATGTTAATAATATTAGCAACAGCTGTTTTATTAGTTGTTTTTAATATTTCTTTTGTTAAGCTTTCTCCATAGAAAGAGATACAGAGAGAGTAAGCTTTATTGAAAGTTTAATAAAAGTTTTGTTTAAAACTGATATCAGTTAAGCTTAATTAAATATCATGTTAAAAGTTGTATTCGTTAGAAAAAGTTTTATTCATTCATTAGACTTTAATTTCTGTAAGCAATTAAGCTTTTTGTTTCAATAAATCGTTAATTTTTTAAATATATTTTTAAATATTTTTTTTTTTTTTTGTTTAGATTATGAAAAATCTTCTTGGCACTGAATTGGGTTATCATTCCATGAAAATGATGTGTAATATTTTAAATGATCGTACTTTATATGAGGACAACTATTTACTCAGAGGTGCTGTTTTCCATTTAAATATGAATATTTTTGGAGCACCCATGGTTTTTCAAGTATCGCCATTGTTTTATGCTTCAATGGTTTTAAATAGTTTTTTGAGGGTAAGTAAAACAAATTTCAACATCTTATATTTAAAATTAAAACAAACATTAAAATTGTTCAGCAAATTATAGTTGTTTTTTATTCGACCTTTCCAATTTAACTATAAAAATAAAATGTTTGAGCTCGAGGCCTGGATTTTTCTTTAATTAAAATTCTTCTTTATTAATTTCCAATATTTCGAAACTCTTCGAGTTTCATCCTCAGAGAGTGTAATGGATTTTAAATAAAAACACAAAATTCTAAAAATTAACGTTGTTTATAACTCGTCATCATATATTGCAATATTTCGGCTAACACATACACAAAAGTTTATTCATGTTATGCAAAAAAAAAATTTTTAAATATTTTACCTCAAAGTATCAACCATTTTTGAAATTCTTCATATATAAACATATTAAATTAAATCTATCTGATTTAACTGCGCCGTTTAATAGATATTTATCGTTATTAAAAACTAAAATTTTGATTTTGATCGAAAGTGAAATTCATCACACTCCAGATTTTAAATTTTTTATTTCGACCCAAACTTTATTTAAACAAAATTGTAAATTTTTAATTTAAAAAGGTTTTAAATAACTTTTTTATTTTATTTTTAGGCTCTCGATAGTCGCCATGTTAGTGTGACCTATGAAGTTATATTAGGCATTCATATAGTGATTAATAAATATAAATCGGAATTACCCGAAATAATCTGGGATCGCCTATGTGATATAATGTCAGCCATTGTAGACAATATAGAATATTATGGTAAGTTAGTTTTAAATATTACATATATTTAAAAAACATTAAATTCCTTCAACTAATTTGCTTCTAATCTTCCACAGAAAGTTACTCTACCTCCACCAATGGTTTAGTACAACTAAAAAATCATTTTCACGAAAATATCAGTTGTATTGAAAAACTTTTACAAGATGAGAAAACTAAAATTTTAGCAAATTATGATCGTATTTATGATCTTATAGAACGTGTTGCTGAAAATAGGCCTGAAACTTCTGTATTACATTTAATCGATTATAGATCTTCAAAAATAACCGCTACTCGACCGGAATGGTTACTTTTTTTAAATACATTTGTACAACGTTTTATAAAATGTCCAATACACCCATACGCATAAAGGTTATACAGTCATTGGTTAGCATAATGGATTTAAATCGTTCTTGCTATGAAGAGGAAATCCTCGAACGTGTTGTTATACCATTATTTGTTCATGTTTGCCAGGAAACGGATGTTCAATTGAGACGCGCAGTGTCAGATGCTTTAATTGATTTCGCTCGTCATTGTGATACAAAACGTTGTGGTGAACTATTGGATATTTTGGAAAAGATTATAAATCGTCCTTATGAACAGCATAAATTATATGGTACAGAAATTAAAAATGAACAAGAAATACAAGATGTTGTTACAGCTGTAGATGGTTTGATAGAAGTTTTTGTTATAAAACTGTATCGTTTACCATCATGTCATGCCATAAAAATCTTTAATATATTAGTGGGTCACTTGGAATTGAATTATAATCATCCAAAAGTATTTGAACAAGTTAATGTTGTTAGGTATAAGGTAATTAAATTTTAATTTAAAGACTGAAAGATTTAAGTTCAATTAAATAATTTATAATTTTTTATGTTGTCGCTGTTTCTTTCAGATTTTCAGTTGGATGTTAAAGGCTCGTGCTAATGCCTCTTATCATATTGGCTATCCCGATCCTACAAATAATGATACCATCAAGTTTAGTTATTATTTGGGTATCGATTCTAGTTTACCTGGCCATGATCATACCCATCATCATCAACGTCATCAAATTATGACACAGCTATCCAATCATGATGTAATACCAAATGCTCATTTTACTACAATTTCGATAAAAAGAGCTTGTGAAACAATTGTAAAATGTTTGGATAAGGATAGAGGTAAGTTAAGCCTATAAATATAATTTAAACTACAGTTGGCAATTGAAATCTTTGAACTATCTTTGCCGTTTTAAAACTCTTTCAACTAACTTCCTTTAGAGGGTTTTGCAGCGGAATTGGATGTAGAGGTAGGGTTTGTAGAGCTTGTAGGATTTTGTATGGATCTTGTTGGGACTCAAGGAAACGTAGGAACGAGTTCTACACCATATTTTCCTTAATTTATAAAGGGTCCGCCATCTAACTTTTTTTTTCAACTAGTGCTTATTTCGTGAATGGTAACACTTAGCTCATGTCTGATTTGACAGATAATTAGTTTTATCCTTCCGCTGAACGAATATGGTTGTGTATACTCTTGAACAACGCTAGGAAATATTGCGACATTACTTTGCAAATCATGGTAATGTTGCAGAATGTGTGCGAAAATTGCGTACGGATTTTGGAAGAAGAGAAGCACCGTCAGCTCCGTATGTTCGTTTGGCCACCTCGGAGCTGCGATTTGACACCGTTGGACTATTATTTGTGGTGTGCCGTCAAAGATAAGTGTTACGCCAACAAGCCAGAGACAATTGACGCTTTAAAGGACAATATTCGTGAAGCCATTGGTGAAATACAGCTGCACACAATCGATAATGTGCTTAAAAATTGGACCGATCGTGTAGGCTACTGCATGGCCAGCCGAGGCAGCCATTTGAATGAAATTATTTTCCATTATTAACCGGAAGGATTGTACTTTCAAATAAAAAAATAAATTTGAGAAAATATTTAGTAGTTTTTTTTTATAGCATTTTCAAAAAAAAAAAGTTATTTGGCGGATCCTTTAGTTAGTGTGAGAAAGAACTGTCAAGGCAAAGTTGTCCGTCCGGGATTAGTATGGTATGTGTCCCTGGTCACAGGATGCTTCTTTTACGGTATCAGTCGTAAAGCGAGGGACAAATAGTCTGGATTGGACGAGTGTAGTACCGCGAGACTGGCATAGCACAAATAACATTTTTAGCTTACCCTCTCTTAGTGTTTTCTCAAAAGGAGTAGAAGGAAAATTTTGAAACTAACGGCTGTGTTGACTTGTCATTGGCTTATAGGTAGATGCGGTAACAGACTTGTGCAGGTACGTGCCGTAGCTACGATACTCCAGTATAGGAGGATACAGTTTGCCATTTCTGTGACTTCCCTGTACTCCAAAGCAGCCGACATAATGTGGTTAATACTGGACTACCTGTGAGTAATATGTAATCTCGTCCGCTGTATTGATTCCCCAGGTTGGATCTACTTCTCCCGATGTAAGCTGTTAACGAGAGTCTTGGTTGTAGCAAAAAATGTCGCTTGCGATTCTTCTGATGCCTATGCCACTTTACCTAAGCCTCCCGATGAACGCCTACCAAAGAGAAATATCGTATTGACGTGTATCCAGAACACCTAATTGCTACAATACTGGTCCTAAGATCGTGAGTACTGTAATCTAAGCTCTGGAGCATGAAAGATAGAGTCAACTTCCTCTCTAATCCATATAAAGGTAATGACAGGTCTCGATTTCGTTCGCTAACAATATGATTTTTCATCCAAACAGGCGTGCAAACTGTTTTAGCCAACAGTTCGAAGAGAATCGTCTTTAAAATAGTGCAAATGCTTCGAAATACACATGGTTTTACGTTGACCGAGGTTACAGAGACCATCAAAAGTACAATTTCATCAAAGGTACTTAACTCTGGCGGATTTTCTATGGTTATTCTATGAAAATTTTACGTACCGGAAGTTAAGTACCTAACGAGAGTCCAAGGGTATGGCCGCCCTGATTGATCGCAAAGGCTAATCCCTACTTAAAATTTGGGGGAAAGGGACAGATCAGGACCAATCTTGCTATAATCGGTGATCGCTAAGGTACTTGAGACTTTACTTGAGGCACTTGAGACTTTACTTCTAAGCATCAGCATAACTTTCGCGTGCAACACGGCTCATCAGCAGCTCCAACTGCCTTTGCTCAAAGATAAGTTTATCTGTGAGTCTGCCAGTCGTTTGTGGAGTTTCGGTGAAAGAAATAAAATATAAAAAAGGAATCTCATAGGGTGGAGGTTTTTCCCTGATCCAATTTAATTTTTACCTTTCGAAATCCTCAGCTGAACCTAATGGAAGAGGTGGAAATACTATCCTTTACAATATTGACCTCTGCGGTAAGATGTAATGTTATCTCGGATATTTTAGCAACTTCATCACTGCGAAAAAGATAAAAAACATCACCAGCAAAACTCGTTGATAATTGTTTTCCCTCTGGACGAAAGAGGTAAAACTGAAACTGTATTTGTAGAGACAAATGCCCTAGCCGGTAGTACTGGGTTATTAAAAAGAAAAAAATGGATACAAAGTTGTTGAGACAATGTGGACCCCGAGCTTTTATTAATACTCAGTAAAGAGAAGCTCCAGAGTTGCCTAAACGTAGTCCTTAGAACTATCACAGACTGTGTTCAAATGTTCAAAGAGAGGATGCTTAGAGTAAAGTAACAAAGTCAGATGTTGGCGAATCAATTTCTGCTGGTATGTCATTGGAGGGGACATTCGAATGACGATCTAACTGAGAATGGGATTCAGCAATATAAAAGGATAATCCTGGATTCAACATCATATAAGACAGATTTTAGCAATGTAAACACGGCAAAACTTACAATAGGAAGCTATCGTTATAATATTATTCTTGGGACTCATTGCTTTTAAACTAAGAATATATTCTGCTCCAGGTCGTTCTGGCTCAGCTTAGATAAGCGTGGCGCAGTTGCCGGAATTTTTATTGGTCGAGTATAAATTCCATGACCAAAAACGTTTGTCCTGTATGTAGGAAAGGTCCTTTAAATTCAAGGTAATCGCTAGATCAAGCTAAACTCACCCGATTTGTGTGGCTCGGTTCTGGAGTCGGGATCTTGATTAGTCAATAGAACGGAATGAACAAAATTAAACTCAAACATGTATATAATTACAGGTCTCTCTTTCTTATTCTTCCTTATCGTAACAGTCCTCGATGAACCAGAACTTTCTTCACTACGTTTTTCCATATTTTTCTATCCTGTGCTTGTGATAGCCAGTTTCGTACACCCTAGCCACTACAGCATAATCTCGCTACTACAGCATAATCTTGCCAACCATATTTTCCAAAGAAAACAATTTTTTTTTTAGTAGTAATATTAAATGTCAAATTTTATTTAGTTAATATAATTTCTAAATTATGCATGTTTTTCATTTAATTTCTAGATTTTCATATTTTCCAATTGGTCATCAAAGACTTACCTAAGGTCATGCAAAATAAAGCCCTTTTACAAGGCAACGATATAGAATCTTTGGCAGCGACGTTGTTTAAAACCGTATTTGAAAGTAATAAAACATTACATGTCACCTATAAATGCACCATAGATGAATTAAATTCATTAGTTTTGCCCGCTATAGCTGCATTGGTTATCTATCATCAATATATTCAACCATCCAATCAATATAAAATTATAGAAGTCTTAAAAATGGGCATATTATCGGGTGTAGCTAATATATGTATTAATACAATGACTACAATAATATTGGAAATGCCAGAGGCATTAATGCGTAAATTACCGGATATTTTACTGCAAATGTCTAAAATGTCTGATACCATAACGGTGGCTATACCAGTATTGGAATTTTTGTCAAGTAGGTTGAATTATATGCATTATAGATTTATGATGTTTCTGGATTATTGTACATGTTTGAATTTCTTTTTCCAGTTTTAAGCCGTTTATCTAATGATTTATTTACCAATTTTACACCCCGCCAATATATGTATGTTTTTGCTATATCCTTACCCTATACCAAGCCACATCGTTATGATCATTATACGGTATCTTTGGCTCATCATGTTATTGCTGGTTGGTTTTTGAAATGTAAATTGGAGCTGAGAAAAAATTGTGTTACTTATATAATATCGGTAGGTTTTAATTTAAAAAAACTGTTTATCTTTATTAATCATTATAACATTGTTTCAGTCTATTCAATCTAATGCCAGCATGTTATTTGACGATATTAATAAATTGACGCGCAATATACAGCGACAAGATTTCAATATTTTAAACGAAGATTCTTCTAATCGTAAACGTAGTACGAGCTTAACTGAACGTGGTAGTCGTAATACTACTTCTGCTGGGGGTCGTAATGATTCTGAAATGCGTCCTTTAATGAATGCTAGTTTAAAATCTTTTCATGCCGAATTGGCTGAGACTTGTATTGATTTTTTGGCACGTCATACTTTTTCTCCATGTTCGGCTTTACCAAAGCGGTAAGTAGAAAATTTATATTAATTTATCATGGAAATCACCTATACATTAACACTCATAAAAAATTTACTAAAACGACCTAAAATATATATATATTTTTGTTGTTCAAGGATAAACCCTATAATAATTGATTAGAAATGGTCCTTGTTTTGATCTACTTTCTTTTCTATAAATATTTTGATGAAATGAGGTACTAAGGTTTTTGATGGCACAAATTTGTAAAGGGGATTGGGCAGCCCTTCGTGCGGAATTAGAATCGCGCATACCACATTTTAAGTTTCTTGCTTTATCTGTTTGGCCAGACCGTCAATTGTAAGCATTTTCCTCTTTTAACTTAAATTTTTACTACGTTCCTGGGCAGCAATCCAAAAAGTATCATATCAGTGAGGTAAGGGGGATACTTTCCAATTTTTGCCTCTCCCCGTAGGAATTTAAAAAAAATCGCGTATAAGAGGATATACACGCGAGGTAATTAACCCACATACCAAATTTCAAGTTCCTCGATTTAGTGGTTTGGACAGACCCCCTACTCGCGATTTGGAAGCCATACATCATATTTCAAGTTCCACGCTTTAACGGTTTGAACAGGCCACCAAGGGGAGATTTTTCGCCACGTTTGTGGCCTAAAATCCAAAAAATCATATGTGTGAGTTGATCGTATTCTGAGGAACATATATTTGAAATTTGAAAGACTTTCCCCTTCCATTCGTAATTAGGAACCCACATGCCAAATTTGAAGTTCCTAGGTTTAGCGATTTGGCATAGCGCCAAGGGGGAGAAATCCAAAAGTTTATTATATCAGAAGTCAGGTCATATCCGAAGGAACACATATCCAAAGGTGCAAATGTGGAGACTTTCCCTTTTTGGCCCTCCCCGTAAAAATTAAAAAAATCCAGTTTAAGCGGATGTCTACTTGGAATTAGGAACCCGCATACCAAATGTCAAGTTCATCGCTCTAGCGGCTAAGTTAGGGCGCCAATGGAAAGACCTTTTCCCTTTAGGAATTTCCAAACATCCCGTGTAAGCGGATAAGGAAAACACATACCAAATTTCAAGTTCACAGCTTCAGTGGTTTAGCCAGGCCGCTAAGGAGGATACTTTCAACTCATATTTTACCACTTGCAAAACTCCAAAATGTACCATATCAGTGAGTTAGGTCTTATTCAAAAGAATACACATTGAAAACTTCAGTTTTCTTGCCGAATCGTTTTGTGCAGGCCGCCTTTTCCATTTTCTGTCCCTCCCCATTGGAATGTCCAAAAATCGCTTTTTAGCGAACCTCTAGTTCGGAGGAGGAGCCTACATGTCAAATATTGAGTTAGCCAGTAACGATATGAGATAAGGTTTCTTTCCGTAAATCGGCCAGATTTACAAAAAAATGATCCCTTTTTAAAATTGCACAGGAAGTGCAATCAAAGATTATTAAAAACGTTATTGCCTTCAAAAATTTCACACATTTTTTTTTGTAATTTAGTCTTCCAGCTGTTGAATATCTTCTCAAAGATGGACATTCTCAAACTTGGCTAGTAGGTCATAACTTGGTAACCGTTACCACTTCAGGTTGTCCTTCAGGCCCTACACGTAGTGGCTTATGTGATCGTTGTTCTCAGCTGGGTAAAGCTTATACCCTAAGTCCCAAAAGTAGTACAGATACTAATCCGGGTACAACACCCATATCGCCGGAAATTAATCAAACTCAAGGAGCACCCACATATGAACATCGATATACTAAAGTGTCACTGCAACATAGTAGTGGCAATGAATCGGCGGGTAGTACAGATTTAACATCATCTTCTTCCTCAACATCGCATACAACACAAAGACAAACTTCAAATTCTTCAACCGCTTCTCTGGAAGCTTTATCTCGTCGAGGATCTAACCCGGAGGCAGGTAGTACAGATTTGGGTGTGGGCAGCACTGGTGGTGGAGGTATAGGCGGTGGAAGCTGTTCCTCTTTATTGGGTAATTCTTTGTCTTCTTCTAGTGTTTGTGCTTCACCCATATGTGTTAGATCTTGTACAGCTTGGGCGGAAATATTGGTACGCCGCCCGACTGGCAATATATCTTGGATAACACGTATACAAAATCCTATTTCCAATGATTGTTTTGGTTATGATGTACCATTTAGTAGCATGGTTTCACTCTTCTTACCCACGGCTCAGGGTGGTGTATTTGGTCCAGATTTTTTGCAACCCGAAAATTTGGATGAAATCAATTTAGTGTCCAAAGAAATAAAGGAAGTTATTTTAGTCGAGAATAAAAAACCGGAATTAATCACTACAAAATCTCTGGAAGAACGTCCAAAATCGGTATCAAAAGTTAGAGCTTTACAACGACAAGAAGAAATATCTTCATCAGTGGCGGCAGTAGCCGGAACACAAGCTATTGATATACCTAAAGTATCGACTGGAAAAAGAGGAAAAGAGGCTTTGTGTGGTAGTGTTAGTGATGGTGAAGCTGATGAAGAATATATGTCCATAGATGGAGGACAAATGAGGGCACGAAAACCGGTTAGAAGAGTTAATTCAAGTCCTGAAATGAGTTCTAGTTGGCGTAATACTTTCCTTATGAATAAACCAGCTCCATTATCGCAAGAAATCTATACTGCAACAGTTGAACCTACTAATTCCGAAACGGAATTACATCAACAGCAACAACAACAGTTGACGCAAAAAAAGAAAAGTGTACAATATAGCAAGGTAAGCTGTGAAGCTATACCGGAAGAAATAGCTGGTTCAACACCACCACAAAATCAAAATAACGATTCAACTTTAAAAGCTCCTGAAGCAAATACTTTACCACCAAAGCAATTATCAGCAGATGATGTTTGTCAGAAATCGGCTACCGGACAACTACCAGTACAACAATCTTCCTCATCAACCTCATTGAAATCAACTGGAACGGGTCAAGCTGGAGAAGAAAAAATTGTAGCTAAACCACCACTATCACCAGCACCACAACATTCTCCGCGTATGGAAAAAACACATGCACCAGCTATAAAATCTACATCATTTGGTTCTCATCAGGGTTTAGCCAAGTCTAGCAGTGGTGGCAATAATACAAATATGTCTTCCTCTCAAGGAGGTCCCAACCAAAACAACGATTATAATAATGGAGAAATGCGTGGACGTTCTAAGACCATTTCGGTAGTAAGAGAAGTTAATAATGGTAAATCCCGACCCTCCACTACCACCTTTTCTAGATATGGTACACCTAAGCCTCAAATGAATGCAAAACTTTGTATGAATCCTAGTTTTATATTCATGCAACTTTATCATACTGGCCAAAGTCAGGTTGCTGATGCTCCTATTAAAGTTCCACCCGAACAAATGAGTGCTGTTAATCTATTGGATTTAGCTCCACCATTTGAGACACATAAAATTGGTGTTCTTTATGTGGGACATGGACAATGCAATAATGTTGTAGAGATTTTACGTAATTCTCACGGTAGTACTCGATATGTGGAATTTTTACGTAGCATTGGTACTTTGGTTAGTTTAAAAGAGGCCGCACAAAATAATCTATTTGTTACTTTGGATACAGACGGAGGAGATGGAAAATTTGCCTATATATGGAAAGATGACATTGTACAGGTAAGTTGGAAGCATTTTAAAAAATATAATTTTTCAGAAAAAAAAAAAATAAAATGGGAAAATATCTGCAAGTACTTACAATTGTCATTACAAATCTCATTACTTTTATATGCGGATGTCACGCAAAATAATGACATATCATTGCTAAACACCTTACAAAAAATTTAAAAATATATGGTTAGCTATATGCTTACCAGTATGGACAAAAATAATGGGTCTAAATATAAATTTAAAAAAAAAACTAAATTTAATGAAAAAATATTTTTTATATAGAATTTTTTTTTAAATATGCCCACACGGGATTAGAGCACGGATCTCCAGGTTGTCAGTAAACTCTAGTGAGCTCTACCATATGAGCTATCTCGACATGTAATACTTAATAGATAAAAACATAACGAACTTGCTTGGACAAAATGTCATTACTTTCCAGTTTACAAAAAAACCAAAAATAAGCAGTTATATAAGTACTTCTAGAAGTGAAAAACAATGAGTAAAAATAGATATAAAAATTTTTTTCTTAACATTTCTTTATATCAACAATAATTGATAAAAATAAGTACTTATGGTAAGGCATTATTTTTTGTATTTAAATAATGGTTAAATTAACTAGTTATCAGCAAGTCCTTATTAATCGTGTTAAAGTAATGTAGAGAGTAAGCTAGTGTCATTTCTGAGAAAAGTAATGATATGTTATTACCGTTTCTACACTGGGTATGGTCGAAACATAATTTTTAAAAAATACATCATTTTTAGAAAAAACAAAAATTAAAAATATAACATTACAAGTAATGTTAATTTTGACGCATTTCGCGCAACAATGTTGATGTGCCGGAGCAATACTTGTTTAGATGAAAGAATAATTTTTTTTAGCACACAGTGGCTTTTGAAACAAATTTTTGATGACGATCACTAATATGCTCTGCCACTATTATTTTTATGTTTTTTAAATATCATTGTTTGCTATATAAAAAATCAAAAACAAATTAAAAAGTCCATATAATTTGTAGCGTTTAAATTGTTTTACGCTCCTCTTATTTTATGTTGTAAATTAAAAAGAAACATAGGCTCACGCAATATAGGCCAGTTTGTTGAGTTAAAACTAAATGTGCAAAAACTGCCTTTTTAACAAAATGCACGTTTTTAAGCTGCAAACAAAAAAATAAAAAGAACAAAAAAAAAAGTGAGCTTGTTTCAAACGCCTTTTTTAAATTTTTCAACTTTGCATAACGATAACAATTATAAATATATACTTATGGCCCTAAAAGTGTTGTTAATCCAAACATATAACCCGCTTTTCTGAAATAAAAAAATTGCGAAAATTATTGAAAAATAATATCAGTTTCAAGTGACTTAAATTAATGTTTGACATTAGCCCATATCTTAATAAAAATTGGTAGAAATAAAATTTCGGTTGGTATATTTTACTTTACAATAACGAAATTTCTAACATTTAAAATCATTTTAATTTACTACGATAACATTTAGAAAAAAGTCAGTAAAATCAGCAATATTTTTGTTGGGAGGATCCTTGCAGAAAAATTGCTAATATCAGCAAAAAATTTGCTAAATTCAGCAACATTTTTGTTGAATATATTTATAAATAAAAAAATTTTTTAGTTTTTACTCTGGCTCAAATTATATTTTTTACAGTTTTATTAGTTTTTTTTTTTTTTAAATTTTAAATTTTTAACTGCTGCACTGAAAATGTGGAATATTTACCTTTTTTTATCTATTCTTAAAAATTCTGAAATTCATGAACCAAATTTCCGGGATTGCGGAAACTGGAAAATGCTTAGTTTCATGGGAATCCCGGAACGTATTATTTGCGTTTGTAACTCATCGATAAACAAATCAGGGATCCCATAAATGTATTCTTGACGTTTAATAGCTTTAACGTCTATTTTATTTTCCAAGTTTTTCTAAAACAACTGAACTGGTTGCTTCGGTGTCTTCGGAAATTCTTATTGTAACAAGGACATATTACGTCTTTTCGGCCAACTCCGAGTAGGTCCTTTGGGAATAAAGGCCTTGATAAAATCATAGCAAAGTAGCATCGTCTAAGTTGACTCAAACTGCTAGTTGCCCAAAAATTATGACAATAACCAATTAAAAATGCTAAAAACTATATCGATTGAAAAATCGCATTTTTTTTTTTGTTAAAATTGTTTGCCGTAATTTTTTTTTACTAATTTGTTTTTTTTTTTCAAATTTTTATTTCGCGAAATTTTTATTGTAAAATTTGTATGTAAAGTGTTGTTGTTTTAGGTAAATTGGGCTACCGCAGGAAAAAAAAAATTGAAAAAAATTTTAGCCCATTACGTACATACAAAGTGTTAAACGTCTGAATTTCAATTACGTATACCATCAGTAAAGGGCGCTATAAGAGTTAAAAAGGGTGTTTTTTAAGCCCGATAGAACTTTAAATTGTAAAAAATAACATAAAAAATTAAATTTTAATCAAAAAATTTGTTTTATTCGAAAGATCAATACATGTCATTAACATTTGAAAATTATTTCGGGCATATGACCATGGCTGCTGTTACTGACGAAGCGCATTCTGGAAGTCCAATTTTGGGACACTTTTTCTAACATTTCTTTCTGTATATCACAAATACAATGTTGGCCCTCAAAGCGTCAATTGTTGCTGGTTTATCAGCATAAACCAGTGACTTCACGTTGCCCCACAGGAAAGGTGTCAAATCGCACGACCTTGGAGACCAATTGACAGGTCCATTTCTCGAAATCAACTCATCGCCAAATTTTGTTTTCAATAAGTCGATGGTTGCGGTCGCCGTATGACACGTAGCGCCATCCGGTTGAAACCACATCTCGTCCGTATCAATGTCATCCATATTTTCAAATAAAAAATCATTGATCATGTTGCCGTAACGATCTCCATTGAACATAACGCGAGCTCCGGCTTCAATTTTTAAGAAATAAGGTCCGATGATGCCATCAGCGTGTAAACGGTGAATTTTTCTGGATGCAATGAAGTCTGTAGGGTCTCTTGTGGATTGGTCTCACTCCATATGCGGAAATTTTGTTTACTAACAAACCCGTTATGCCAAAAATGAGCCTAATCGCTGAACACAATTTTGCGTTAAAACATTGGGCGAATCGATGACTGATTTTAGAAGTAAATTTGGATAATTTAATAGCGTTGTTCAAGCGTGAATCTATTCATGATGATTTGCCAGAGTATACTGATAATAAATGACAAAAAGTGAGCGCAGTATGACAATTAAACCTTTCGTAAGTTCTATCGGGCTTAAAAAAACACCCTTTACTTTACGAATTAAATCATAAAAAAAATTATTCAATCGAATCAAAATTAAATCAATTAGAAATTAGTTTAAACTATTTTTTTTAATTCATTTAATATCAAACTGTTGAAGAATTATCCTTTACAAGCTATGGCTATAATACCATTATCTTTGTCATTCTTTCTACTCTAGGTCACTTTTCATGTTACGACCTTAATGCCCACCAAACTAAAGAGTGATCCAAATTGTAACGAGAAAAAGAAACATATTGGCAACGATTATGTGAATATAATATACAACGAAAGTGGAGAGGAATATAATCTGAATACTATATCGGTAAAAGTTTAAAACTATATAACAAAAGATTCCATGTCATACTAATCGGTTTCTAATTTATCTACCAGGGTCAATTTAATTATGCCTGTGTTATAGTAGAACCTTTAGAATTAAATACAAATCGTGTTTATGTCAAGGCTAGACCGGAAATATCTAAATTTGTATGCCATCCAGGACCAAAAATTGTATCGGATAGAAGTGCTCCCTTATTGGCTAGACAATTGGCTTTACATGCTAATGTAAGTGATAACCATTTAAAGGGATACTTTTTAAATATTTAAGGATTTATTTATTTATTTTAAAATATTTTTTTCCAGCTGGCTTCTAATGTCTATCAAAGTTTACAAAAGAAAAATCCTTATGCTTCCAATTGGTTGGAACGATTACGTATAATTAAACGTTTAAGAACTAAGGTGATATAAAAATCTTTTAACATTAGTTTGTTATTTGTTTTTCTTTATGGTTATAAAAAAATTTATATTACTTTTTAGCTTATTGAAAATCAAAATCAAGGTGGTGCCGCCGCTGCCAATGCTGATATAGATGATGGTTCAGCTGAAGCTATAAATAAACAAAACACAAATCGTGATTTTACTAAATACACTTAAAAAAATTCAAAAGACAACAATTCGTATCGTTTGCTATATGTTAAAAAAAAAAAGAATATACTTCTTATTACCGATTTTTTAAATAATCACAGTTTTTGTTTAATAGTTATAAAGATTTGTATGTGTAGCTTATAAACCAAACAATAACCACGTATTGTAGCAACAATAAACGCTTTGTAGCTTTTTTAAAAAAATCAATTTTTTTTAATTTTTTTTAATATATTTCCAGGGATGGCAGGCAATACCGTTATCGATTCAATACCCTTTCAACTGACTATCGTTATCTCTAAAATACCGTTACCGAAATAATTGAAATACCGTTATCCGTAAAATACCGTCACCGATATAACTAAAATGCCAATATCCTTTAAATACCGTTACAGAAATAACTAAAATACCATTACCACTAAAATACCGTTACCGAAGTAAGTTAAATACCGTTATCCCTTAAATATCTTTACCGAAATAACTAAAATACTATTACCACTAAAATACCGTTACCAAAGTAAGTTAAATACCGTTAACGCTAAAAAACTGTTACCGAAATAATTGAAATATAGATACCCCTAAAATATCGTAACCGAAATAAAGGATAATAGCGTTACCCTTGCAGATACCCGGTTACTCGAATCGGTTACCATCCATGATATTTTCCCAAATTGCCATCATAAACTAGTCAGTCATTGGAATTCGGGCATAATGAGGCTAAACATATCGGTGTTCATTGACATTACCTGCATAACCCTTAAAATACCGTTACCGGAATAACTAAAAAACCGTTATCATTAAAATAACGTTACCGAAATAACGAAAATAGCGTTACCGCTAAAACACCGTTACCGAAATAAGTAAAACCTTGTTATCGCTAAATAACCGTTACCGAAATAACTGAAATATCGTTAACTCTAAAATATCGTTACCGAAATAATAAAAAAATAGCTTTACCCTTACCGATACCCGCATCCCATATATAAACTATACATATCGCACTTGATCAACAAGAGGGTATTAACTCAAAATTTTAAAATATCACTTTTTTCAAGAAATCAACTAACAACATCAATATCTATCTTTTGTAAAAATTTCAACGTATTCCGATTACTCTTTCATCTCGAAAACCACTTTTGAGACCATTTTCATGATAATGTAGTGATTACCTTTATTTCAACAAAAAGGTATTATTTCGTGTTAATACAAAAGTTCAAATAGAAATGAATCGTATATTTTCATAAAAAAGGTATTATTTTGATTTCAGCCTTTATTTATTTTAAAAATAATCAAACTGTTTTATTTATATTTGGTTGTATTTTGAGTTGATACCGTTTTGTTGATAAAATTTGTTTTATTCTATAAAATTTCAAAAAAATGCTATTAACTCAAAAAATTGATTTTTTTTTTGCAATGAGTGGAAAAATTTAAAACAAAAACAATGTATATATATTTTCAAATGGAATTTGCTTATTATGATATGTTTGAATTTTTAAATTCTGTTAAAATGTGGCCATAAACAGTTTTTTGACTCTACTGAAAATTTTAAAATTTTGAGTTAATACCCTCTTGTTAATCAAGTGCGATATGTATATTAAACGACATCTAACGGAAGAATATAATAATATGAAGACTAAAAACCGAATATGGTAAATAATAATTTCATAACTTCTATGTACTTTTTTATGTAAATTATTTTGTTTTTTCAGTATTTAATAAAACGTACTAATTCTTTCCGGTTTTAAATATTTCTATAGTGAATTTTAAACTCTATTTTAGTTAATTCTATAGTGTTAGTTAATTCCATATGTAATAGATTTCTGTTAATTATTTTGACTACATTAGCAATTGTTTTTAAAATTCTGCTATTAATTGTACGGCAGTCATTTTGACAATTTTTAACAGTTTTTATTTGACTACATTTGTAGTTGTTTTAGTAAGTAGTCAAAAATTACTAAATTTTTTGTAATTTTTATGAAAAATACAGTCATCGCCTTTTTATTTTTATTACATTTGTAGTTATTTAAAATGACTAACATACAATTAATAAAAGACAATTTTGACAATTTTAAACAGTTGTTTTTACTACATTTGTGGTTGTTTTTTAGTAGTTAAAAATTACTAAGGGAATATTTCCTATTGTGACCTGTTACCTTCAGCGATAAGAATAACAAAACTAATTAATTCCATAAACAAATATAATAAAACAAAAATGTGAAAAATTTAATTTTTTTCAAATGTTCCCGTTGGACCTTTGATATATTTTCTAATTTTTTTTTTTTATTTTTTTCCTAGTTTTAGATTTTTATATGGTTTACTCATCACTTTAACTGTTCTTATCAATTTAGGACAATTTTTCAACATGTTTCACAACAACAAAATATCGTTTGTTTGCCGCAATTAAAAAAGTTAGCATTTCATTTGGTAAACGATACATAAAACATTTTAAGAAACACCATTAAAATAAATTGTAAGTTAAATGCAAATTTTTATCGATTTTACTTCACTTTCTACAAATTTTTTACACTTTTAGTTGTTTTAAGTTAGATCCACGTTAGGGTACATGTTCGGTGTCATGTTTTTTTTTTTTTTTTTATTAAGTCTATGGAAAATTCCTTACAGACTACTATATACATAAATTTAAAATTTTTTACATATTTACAAAAATTGAAAAACATACAAGATTATTATTTTTTAATAAATGATTTTATGGAATAAAAGATTAAACTTAAATTATATTTAATAGATTAAACAACAAGATTAGATTCCTTTTAGTGACTTGTATATTTTCGGAAATGTCAATGAAGGCATATACATAAGTTGTTAAATTCATTGCAAATTTTGCGGAATGGATCAAAATTTGCGTAATTGGACTGAAAGTACTGCAGTTTTAAAGGCTGGTAACACCGCACAGTGGTTTCCCCCATAGGCCAAAAATCAAAAAAATTAATGTTTTTTTTCTAAGCTTTATTGCACTAAATTTATTGATAACACTCTTAATTTTATGAATCTAACAAATTTTGTTGTTTTTTTTTGCGAGATTTAATGTTTGTGTCCGTTGAAAGTGGAGGTATGTTTGTATTGAATATATTGTGGTTGCATAGTCATAAAAGAAAAGTTAAGTTTATCTAAATAGTTATTAGCGAAATTGTGGCAGAAGTCTCCAAAAACCCTACAAACATTAAATTTTAACTTATTTTCTACCATATTAAATAATAAAAGCTACAAAAATATAAGGCCATTAAAAAATCCCTGAAGAATACTTTTTTGACCTTTTCAAAACACACGTTTTTTAAAAACTACTTTTTCAAGTAGACTTTTAGTTATTTGGCCCTCATCCACCCACAACTTCTTATACATCAAATTGTAGATTTTTTACCCCTCTTTTAATTAAAAAATATTGTGGCCGCGGGTTTTTGCATATTTCGCATATGGATGTGATTTACATAGTCATCCGACGAAAAACAATGAAAAATCGCATTTTGTTTTGTACTAGCTCTTTTTATAAATATGAGTAAAGAGAAATAATTTTTTTAATTGCTGTTATTTTAAACTTTATATTGCAATTTCATGGTATTTGACTTACAGTTATGAATAAAGAGAAAACATTTTTTTTAAGAAATTGCCCGAAACTTACCAACAAAAAAAACAAGTAGTTTAAGTCAAGGAGTTTTAAATTTGCTATATATTAATATTTTCTTTTACCTTATTACCTTATATTACTTAATAATACCTCGTATTGCATTATATTACTTTGTATAACTTTTTAATTTAGTTTTTTTTCAGTGTATATTTCAAATGAATTAGAATAGGATAAAAATTTACAAAAATTGTTTAAAACAAAAAAAAATTTTCATATTGAAATACTTTATTTCAAAAATTCTTAAAACAAATCTATAAGCCAATTAACTCTTCAAAGATCAAATTTCTACTGTGGCTACAGTTGCTAATATTTTTTCCTGAAAATTTGCAAACTTTAAGTTCTTCGGGCATGCTATGAGCTGACAAATTTTGAAGACCCTAGCTTTTTTAGTTTTGGGGATATTGATTTTTGACCGCTTGTCCATATAAGGGAAACCACTGTGCACCGTGTTGGTCGAGTTGGAACAACGAACTCAAGTTTGCTAAGAAGATAATCGGAATTCGTAATACCTTTTAATAGATTAATCAGGAAAGATACATTTAACACAATTCTTCTACTTTTGAGCGTAGGAAGTTTTATTAATGCTAAACGCTTTTCATATGAAGGAAGATTTCTGCCCATCACCCATGAATTAGATCGAAGGCAAATCAGAAGGAATTGGCGTTGGACGGATTCAATTCGTTCTATATGGATGTCATAATGCGGATCCCAAACTACGGAGGCATATTCAAGTATTAGTCTAACAAGAGATGTAAATAGCTGTTTTGTAACATCAGGGTCTTCAAATTCTTTTCTCCATCTTTTTATAAAACCAAAAACTCCTTCAGCCTATTTAGATAAACTTGTGTGATATGTGCGTTAAAACTTAGATTTTTGTCCATTAATACTAAAAGATCAAGAATTGAATGTACTATTTCAAGTTCATGTCCATCTATAATATAAGTATGGAAAACTGGATTCGTTCTATAAAACAGCATATATTTGAATTTTTTATAATTTAATTTCATGAGGTTAACTTTACACCAATCGTGGAACGAGGTTAAATCTGATTGTAATAAGGACGACAAATCCGATTGTGATATGGAGTTCAAGTAAGATTTCTTGTAACTGAGAAACAACTTTACATCATCAGTATACATTAATATTTTGGAATGTTGGATGCATGACGGGAGATCATTTATGAATAAAAGGAATAGTACTGGTCCAAGATGACTACCTTGAGGAACTCCAGAAGGAACAAAAATACTTTTAGAGGTTGATTGATTAAAAATAACACGCTGATTTCTGTTTTTTATGTATGTACAAATCCATTTTAAAAGATCAGGAGAGAATCCAATTTTATGCAGCTTAAATAGCAGGAGATCGTGATTAACTTTATCAAATGCTTTGCTGAAATCTGTGTAGATGACGTCAGTTTGCATTCCAGAAGTGAATGAACTATTAACTATTGAAGTGAATTCTAGTAGATTTGTAATTGCGAAACGGTCTTTTCTAATCCATGCTGTGACGATGATAAAATTGAGGATGCATCGTCAGATACAAAATCTTTTCAAAAAGTTTTGGTATAATACTTAGTTTAGCGATTCCTCTGTAGTTAGTAATATTTGACTTGCTACCTGATTTGAACAACGGAATAATAAACGATTGTTTCCAGATTGAGGGGAAATATTCATTGGAGAGGGATAAGTTAAATAAATGTGTTAACGGTGTGCTTAGGGTATCTACACAGTTTTTTAATACACAGCTTGGGACCCCATCAGGTCCATACGAGTCGGAAAATTTTAAATGTTTTATTGCATTAGCAATAGTGGTAGTATGTAATGCTGGAATATTCACTTGAACTGCTTCAGGAATAGGAAATTGATAATCCGTGGCTGCATTTATATTTAAAGTAGTATTGGAATAAGTGGTGGAGAAAAAATCTGCGAACATATCGCAAATTTCGACATCAATTGACGATTCTTTTTGATGAAATTTCATCATGGATGGAAATATATGTTCCCACCAGATAATTATCTACAGCAAAAAAATTTCTAAAAATACAAATTTAACCTTTATTAAACTTAAACAATAATTAATTAATAGACAATTACTTTGACAAGCCGGTGACTACACAAAATTTAAGTTATTTTTAATCCACAATTTATATGTATACGATACACATTGTTGGCGTTTTATTATGTTTTATTATGTAAACAGATACAAAAATCTTCCATGGTTGAATTTTTTATATGTCTTACAAGAGTTGTACTTTTTAGTATCATTTTCCCAGTCTCTACCACATCTTGACATGCCGCGACATCTACTTCATTCTGCGTATATCTTTCAATCTGGTTGTCGTGCACATTTTTAATATGCTTATCAGCACAATTTTTTTTAGCAAAATAAATTAGTAAAACATTAGTAAAACATTAGTTCAAAACAGTTAAGTGCTGAATAAGTATAACTAAAATTTTAGCTGAATACACAATTTCAGCAAAAAATTTGCTGAAAAATGGTATACTTGATTTACAAGACATTTTCCTAACTTTTCTACTAACATATTTTTTTTAGTGTAGCTTTCTGTTAGTTGTTTTTACTACATTTGCAAATTGTTTTTACAATTCTGCTATCAATTCTATATTATTTATTTTGACCATTTTTTACGGTTGCTTTTAATACATTTGTAGTTTTTTATACAGTCATCGCTTTTTTAATTACATTTGTAGTTATTTTAAATATAGATTCTTAGGAATTAAATTAAAACTTAAATAAAACTATTTTTTTTTTTTAATTTTAGTCGACCGTTAAAATAACTACATATTTATTTTAAAAGCTGAGGACTGTATTTTTCATAAAACTATTCACTAAAAATGTACAAATTTTCAACTACTAAAAAACAACTACAAATTTAGTATAAACAACTGTTAAAAACAGTAAAAATAACTAAAATTGATTGAAGTCTTATATTGTATAAATTTTAGCTTCAGATTCTTAGGAATTAAATGAAACAATTTTTGTTTTTTTAATTTTTAAAATAATTCTAATTTTTTTTTTCTTATTTTGTAGGTTTTTTGTTTTTTTTTGATATATAAATATATTATCATTTGAAATCTAATTTTTTTAAAAGTTCTTTAAATAATATAAGTATTTTTGTTTGTGATGATTTCCTTTTAAAGTGGATTTGGTTTTGGGGGGAATTTCATTTTTTTTTAAAGCTTAAGTATTTTCTTTACTCTCTACCATAAATTTATTAAATTGTTACATCTTATTGATTTTTGTATTTATTTTTATTTTAAAATACTAAATTGCTTATATACATTTTGGGTACCAATGACTGGGGTATAGGTGATTGGTTTGATTTGGATTGATTAAAATTTAATTTAGAACTTTAGTTACGCTTTATTTATGTTTAATATTAAAATATATTACAAATGGAAACAAAGAAATAAAAATGATTAATAGAATTTTATGTAATTAAATAAAATAAGAAACACATGGAACTTAAAAAAAGCCTTCGCTTAGACTTAATTTAATGACAAAAGATAAACTTACATAGTGTCCACATTAGATATTAACTTTAATATTTTTCTGTCAGCAAACTTCAAATTCAATCTCAGAGAGAATTATATTACGTGTGGAGCACACATTACTGTTACTGTTATGTCCAGTTTTTCACTTCGTATTTAAAAGCCATTTGGACTTTTAAGTCTATATTAATACAAATGTCAGTTTTTAACTTCAAATTTAAATCACACTTAAGTGACCAATCTTGGGCATTTAAAGTCTATTTAAATTGTACAGATATAACATATGATTTTGACAGTTTGTTTTTTTTTCGCGTGGTAAAAAACTTCGACTTACGGAGACTTCGAGTTACAGAAAAAAATTTGAAAAAAATAATCAATTGCAAGCATGTGTAATATTATTTTTGTAAATAATTAAATTTTCAATAAGTATAAGTGTCATTAAACTATCATTTTAAAGTTGTGTGTGATTTTTTTAAGAAAGCAATTCAATTACAAGAAAAAGTTTAAGACAAGACAAGCAAAACAAAAATTTTGTCTTTACTTTTATTTGTTTTCTTATAATACATTTTTATATTAAAAAGCTTTAATTTTATTATAAATAAAATGTCAATTTAATTTACAAACCTATATTTCTTTTTTTATTTAATGGAGGCATATAACAAAAATAAAAAATACGAGTTTTCAATTAAAACTACCATTGTTTTCTTCTCACGTTTCAATTAAAGTTTTAATCAATTTAACTAAACTTTTTAATTGAGGTTGTAGAGAAGAACAATAACTATTTTTAATTGATATTATTATTATTTTAATTGAAAGAGTTTTAATAAACTGTCTGCAAACTTTTTCAGTTAATACTATCATTTCAGTGGTAGGTGCAAAATCAATTAAAATATTAATTGATTCAATAAAATTTTTTTTATTTATTTATTTATTTCTTCATTTTCAATGACCTAGCCTTTTGGCCATAATCGGTCATAAACTTCTACTCAAAAACAAGTTACAATATTTCTGTATTATTATAACAAGATAATTATAACAAGATAAATATTTAGAATTAATTAATAAAATAATTATAAAAAAAAATATATAATAAAAAATATTAATTATAAAATAATTAAAAAATAAAAAAAAAACAAATCCCAAACAATCTTAAACAAAAAAATTTAATCTATATCAGCCATTAATTGCTGATAAAATAAAAAAAAAAAAACTCTTCTATCATCTATTAGAAACATTTTGAATAAGTTTTCTTTTGAATATATTAACCGAATCACAGAAATCTCGCCTTAAAGTATTTGGCAAATGATTAAAAGTCCGTGCTACTCTCACCTGGAACGATCTTTCCACAATTGGAGTTAATTTTGGAAACTTTATCTGCCTGTTCCTGACAGTTCTACAAAATTCAAACAAGTCTACTATGAAAACAGGCGATTTAATTTTCAAAACCTTATAAAAATGTAATAGGCATCTAATATTAACAAACTCAGAAAACGAACAACCTAAAAACTTTGAAACAAATGAGGAAATATGTTGGTGCAACCTTATAGAATATAAATACCTGATAATTCTATTAAAGGCCAATCTTACTTTCCTCATAATATAACCATATGTTCCAGAATAAACTTCTAGACAATATAAAAATAAAGGCATAAGCAGTGCATGAACTATTCTCTCCTTAATGTGTAAAGGAAGGAACAAGTTTAGGTTATATAATTTTCTCAAAGTAAAATTTATTTTAGAAACTACAGAGTTTATATGATGCTCAAAGGTCAATTTGCAGTCAAGAATCATACCAAGGCACTTAATTTTATCAACAAATTCTATTGTGTTCCCATGCAATAAAATGGACAAACAATTATCATAAACATTAGTGCCAAACAGCATGGCTTTCGTCTTAGAAGCATTTATGCACAGGTTATTAGAGGACATCCAACCACTCAATATACCCATGGTATAATCAATCATGTTCTTTAAAACATCTGGAAACTGAACACTACCTCTAAAAAGAAGCTGTACATCATCCGCGAAGGCAAATGGTATGCAAATGTTATTCATTACACTACTAAACAAATCATTTATAAACATAATAAAGAGCAGTGGACCAAGTACGGATCCTTGGGGAACCCCACTATATACTGGTAGCATACCAGAAGAAGAACCATTGCTATAAACATATTGCCTTCTGCCAGAAAGATATGAAAAAATCAACTTGCAGGCAGTCCTAGAAAACCCAAAACATCTACTTAATTTTTCAACTAAGAGAGAATGATCTATTCTATCAAAAGCTTTAGCTAAATCTAAGGAAAGTAACACACAAGTACCACGATCAGATATCATACTCCTAATACTGTCAGTTAGGCCTATTAACAACGGGTTTCAATTAAAATTTTTAATTGAAACCCGTTTTTAGTTTTTTCTGTGTACTTCAATATAATCCTGAAGAGTAGCATTACAAGTTATTTTGTTTGCTTTTAACCATGCTACGTAGTCAGCTTCAATTACGTTTTTATTTTCATCAATATTACTCAAAAAAATTAATTAGCCCACTTCATGTCTAAAATTAAAAAATTAATTGAACTTTTCATCAATTAAACGTTTTGCTCAATACCTTTGCTTCCATTTATCAAGCCAACCTGTGCTCGCCGTAAAATTATCATCACCAAAACGCTTTGCGAACTCCATTGCCTTTTACTTTATTATTCCTTCAGATATAGGCATGTTTTGACTTCTAGCTGCTGTAAACAAATCGAGGACTGCTTTGTCGATATTTTTGAATTCAAAAAGAAGCACATGATGTACAAAAAGGGATTTCCCCCGAAAAAAGCAAACAGAATATACAAACCAGCTAAACAAGCAAAAGAAAGCAAAATAAACAAACGAAAACAAAAAAGCAAAATCAATAAACCAGTAAACCAAGCAAAAAATTCGAGTTACAGAATTCGTATGTATGTATTTCGTATTCGAGTTATGGAGAACTTCGAGTTGTGGAAGTTCGAGTTACGGAAGAAGAATTGTATGTTATTTATTCTCTTAACGCTACTGCCAACGTTTTACTGCCAAGTTAGAGAAAATTCGAGTTAGAGAAGTTCGAGTTATGGAAGTTCGACTGTATCTGATATCAAAATAGTGTTGTTATGATAAATAATAAATAATATGAGCTGTCAAAATACACACGCACATACTACATAAAAGATTGTAAACAAAAAAATAAATAAAAGTAAAACGCCTAAAACTAAAAAAATACAAGAAGAAAAAGTGTATTAAAAATTGTTTAACTGTTTGTTATAAATCAATTTAAAGTTATTTTTTAATTGCATAAATAAACGGACGTTTTTATGAGAAGACATGATATAAATACGAATGCGTGCTCTCCACCCTAAACATTAATATAAACATAGATAATTTAATTCCGTTATTCTGTTGGCGTTCTCGCACATATTATATTAAAGTTAATATCTAATGTGGACACTATGTTAAGAAAGCCAGTTTTTTGTTTTGTTTAATCTTTAATTGGAATTTTTTAGGGATTTTATTTCAAAAAAGCAGAAGCAAGTGTCATTTAGGCTTAAAAAACCTTTTGGTTTGTCACTCTTTATAACATTTTTTTTTTTTTTAATTTATATATCTTTTGTCAAATTTTTTTAATTATAAAGGCTTTAATGTAAGACTTTGGTATGTATTTAAATAATTTTATTTTGAAATTATTTATGTTTTCTTGCGTATTGTTTTTTTTTTCAATTTCAGTACTACTAATTGATGTTTTTTGCTCTTACAGTGTGTTTATTTTTTTTTTTTTTGTTTAATCATTAAAATTAATTTACATTATTTTATTTGTATTTGGAAATATTTTATTCTATGTCTAATATATCTTACTAAAGGTATAGTATCTACGGAGGAAGATCTTTTTGCTTTAAGAAGATTCAAATATATATTTTTCTATAAATTCTAATTTAAAAATGTTAGGTAAAGAAGGCCAAATTTGGTTTATTTATTTATTTTTTTTTTTTTTTTTTGAGAAATATTTAAGAATGTTTTATGGTTAAGATTTTAACGATTTTTAAGTAGGATATTGTTTTTGTTTAATAGTTTTGTAAATCAGGGACCGAAAATAACAGTTATTTTCAAATGTTTAAACAAAAAAAGCAACTAGAAGTAAATGTCGGAAAACTGTTTCAAGTATACCATTTGGATCCTTATGAACTAGTCTATAATAAAATGCATTGCTTTTTAAAATTTTGATTTTTATACTTTTTAGCAAAAATAAGTTATTTTTTGATTTTTATTTTTTGAGGAAAAATAAAAATTATTTTTTGATTTTTATTTTTTCGAGCAAAAATAAAAGTTATTTTTTGATTTTTATTTTTTTGAGCAAAAATAAAAGTTATTTTTGATTTTGATTTTTTCGGGCAAAAATAAAAGTTATTTTTGATATTTATTTTTTCGAGCAAAAATAAAAGTTATTTTTTGATTTTTATTTTTTCGAGCAAAAATAAAAATTATTTTTTGATTTTTATTTTTTCGAGCAAAAATAAAAGTTATTTTTTGATTTTTATTTTTTTGAGCAAAAATAAAAGTTATTTTTTGATTTTTATTTTTTCGGGCAAAAATAAAAGTTATTTTTTGATATTTATTTTTTCGAGCAAAAATAAAAGTTATTTTTTGATTTTTATTTTTTCGAGCAAAAATAAAAATCAAAAAATAACTTTTCTTTTTGCCCGAAAAAGTAAAAATCAAAAAATAACTTTTATTTTTGCCCGAAAAAATAAAAATCAAAAAATAACTTATTTTTTCCCGAAAAAACAAAAATCAAAAAATAACTTTTATTTTTGCCCGAAAAAATAAAAATCAAAAAATACTTTTATTTTTGCTCGAAAAAATAAAAATCAAAAAATTACTGTTATCATCTGACTTTTATGAAAAAAGGAATAATTATTACGGTCCCTGTTGTAAATTGCTTATGTAAGATATTATTATGTTTTGCTGAAGAAATTTTTTCTCTATAATAATTTTTATTTTAAAGCTATTTTGAGTCTATTTTAAAGCAGTTTACATTTAAAATAATTTTGAAAATAGTAACAATAAAAAAATACAGTGATTTTTAGTTTTGTATTCAAATATTTACAGCAATTTCACAGATGAACCCAATATTTTAAAGAAAATTTAGGATTTCGAAGACTTCTATTACAAAATTAAAAAAATTCTCAAAACTTTTTGTATAGTAAACCTACTATAGTTTCTTTAAATCCTTTTTATATCTTTTAACATTTTTTACAAAAATCTTCATATTTTTTTTTTTTTTTTCAAAAGAAATACTTTAACTTTCGTAAAGAAAATGTAGGATTTTGAAGACTTTTCTATTATAAAATTAAAAAATTCTGAAAACTTTTTGTACAGTTAACCTCCAATAATTTCTATAAATCCCTTTTATATCTTTTAACATTTTTTACAAAAATCTTCACATTTTTTTTTTTAAAGAAATACCTTAACTTTCGAAAATTTCTTGGATCCGGATATTTTGTTGGAGATATTTTAGAAAAAATTTAGCTCCGATCGATCAGATTTTCTAAAGACATATCATGTCACAGTGAGTTGTAAAAAAATAGTGGTAATAAATAGGGCTCGGAAGTTGATTGATTTAAATTTGTGTTTTAGGTCATACAATATGTATTTATAATCGTAAAATATGTGTTTAAATTTTGAAAAATATGCATTTATTATTGATTTTCAATATTAGTTGCACAATTTTTGTTGTATAAAGTGGTTAAAAAAAATTAAAATTACAAATAAATATCGTCAGAAAATAAGTAATTGCATATTTTTCTTTTCGTGGTAAAAAAAAAATATATATGATAAATTTTAAAAATTTTTGATTTATAAAATTTATAAATTGTGTAAAATTTATTTTTCGTGAACTTAAAAAATTTTCTTAAAACTTGCATTTTCAGCGAAATATGCAAAAATATGCAGCAAAAAATGCCAAAATATACATTACATAATGCATTTATAGCTAAATGTGCAAAAATATGCATTTGTAGCGAAATATGCATTAACAAATTAATGCCAGTTTCTTGCAAATTTTTGATTCGCAAAGAAATTTGGTTAACATTGTTCTCCAGTTAACGACAACAAACATGTATTTACATGAAGTTCCGAGCCCTAGTAATAAATATAGATCTTCAAAATTACAACGATTTTTTGTGTTTGGTAACTTAAAACTGTTTAATTTTTAAATAAACGATAACATTTTTGCATTTAAGAATTTAGCGATATCTAACGATTTTTTTAAATCTAGCCATTTTTCGAGTGGCAGAGTTGGCAACATTGCATTACTTCGTCACCTAAAATACAAAAGGGCATAGCTAACAAAGTTTAAAAAACCGGTTTTATTGATGATTTTGATTCATGGGGCTAAACTAAATGCCTACACAAAGTTTGGTTCTTCTACGATAAAAATAGCCGTTTTATAAATAAAGTTCGAATCTTATATATGTTTTTGCTTTCGCGCATTTTTTTTGGTTGTCCTGTAAGATATTGGAAGTAGGTTAATGAGGACAGGGGGTTTTCATTAGGCCTGTTTGTAGATCTGTAGTTTTCTTGCAGAAATTCCCTTAAGAAGATGAAAAAAAAATTAAAAAATAAAATGTTTACAAAAACAAAAAAAAAAAAACTAATTATTTATCAATAATTTTACTATTAAAGTTGTTTTTTGTACCGATAAGAAAAACGTTGTTTTTATATTTTTTCATTTTCCTTCACCTTCTTCTTTTGTGACGGAAATTCACGGGACCGAGTGTGCATACAAATTTTAAAAGTGTAAATTTGCAGAAATTTAGTCTTTACCTCGTTGGTTTAACTTACAAAAAACCATCAAATTCGAAAAATCTTTTTCTGTTGAAAATCTTAATATTCTTAAATCTTTTTCTTACGGAAAATTCTTCAGATTACAAAAACCTTTCCCTATTAAAAATATTAAGATTCTGGAAATTCCTCCTCAGATTACAAGAAATTTTTTTAAAACTATTTTTTCTTACTATAGTAATATATGAAAGGGTTAACAAAATTGTTTTGTCGACGACGCAAGATTTGGCCAATCTTGCTGAACAAAAGTCGGTTTTTTACTTTTAATAAAAATTTTTGATGAAATATGAAAAAGGACTTCCTATCGAGTAGGAAAATTCAAAAAGTTTGCAAAATAAAAATAACGCTACTTTGAACTTGAATATTTTTGAAATTTAGATGTTTTTTTTTTTTAATAATATAAAGATATGGTATTATTATCCAATTTGTTTCTGTTTACTACTTTGTTATATTTCTGTAACGAATCAAAATTAAAAAACAAAAGTTTATATTTTTAAAATTAAGAATACATTCTAAATTTATAATTTTTTTACACTTATTACTTTTAACAGAACAAAGAAAAACGTTCGAGTTTATGGACGAAAGAAAACTAGAATTTTCTTTTTGCATAAAAAGTCATTTATTTCCAAATTTACCGTTACTTCAGAAATGCTGGCTATTAAATAATAAAATTTAGTTGTTGTGTAATAATAATTGAGAAAAAAATTTAATTAGATTCATACACATAGGTTCAAATTATTCGTTGCATATATGTAACACCAAGCAGTAAAGGGTTAAGTTTTCAAATGATATATTTTTCTGAGGGTAAACACGTCAATTTTTTCCACATATTAATGGTTTTTAGTACCTCTTTAATCACCCATTGTTTTTTATACAAAAATCGTATCATACGTACAATACATTTTTTCAATTATATGGATGGTGGGCGTTTCAGTTGTCCAAATCCGTGCATTTTTTCCAAAGCTGTAAATTGATCCAATAACATTTTCTACCAAATTTCATAGTTCTAGCTGTATTATTTTCTAAGATATAGAATTTTGTCTCCTGAAAATGGTGAAATCTTACACTGTGCGAGGGCTGCTAGGCAGGACATTTTTTTTCAATAATCGCAAAAATTATCATCCTCTTTAAAATATCCTTCCAATAAATAAGGTATGATAGTCGCCATGAATTAACCCAT
Source organism: Delia radicum (assembly GCA_021234595.1). Taxonomy (NCBI): domain Eukaryota; kingdom Metazoa; phylum Arthropoda; class Insecta; order Diptera; family Anthomyiidae; genus Delia; species Delia radicum. The sequence goes on along the minus strand of CM037853.1, from coordinate 220,082,092 downwards.
TGTAGCCCAATTTTGAATATTTACGTTTTCTATATAAGTATTTAGAAAAGTGTATGAGCTTTCATATAATATTCATACTGTCATGATCGGACGCGTGCTTTTTAAGATAATTGAAAAAAAAACTTTTCCAACTTTAATGCCCTGTCCAACCATAAGGGGCATCGTAAACCAAACATTTTTTTTTAACAAAGTTATGCCACCAAAATCAGAGTTATGCCACTAAATTCACACGTATTTTATCAATACATTTATGTAAGCACGTTATTCTATTCCAACAGTTCTTTATTCTTTTTCACTCGCAAAACACGGGTGTAGGCATGTAGTTTAGCCAAATGAATCATTATCATCAATGGAACCGGTTTTGGAAAATTTCTTAGTTACGCCCTTTTGCATTTTAGGTGACGATATGAAGTTCGTTAAAATAAAAAATATTTTTTGAATGTTTTTTGAACAATTTGCTAACAACTCCCTTGTTATTAAAAATTTTTTATGAATTATTTTTTTACAAAACTAAAAAAGCACACATTTCTTGATTGCGCAATAAGAATCATAATCTTTTTGATTTTTTTTCAATATATTGTACAACCTTCCAATATGACATATACACTAGTAGTAATATTTTGCACAATAGCAAAAGTGGCACAACAATATTGCGTGTTTGGGTACCTTCATACAGCGATTTTTTTTTTTTTTAAATCTCAAATTACTTTTGAATAAAAAATCGTTACCTATAAACTGTTAAAATATTAACTTAAGATGTTTCGAAAAAATATGGAAAAAGTTAGCAAAATAAATTTATATTCTGATAAAATGTTTAAAGTTTTTTTTTATTAATGTATACGAAAATTATATTCTGTTGATATATTTTCTAATTTTAAAGAGATTTTGTAAATAGATTTTTAAGTGAAAAATCGCTTACCACTTGAAAAATCGCCCGTCGCCATTTCGAAAATTAAATCGCCAAACGAGTTTAAAAATCGCCATGTCTGTCGAGAAATCACTTTATCTGACAACCCTGATTTAAGAGATTTCAAACTCTTCTTCTTCTTTAATCAACAAACACAAAGAAATTGTGGCGACAACAAGTTCTAATTCGTTTATCAAATTTTATTTTTAATAAAATAGTGTTTTTAATGTTAAAAAAAATGAAAATTTAAGTGATTTCCACAAAACTAATTGTTGTAAATTTTAAAAGTTAAAAAATCTTATTCAAAATCAGTGTTGTAATAGCGTTTTTCTTTAAGTAAAGTCACGTTCACACTATATGAAAAAAAAAACACGTGTTCCACCAAAACATTAAAATTATCCTATTTCATCAGTTCGTTGTTCTTTTCCACTCGTTTTGGCAAAAACACCTATTTTGCAGTCTAGTGTGAATGCCGTATACAGTTTGTGAAAATTTTTATTGTAATTTGTTTGATCTAATTGGAAAACTGCAAATTGTAAATAGCTTTTACCAAAAAGACAAGAAAGAAACAATGTAATAAATTCAAATAAGAAATTATGCAGTTAATAAAGACATTAACACAACAGAAATACAGGAATTAAAGTCTCTAAACAGTGGGAGTTCCAAAGAAGACTGTTGTTTAATAAGGTAAGTTTTAATCTTTCATCGTCACACTGGACTCATAGTCAGGAAGCCGGCGACACATATTTCTCAGTGAATTTGTGATAGCTGATATACATAGATGTAATAAATTTTGGTGTCCACATCTATAAAACAGCGGGGCCAGCTGATGCGACCGAGGTGCGTTTAGGCGCTACGGCCCAACATGTAAAAAATCAGCTACAATTTTTTTCATTTTATGATTCCAGCGGGAATCCGCGTTAACGACATCGAACATACCTGATGGCTGAATTTTTGTATAGTAAAGCCACATTCACACTAGATAACAAACACTGAATACCGGCTAACAGATACCGTTATAAGGATTTTAAAAATGAGGTAATAACATGAGGGGAAAAATCCACAAAAAGCCCCGCAACTGCCACGGAGTCGTCCCTAGAGGGGTAAAATGCTAGATCGAACCCCATTAATTTTCAACCCCAAAATTTTTTCCGAACATACATACCTACCTATCTGAACTCATTAAAGGGACTTCCGTACAAAATTGATATTTCTAAAAAATTTGCACCCACCGAACTAAGATATAGAAATTCTGAGTTATGATTGGGACTAAGCGGACCCCAATCCTTTATGTATGTTTTAGTTCTAGGTACTTGACCTCTTTAAAATTTTGTAGGCCTGTGTAGTCATAACTTTTAAATTTGTCTACAGATTTTTCTAAGACAGGTTTTTATGAAATCGGTAATATTTTTTTTTTTTTTTTTTTTAAAAGAGAAGCAACACTCAGGAAATTCTTCCTATTAATTAATGTGTTGCTTTCTTTGGAAAGGGGATAGTAAAGAGATGAAAGGTGGTGAAAGATGAAGGGCTTCAAACATGGCAACACTGTAATTGCGCGAGATATAAGTCTTAGAACAGTTGTTGCTCGCCACCTGATGTAGAGTTGGCGAATTTATTGAAGCTTTTTTGTTTCATAGCCCTGATTCATTATTTTACTTCGGTGGGGTTAAGTTCTATGGGAACACCGAAGGTGGGCGCAGCGATACATATAAGTGATAGAAAACTCATACATATTATTTTTCTAAATTGATGTTGTCGTCACCGGGAATCGAACCCGCGACCATCTGTGTAACAGTCCAACGCGCTAACCATTACACCACAACGCCCACAAACGCCCCTAAATGACATCGGCATATTCAGCGTGGAAATACAAAATAACGTGGAAATATTAGTCGATGGACCAAGTTTCATCATCAATTTGCGAAATATGCTGCTAAACTTTATTTGTTCTCGTTTTTCTTACCACAACACTCATTTTCTTGCTCATGAGAGAAAAATTCAACTCTCGAAGAATTTTTTTGTATCACGCAAAATTCCGCTAACGTGCCCATCTCTAGTAAAAACAGTAACGCAAAACTACCACCTCGGTCTAAAATTTTAGACCGGTTCTTTTTAAATCAGTATTTTATTTCAACTTTCGATTTTCATCAATTATTGTTCATATTTTTAGCACTTAGTTTAAACACTTTCTAATGCGAACTAGAAGGAAATCGAAAAGCCGAAAAATTACATTTTTAACTAATTTTGGGTTGTTAGATACGAATATTCAATAGTATTTTAGAATCACAGTATTTTAAAATCGCACCTAAGTTTTTCTAGTTATTGCTAGGAAAAATCTAAACACGGTAAAATTATGCTTATTCGATTAATTATCAATAATATAACTATATTTTTTAATCGATTAACATTTTTGATATAAAATAAATAACAAATCGAAAATTGGTGCAAAATTCTCTTGGGCGCAATTGGCTTCTATATTCCACTACTAACTGAAAGTGGACTCGTTTTTAGTTCCATATTACCAATTTCTCTGAAAATTGTTCTGAAAAACTAGTGAATCGTTTTTTCACGTTGATAATTTTTGATTATTATTTTAATTTGAAAAGAGTAATAATAAAAAAATTATAAATGGTTAACTAACTTAAATCTCTGGTTTTAAAACTGGAGTCTGACTTCCCAAAATGTTCAAAAACAAAAATAATAAAATGCGCTTAAAATTGGCAGCTAAAATATTTTGTTGTTCAAACGCTGAAATATTATAGATGAATGATGTCAAAATACAATATTATGTTCTTATTAATTATCTCAAAGCTCGTATTGAGCAAAATTTGTAGGTTTGGCAGGTAATTTCTAGGATTTTCAGATTAAATCTTGCAAATTATAAATATATTGAGGTCTAACCGTCAAAAAGACGTAAGCGGCACGATTTTCGGTTTTTTTTTTGATGAAAATCTTTATTTTTCGATCATTTGCATCATTTATAACTCTAGTACCGTTACAAATTTCATAAAAAACAAAAAAAAAAAACGTTAGCGCCAGTTACTATAAAACAAACTACAGTTTGTTTACATATTTCGTGACAGCAAATTGACGTTTACGTCGTTTTTTCTTTAATGAATAAGAGGTAATTTAAACGAGGAAATTAATTGCAGGCAATTTTTGAATTCTCTTTTAAAGTTGCTTCTAAAAATCATGAACATTTACACGAGGAGTTTTTGCATGCAATTTTTTTGACGTTTATTTTGCCAATCTTCTTTAATTGTTCATTCGTTGAAATTTAATTTATTCGTAATAATTTAAAATAATATAATTTAAAATAATATAATTTAAAATAATTTATAAATAGTTCTGTATTCCACATAATTTATTTTTTATTTTACGAAATATTTTCGATACAGAACACTTTAGAAGCCGAATACGAATAAAGCAAATTAACAAGAATACGAACGATAGCAAAAAGAAATGTCAAAAAATATCTTGAAAAACGAAAACCGTGCAATTTTTGCTACCCCGTTTGCCAACAAACAATAATTGCATGCAACATTGCATGCAAAAATTGCCTCGTTTAACTGGCCTCTAACTCAAAATCTTTGAAACGCTTGAGCATGTATTATTCAGCGTTGTATTCGCAATTCAATATGTATGCATACATATTTTTGCAGCAATTAGGAAATAACGCACAAAAATTGAATCCAATTAGACCCCCTTGTTTAAGCTCTAAAAGCGAGATTTGGAAGCTGAAAAAAATTTTATTTGTATTATGTTTTGGTCTTTTACACCGTATTTAAATTTCAGTGCAATCGGATAAACCAAAGTTAAAAAAGCCTCGCCTGTTAAAATATGATTTTGGCGCTTAAGTCTTTTTGGCGGTTAGGGCTCGATTTTATAACTATTTTAGATTCCTTACCATAAAAAATACAATGAAAAGCAATATGATTTTTTCGCGGTTTTCAAAAAAGCCCCTGCATAAAAATGTTTGAACTTAGACACAATTTTTTGTTTGATTATACTAAAAATTAATATTTCTTTATTATTTTAAAATAATTAGACTACTACGATGCCTATTGATCTTAAAGCACACAAACGTTTTAAAATTTGATGTCTCTCGCGGATTTTGATAAAAAACATAACATTGTTTGGCGATATGTGTATTACGCACAATGAGTAAAAAGTAATTTAAAATATGTTGTGCATTAATTTGGGCCAGTAATGCACTTCTTAGAAAATCCACTGTATTACTAGGGAGGTTTTTGTTTCAAAATTAACCGAAAAAAAACAATTTTTATTATACAATATTTCCCAGGTAATATTTATATGAAAATATTTTGCCGAAAAAAAGTTATAAACCTAAATGTTTTTAAGTTTTATTGTAGTGCGCCCATATGAATTTTGCTTTAATTACTTATTTTTATTCAAATTTTTATTAAAAACTTTAATCGATTAAAAAATAAATATTTTGGTTGCTAAAAAAGTATCGAATAAGTATTATTTTGTAGTTTTTAAATTCTTTCTAGCTTTTCCTGTTTTTTAAAAAATTCAAAAATATTGTTGAGAACATATGAATTTTGTACCCTGTAGTTCAAATTTCAGCCAAAGTGGATAAGCTCTAACAAGTCCATACCGAAATTCGTCTATTTTTCTGAAACGGATAAATATTTTGTCCATTTTTCAATACGACGGAAAGAAAAAAAACACAAAAACGCATATTTCTGGTTGTCCTGGTGATAACGTCTCAGCAAGAACTACAAAACCACGCTACAAATGCAGTAAAAATAACTAAAAATTACTGACAAATTTTTACTGCAAAAATGTTGAACCAACTGTAAATATCACTGTTTTTAACAGTTATTTTTTACGGCATTTCAAAAATATATTTAATAAAATAATAATAGTCAAAGTAAATTATCATATAAATAGTCAAAGTAAATTATCATATAAAAATTATAATTTTTCTGTTAATTTAGAGAAAAATTTGTCATGATCTAAAACCGAACAAATAAAATCTCACACATAAACTTATAGATCAACGATAAAATTCACTATTAAAACCACTCACCAGGTACAGTGTAGAAATCGTTTAATGTATATGCTCGACATATGTATTAACAAAAAAAAAAAAATCTTTAATGTTTGTTGATATGCTTTGCTTATGTAGATGATATGATGACATTAGAGAAATAATTGCCATTTAAAAGTTTTAACTGAAAGTTAAACTGGCAATTATGATAATGACTAGAGAAAAACAAACACACTATAAAAAGAAATCGTTCGTGGTAAATTTCATTCTAACTCAACACACAGAGTAATGTGGGATTTAAAGTCACCCAATTCCTTTAACGTGTGAGTTAAATAGAAGATATTTACGATTAACACTAAATGGCACGAAGAATGTTGATGAAGACCGTAGTGGGTCAGAAAATGCATTCCATTCATGCTAGTGTCTAATAACTTTTTCTGTGTTTTTTTCTAATAGTCAAAGTAAATTATCATATATAAATTATAATTTTTCTGTTAATTTAGAGAAAAATTTGTCATGATCTAAAACCGAACAAATAAAATCTCACACAAAATATATCAATTTAATATTTTGATTACAATAAAATTTTGTATGTACTATATTCTATTTAATTTTTAAATTAAAAATTACATTTTTATGACTTTGAGTTACAATGAAATTTTCTGATTTTTGTAGTTGTTTATTGAAACATTAGAAATATTTGCTTCAAACCATTGTTGCGAAATGCAGACTTTTTTTTGTTGTTTTTTTTTTGAATATTTGTCATATTTTTGATATTGTATTATTTAATATAAAAATAACTGCAATTGCAGTAAAAAAAAACAACAACTATTAATTACTACACAAACAACTGTCATAGTAACTATCAAACTTGTTTGAGAGTATTATTTTATGGCTGAAAGTCAAATCACAAACTACTCTGTAGAAAAGATTATTTTTTTTAAGAAAGTTTAAAAAGTTGTCCACTTTTTTTTCCCCATTTTAAAATCGACTCCATAAGTACTGCATATTATAGTTTTTAAAATCACTGCATTTTTCTTTTGTTCGATTTCATAAAGATTTACTTCTTTTTAAAAATATTTCCCTATTTAATGTCATTTTGATGAATTTTTTTCACTTAAATTCTTTAAAAAAAAAAATTTACAAAATTTATTTTTATGTTTTTTTTTTATAAAGATTTTATTTTTTATTTTATTTATTCAAAATTTTTCTTGATATATTTTTTAAATTTAAATAATTTAAATCATATTACTATTTTATATAATTTTTTATTGTTGGATTTTAAATATTATTTACAACACAAATACTGTTTAATTAAGGATTTTAAATACAAATTTAAATTTCTCTTTATAAAAATATATAATAGCAAAAAATTTACAAAAAAAAAATATAATTAAAAAAAAAAATGTTATTATGTTTAATTGTTTACTCGAATTTTTTGTTATTTTTATCATAACTGAAAAGATTTATTTTTTTAATTTAATTTTTCAGTTGCAATAAAAATCGTACTAGGTAATTTTTATAAGTAAACATATAAACATTAAGGTGGGTCGTTTCAGAAAAAATCTTTAGTGGCGCACTCAAAATGAACTTTGGCATTTTCTAAGAATATTCCCGAAATAGTTTGTGTTCTGCTATAACCGCTAGTGATACAAAAGTTAAATCAAATGAAAGATCTTTTAAAGACACATCTAAAAAATAATAATAAAAAAAAAAATATATACTTTTTTCAAAATGGCTCAAACAAACAGTGAAATATTTTGGGAATCCTCATAAAAATGTCAAAGTTAATATTTAGGGGGCCACTAAACAATCGTTGTGTTTCGACCCACTTTAATAAACATATTATGACACGGTTAGTTTTTCAAAAACTATGACTTGGTTTTTTGGTAATTTGTATTTTTTTTTTTTTTTTTTTATAAAAAAATTACTATTTTTGTTTGTAATAGTTTTTTTTTTTTTTAAGTTTTTAAAATACACCTTTACAATATTTTTTTAACAGAATCATAATAACTACATAACGTAGTTATGTTCTTTAATTTTATACAAACAATTACAAGTTTATATTTTGTTTAAGTTTGTATAAAAAAACTTTTAATTTCAAGTTTTTATTAAACTATGGTCTTAATTTTTAATACTTTTTACAAAAAAATTTAAAATTCTTTTTATATTTTTGGTTAAATAGTTAAAATTAACTACGTAGTTTCTTTTAAGCTGGTAACGTTTTTTATTGTAATAAATATGTCTTTTTTTTATGCGCCATTCATATTACCAAGATGACTAAATCTTCTCGTTTTTGTTCTTTATTCTATTACCATATAATGTCACAAAATGATGTTATATGGTAATAGAATAAATAACCATAATGAGGAGATTTTCTTATCTCGTTTATGTGAAGTTTTTTAAATATAATGTTTAATTACTACATTTTGTAGTAAATTTCTTTCAAAAATCTGTATTTAAATTTTTACAAAATGTTTCTGTTTCCATTACCAATACTTTTTGTAGTTAAAATTTCTTTTTACTAATTTATAACAATTTTTGTGATAGGGTTTTCTTTTAAAAAATCATACATCAGTTTCGGCTGAATTGGATAATTGTGTAGAAAAATTTGGATTATTGGCCAATTGCAATTGTATACCAGTACAATCTGTTGTTTCTGTGGGTTGTTCGGTTATTGTACTCACTGGTGGGGCATTATTGCTACAGCCGGCTATTTTCGCTTGTAATACCTTGTTCGAGGATGATATTTGTTGAGACTGTGGACTTGTCGGCGTTGGTGTTGCTGGTATTTGATGCCAATTTATACTATTTTGGGAGGTTATATTGCGTGTTTTTAATAGTGGTGGATTTTTAATGGAATTTGAAAATGCCATGCCTCTTCTTAAGGGTACCCTAGAGAAAAATTAAGAGAGTATATTTTAAAATTATTTAAAATATGAGGATAATATAATAAGAATTGAAAATTTAAGAAATTTGTACCAATAAACAAAAGTTGAAGTAGATGTTTATTTTAAGATTTTGTTCGGGTGTCATAATTGCTATAAACTTTTTAAGGCTGCAAAATACAGTATGGAAAGGTAGCGAAGGTAAAAAAGAGTTTTCACCGATGAAAATTTGTAAAAGTCGTCAGTGAGAACATGCTATTCTAAAATACCATTTTATAAAAAAAAATCAAATACTACAAACTCAAAAAAGTTTTAGTGTTACTACATGACAGTTGTTTGTTCAGCAATAGTTGTTTTAACTGCAATTGCAGTTGTTTTTCTATGCAATAATACAAAACAACTATTATGACAGTTATTTAAAAAAAAAAAAACAACTGAAGAAACTTACTATATTTTTCAACAGTTGTTTGAAGCAGTTACTTTTGTATTTTAGTAAAAACAACTACCAAAACAGTAAATTTTTGTTAGTTATTTAAAAATAGAGGATTATGTCTAGTTTTTAAAAATTCTTGATTATTTTATATTTGTTATTATTATAATTCGTGGGTAATTTTTGAGATTGTTGATTCTGCAGAAATTGTTCATTTTGTCACATCTTCATCTTCATCAATAAAATAAGAACAATTAAAAAATTTCATATCGTTGTAAAAAACTTTTCCAATTCAAAAATTCTTAGATTCTGGAAATGTTTTAATTTCAGAATTAAGTTTATATACAGTTTACGTTAAACACGCATTGTTACGAATAAATTTCTTAAAATTAACATATTTAATATTTGTTTTACCGAAAATTGTAAAATAGAAGTCAAACTCGATTTTTGTTTATTTAAAATACCCGCGGATTCTTAAGCTATGTACAGACGGTTGTCAGATCTTACAATATTGTAAGACCTGGCAATGTACTGGCAATGAAACATGTTTAGCAAAAAGTAAATTGTCAGTTCAGACGATTGTAAGAAAACCTTTCAATTTCATTGCCAGACAATTGTCAAACAATAAATTTACCTGCCAACGAAAATTGTCAGTTCACACGGTTGTCAGATTCTTTTATGGCAAAAATGAACGATATGGATTGAAACGGGGAATGATTGGAATCGGAACACTGTACACATTTGTGTTGTCCAAAAATGATGTCCATTTTGCGATATCATGCTTAGTTTTCGAGATACAAGCCATTTTACCAAATGGCGATATTTTAAAATGTCCAGTATCTTCAAAAGTAAGCGAGATAGACCAAAACGGACAAAATTTTTGCTCCACAGGAGTATTAATAGACCCTTATAACATAAATAGGCTAGGTCCGAGAGAGATCCCGAGAGAAACATTTCTGTGACAATATTGCCATTGTCAGATGTATTAATTTAAACACATCTGCCAATAAAAAATTGGTTACAGTGTCTTGCAATTATCTGACAATGGCAACGTAGGGTGTTCACACGAATATCAGATGTCTGACAATATTATTGTCTTACAATGTACAGACAATGCTTTTTCTGACAATGTTGCAAGACAAAAGGTGTAAGTTCACACTGTTGTTAGACATTTCCTGAACATTTTTCTGACAATATTGTAAGATCTGACCACCGTCTGTACATAGCTTTAGAACTCTTAAACTCTATGTATTTGTTTACTTTCATATTGATTCCCCGCAGATTCTAAAGTATTCATATCAAACCCCGCAGATTCTAAAGCATGTTTCTTTCGAAATAAATCTCATGTTACACAGAAAAAAACCCAAATCGAGATTTACTTCAAATATTTGTTTATTCTATTACAAATTTAATTGAATTCGACCAATCAAGGAAATTGTTTTATCAATTTTATTTTATTTGAAAAAAATTAAATTGAAGTGTTTTATTAAACATTTTATCCTATCAATTTTAAATCAAATAAAAAAATCTTTAAAAATTTCTTTTCAAATTTTAATAATTTCAATTACAATATTTAATTCTTACAAGAACTCTGGATTATTATTATATAAACTTGACTTTTTCTTATGATTTTTATTTCTACACTTATAGAACAAAAGATAAAAACCAATTAAAAACCAATAAAATTTTTTTTTTAAACCAAATTTTTTTAAACAAATATTTTTTTTTTAAAAATCTGTGGACAAAAACTATTTATGTGTGCTTTGATATGCTCAAGACAATTATTTGCATGTATGTTTTTGAAATACCCGACATTTTTTAACTCCCGGGAATCGAAAATTTTTTTTCAAACAGCTCCGGGAAATTCCCATGATTTTTTAAATAGATATTTATTTGGGGTTCGATAGCGAAAGCTTATTTTTCATAGAAAAATTTTCAAGAAAGTTTAACATAATTTGACATAAATAGGTAAATAATTTTCGGAAAATTCTGTTTTTTAGCTTAGCAAACATGATTGTTTTAGTGTTTTTTTTTTAATTTCCGGGAATCCCGAACAAAATTCACGGGAATCGTGAAGTGAAAAATCGGCAAAATTAACGGGAATTTTGTCCCGGGTTAAAAACCTAATTTCATGCCAATAATAGACAGTTTTTGTTGAAATATAATTTCCCCTTTTAAATGCAACTTTAGAAACATTTACAGTTTTTTCTCAAAAATATTTTTTTCTATTTCTGTACAACTTTCTTGCTTCTTTTCCACTGAATGTGAAAATTTTTTCTACCGAATCACTTAAAATTTTATTAATCTAAAACTCTTAAGAACTGTTAACAGAATTTTAGTTATTGATGTCGAAATACATTTAAAATTTTCAGTGCCATGATTGTTAACAAAAATATTAGTATTTTACCATGCTCTTGTAAACAAAATGGTCTTAAGACTCTTTTTGTAGTTATAACTAATTTAAAAGAATATTTTTGTGGTCGACTAATTAATTAATTTTGTCACTGACAAGTGTGTCATAGTTATGTCAGCTCAGCATTAGACAAGCTAATCAAATGCAGCCGGCTTAACCTGATATACATATAAAAAATAACTCCAATTTGCGTTAAGCGATTAATCGCCAGTTTTTACGATTAACCGACCCGAACAACCGGTTAATAAATTTTAGTGGTTTTTAGAATAATGGATTAAGCGGTTAACCGCCTTGGTCGAATAATTGGAAACTCTAACATGAGGTATACGATTTAAATAAATATTAAAACACCATATACAGATTAATTTACTTAAAAAAATACATTCTGATGCATATCTCTGATTTTTCTATATTAAAACATAATTTGATCCAAAAATATGTATGATTTAATATTATTAAAACTCAATATGTTAAGTTCCGAATACACTTGCAATATTAATTCCTTCTTAAAGTTACCCAGCAATATTATTGCACAATTTTTCAACATTGTTCTTTAATCTGTTACCACATATGGTAATAGAATAAAGAACAAACAATGAGAAGTTGTGCAATAATATTGCCAGTGTATGGGTACATTAATACCAACTTCTCGATTTTGTTCGTTTTTCTATTACCATATTTTGTAATAGATTAAGGAACAAAAACGTAAAATTGTGCAATAATAATGCTGATGTATATGTGCCATTAACGTTTTTCGTAATTAAATACATAATCCCAAGTTATAAGCAAGTAAAAATCGCTTATTTTGCAAGAAAAGCGCCGAGTTGGCAACAATCAAACGAACATTAAAATGCGCTTAATTAGCAAGAAAAGCGCTAAGTTGGCAACAATCAAACGAGCATGTTTCTGTCTGGCAACATGTACTGGTTAACTCTGTGAAAAAAATATACCGTTGTTTTTTTTCTAAAGTGCTAAAGGTTGTGTCTTTGTTAATATTTTAATAAAATCAGTGAAAAAAAAATTATTATATGCATTTGCAGCCAATATAAAAACGTTTTGAGTGCATAATGCATGATTCGGTAACTTAGTGTCTTTTTAAAACAATTCCAATGTTTTAAAGCTAAGCTTTTGATATTTTTGTTAAAAAAATGCGAGTTGTCTGATGATCTTGAAAACAGAACAAATTTTGTTAACAAATACAACGTTAATGGATTCAAAGCTTAAAAAATAGTGTTTAAAGTGTTTCTGCCCACTTATTTGCCCTCTTGCATTCGACATCTAAAATTGTTCTCCATCAAATAAAAGAGTGCTCCTCCATGTTATCTCAAATAAAAGTGTGGAATCCATCAACGCATATGTAAAGGTCAGTACCAACTATTTGTATTAACTATATCCTCTTACACGGGGGTATCCAGACGCGAATCACCAAACTCTTAATATAAATTGAGTATGTGATAGAGGGGGCGTTCTTCAAAAAAAATAGGTGGTCCCCTTCAGAATTAAAAAAGAATTTTTCTACCTTCGGTAAAGAGGCTCCCAGGGCCAAAAAACCGGTACGTGCAGTAACATATATAAATGTGGGTACTCTAATGAAAGAAAATTTCCTCGGGATTTAAAAAATTATATTTTTAGAATCTACGATACGTAGTGCCCTCTACACCCGTTTAAACTCCCTCGGGTGTATATAACTACCCAGCCAGAAATTCCGATGGTCTGAAAAATCAAGCACTGGCAGAGCATTGTTTGCCAATGGTACAACAAATAAAGTGCTGGAAAAGCACTGAGGCATAAATTCGGTTTACCGACACCTCACCAAAATAAATGAAATTTTGTCCTTTAATAGAAGAGACCACGCTGAGTCGAAGTAAAAAAAAAATTTGCGTCGCTCACACCCCCTTTTCAGTGGGCGGGCCTCCAAAGTTTGAAATGAAATTGCAAATAACTTCAAAACTACTTGTCCGATCTTAACAAAATTGGCGTCGTTGGAAAGGTCTCGAAAATATCTTTCCAATGAAATATATAATGTCCCAAAATATTAACCCCTTGCTGCTCAAATAAAGCATTTTTGTTTTTTTTATGATTTTTTTTTAACGCTCTTTTTGTTAAATAACGCCTATATAAGTACATAAAAAGTGTATAAAAAGGGAAAGTCTGTTTTATAAGCTTTCATAAAAGGTGCAACATGACCCCATAGGTCTTGAAATGAAGTAGTTATTAAGGGTTAAAGTTGACCATTAATAGGCAAAACTATGATTTTTGCAAGATTTTGAAAATTAGATTTTGTTGTATGGTTTAAGATTTTGTATGCAAAAGAAAACTTGTAAATATGCCAAAATTTCTGCGGTCCGGGGCGAAGCCTCAGCGAAGCCGGTGGGAGGACTGGTGGGAGGAGAAAACCCCTAAGCCCGGCCGAAGGCCGGCTATGCAGAAAAACTTTATTCTACAAACATAGTTTAACATAGCCCACACTTGAATAAATTACAAAAAAAAGCTTGTGTTATTTATACAAAACTTGTATAGATTGTAGATTTTGTTGTATGGTATGGTTTAAGATTTTGTATACAAAAGGAAACTTGTAAATATGCCAAAATTTCTGCGGCCCGGGGCGAAGCCTCAACGAAGCCGGTGGGAGGACTGGTGGGAGGAGAAAACCCCTAAGCCCGGCCGAAGGCCGGTTACGCAGAAAAACTATTTTGCAAAGACCCATATATGGTCACGTCGATATATGGTTCAAAATTTGAAAAATGGTGTGTAAAAAAATCATTATGCTTTTTTTGGGCAGTAAAGGGTTAATATTTTAGGACATTATATACACCATTGGAAAGATATTTTTGAGATCTTTCCGCCTGAGAAATATGGTCACGTCGATATATGGCTCAAATTTTGAAAAAATTACGTTTAAAAAAAAAAAATATAAAAAAAACAAAAATTGTTTTATTTGGGCAGCAAAGGGTTAATATTTTAGGACATTTTATACTCCATTGGAAAGATATTTTCAAGACCTTTCCAACGACGCCAGTTTTGTTAAGATCAGATAAGTAGTTTTGAAGTTATTTCGGATTTCATTTCAAACTTTGGAGCCCCGCCCACTGAAAAGGGGGCGTGAGCGACGCAAAATAAATTTTTTTTTGGACTCTGTGGGGTCAAATGTTCAAGGTCAAAAAATTTCAAAAAATTCTGAGAGGTGTCGGTAAACTGAATTTGTTCCAGCACTGATTTACAACCCTCTGCAAACGTTAGTAAAAAGTGCTTTGCCAGTACTTAATTTATCATTAAAAAGGAATTTTTTTGGTTGTGTTACCAATGATTTGCCAACATTATAAAATTTTGATTTTGGTACTGGCGAAGTACTCATTGCAAGTGCTTTGCCAACGTTTTATAAAATAAACGGCCAAGCCTTGCCCCGGTGTTATCAGTTTGGGGTTGGCAAAGCACTTAAATCTTCGGAAATCCAACGCTCTGTAAACGCTCATAACACCGTTGAAAGCACTGGGACAACGCTTTGCCTTTCGTATTTTTCTGGCTGGGTAGTTCATCAAATAACTTTTAAGTTTGAGTTCCCAAAGTAACGGAAATTAGGTCACGGTGATCTCAAAGTCGAACTTTATTTTTTGATGTATGGTACAGTTTTTTGGAAATATAACTTTAATGTTTGGAGCATCTTCATGCAGTTTTTTATATAGAAAAACTTTCAAATGCCTGATTTATTTCTGTTGGAATTTAAAGACAATACCACTAGTAATATTTGAGGTACATATTTAATAGTGTCCGACCGAACAGTTCGGCCAAAAAACTATATTTTGTCGGTTTTTTGATATCTAGAGGCAATGATGACAAATTTTGGTATTGGAAACATGTTTGTTGAGCCGACTTAATTCGATTTTGTGTATAAAATTTAAGATAAAAACCGAAGTTTAGCTATAAAGTTAAAAGTTCGGCTGCCGAACTGTTTTCAATTTGGCCGAACTTTCTGAGGCCGAACAGTGAATTCATTGCTTAACTACAGACTTTTCTTCAAATTTGATACTCAAAATAGCATCTAATCAGCCCAATAAACATTTTTCCATCCGACAAATTTGTCCATAATGCTTTAAAATACCGAATACAGACCAAATGTATTTTCTGGCCGAACTGTTCGGTCGGACATTAATATTTAATTCCCTAAGTTTAAAATTAAACCCGCTTCTAATCGGTTTTAGGGAATTCGATGGCTAAATAATCAATTGACGCAATCAAATGTTCATACAATTTAATTAATAAAAATCGGGGGATTCGCTTTGGAATACCTCCCTAGTACGCATGTGTACATTTTTATTGGTCCAATCTTACAGGGTTAAAAGTTGGATAGATTTTTTTAGCTTGTTTAAAGTAAATCTGTGAAATGGGGCATCCACTGAAAGTTATTTTAAATGGAGTACACAAATTGTTAACAAATTTTCAAATAAAAAATTGTAAATTTTAAACTTGGAAATTTATTTGTAATTCCCAAAATCAACTATCATTTTTAATTTGATCAACTTGGGTTAATATGTTTATAACGGAAAGGTTTTTATTTCTGTCCTCTGTATCGCACATAAAAATTTAATTTAAATCTGCGGAAACATGTCAGGGTAATTTACTTTTATGCGAATTAGATCAAAATGTCATAAAGATCAATTGTTATCTCTACTTAAATATGGCCTAGGCAAGGGTATGTCTATATGTCTCTAGGTTTAATGCAATTTTGTAAAAATGTAAATTATTTTTCAAGGGCAATATCATAAAAATTTAATTTTTAAATTTATTTGATTACAATTTTAATTTAAATATTAAAATGTTTTTTTTTTATATGATTGTAAATTTAATTGAAAAAAAAATTCAATTTAATTTTTACAAATTGATTAATTAGCTCAAATTCAATTATATTAACAAATATTTTAATTGAAATTCAATTTTAGTTTGTTCTGTATTACCAAATTAATTTCATTTACTGATAAAATATTTCTTTAAGTTCAATTAGTGTGTGTAAGACGTATGTATACTTTGTAAATCAATTCTGTTGCGTAAGACGTATATATAAGTCCACTTTGCAGCTGTTTTTTTTTAAGTAGTTAAATCTCAAGAAATTAATTTTAAAATAAAAGCGATGTTGCCAAACTTCAATATTTTTATTGATATCGTTATAAGTTTAATTGAAAAAATTTCAATTAAATTTTTGCAAATTGATTAATTGGCCCAAATTCAATTGAATTTTTCATTAACTGAACACGCATATCAATTTTAATTTAGTTTTTTAATCTCAAAGAGTTAATTTTTAAATAAAAGCGACGCTGGCAAATTTAAATATGTTTACTCTTATATCAATTTATAATTACTTTTTAATTCAATTAAATATTAATTAACTTACCTTGTTGGACTTGGTGGTGGATATGAAATGCCACGATGGCTAGGTGATAGCAATAAAGTACCGGAATGTGCACTATTGGCGGTACCCGGTACCAATAATGTATTATTACTATAAGTATGGTAAAGATTACTAAACAATGTCCAATTTCACACACACAAAAGTCACGCACATTAAAAGGCAACAAAAAATTTAATGCAAAAACAATAAAACATGAAATAAAAAGAAAAATCCATATTTGAAACTAATAATTGAATTTTTTTTTTCGATATTGATTTTACAAATAAGAAATAACTATGACTACTTCATTTTCTCAGGATAATGATGATGATAACCTTGATTGAGTGAATGCAATACAATGTAAAGTAGGAGATGATGAAGATTATGCACAAAAGTGGCATGATTGTGAATAAAAGTGATATATAAAAAAGAAAATATATGTATAAAAAAATTACACATCAACTACAGATTTTGTTTTGGCTTTAATTAAGCTATTGGAGAAAAACTTACGTATGACTGTGATGTAAATTGAGGTTAGGTAAACTTTGTCCCAAATGATTTAAAGGCTGTACTGTCAACATATTGGAGGAGGTGGTATTAACTTTTAATTTTTGTGGACTTATGGTGGTAACAGGTTTGCCTTTCAAAGGGAAACCGTGGGCTCCTAAAATTAAGAATTTTTTTTATTAAACTAAATATAAAATTTCAATATGATTTTTCGAAAAAAAACTTACCCAAAAATGTACAACCCTCATCACTAGATAGTGAATTTGTTTTATCAAAATCCACTGATATATTACGGGAATCATTCCATTCTACGGAACCGCTATGACTATTATTAGCACTTGTTACATGAGAACATATCGATGAGTTCATGGGGGATTTTTTGACACCCAATGAATCTACCGTACCTGCACTAGCCATACTACCGGCATAACGCATAGAATCCCAGGGTGTCATAGAACTTTGTTTTAGTCTAGTATAAATCATTTTTGCTCTCTTTAGGGCTTCATACCAATTTTTAGCCTCCGAACACTGTAAGGTAAATGCACTAATTGCTACTTGGAATTCATTTAGATAAATACAACTTAATATATTATTGGAATGCTGTACAACTAGCCTATCGGTAAGATAGGGTTGTCTTATCACTTTAAGGGTACCCAAACCCTTTTTTGCTATTGATTTACACACCAAAAGCATATCGGTTAATAGAAAACAATGGACTTCGACTTTGCCGAGATTGTCTTTATATTTATGATCGCCTTCCATGAAGAGATGACGAACATGTTGAGAGGCACAGCCTTTCATGGGACCGCACAAATCAAACATTTGACTATATTGTTTAATCATTTTTTCCAAATGTTCATTGTTGGTATCCTAAGGGAGGAAACAATTTAATAAAATTTAAATAAAGTTGTGCAAAATTAGTTAAAATAAAGAAAAATTGTTTTATTTAAAGAAATATTTTTAATCTTAATTTAATTTGTTTGAACATAAAAATTGTGATCAATTTTTTCTTCAATATATATATCCTTCGATTTGGAGGACTTTTTATTATAGAAAAATATCAGATTCTAAATTTTTATGGCATAATCATATCCTAAGATCTTGATCACTTTTTTTTTCTTAGAAAAAGAATCATATTTTGTAAATCTTAGAAACAGAATCAGATTTTTAAAACTTAGAGATATATAGAACTTTTTGGGTGTACTTTGTGTACTTCTGAGGACTTTTTATAATACAAAAGTATCATATTCTGTAGATTTTTTGCCATAGACAAATCCTGTGAACTGAGAACTTTAATTGTTGGCTCACTTTCAATTACATTTTTTGTTATAGTAACAAACAAATTACAATAAACAAATACAAATAATTTGTGAGTTAATATGATAAAATCGTAAACTTACCACTACATCATAGGATTCAATACGGGCCATAACACCCTTTAACCGTTCATTTTCTTGTCTGGTAGTTAAATGGTTATTAACACTAAAAACAAAATTTTCGGTGGTATGAAGCTGAAATTAAAGAGCGAAAGAGGAAAAAATAAAAGTTAAATTTATTAAGATTTAGGAAAAATGTTATAAAAGTAAATCAAAATGTAGTTTAAAAAGCGGTAAATTGAAAATTTTGATATATTTATAAATGAGGAAATAGTTTTCTTCAGCATAAGATAATTTCTTTGTCCACTTTTGAGAAACATTTATATATTTGATATAATTTTTATTAAAAAATAAAAGTTAGGTTTTTTCGACCTTTAATTGTGCAATGAAAATGAAAGTTATTCAAGTTCGAGGCCATACTCTAATTTCTTTATTAGGATTATTTATTGTCCTAACAAATAATCTATCGAGTTTTTGTTTTCAAATTTATTAATTGCCCACTTTCAGGAATGTGTTTATAGATCTATTTCGGGAATAAAATAATAAATTTGAAAACAAAAACTCTATAGATTATTTGTTAGGACAATATCCTAATAAAAAAAATATAGAGTATGGTCTCGAACTTTCATTGCACAATTAAAGGTCGAAAAAACATAACTTTTATTTTTTAATAAAAATTATATCAAACTTGTAAAAAAGTCAAAGTACGGTTTTAGTTTACTTCCCCTTTACAACTTGTTTTTAAATAAAACAAAACAGTGTAAAAATAAAAAGGAGAAAAAACAAAAAGCGTGTATTTGTATATCTACCAAAGGTAGAGCTTGCACATAACGAACAATTTTTCAATTTATTCAATCTTTAACTTCGAACTCATATATTAGTTCTCATTTAGTGGGATAACTAGGTTATATGAATGTTTGATGTTTGCATGGGATTGTCACTTCTTTCAAAACGTGTTCTGATGATGTGAACCTAGAAAATTCCCTAATTAGATCTATCAACACATTCCTGAAAGTGGTCAATTAATAAATTTGAAAACAAAAACTGTATAGATTATATATAGAGTATGGCCTCGAACTTGAATAATTTTCATTTACATATTTTAGAAAAATATGCATAAATTTTAATAAATTTTAATTTATGTTCCTGAATTACACGCTTTACCGATTTTTTTTTTTTAAATTTAGTTCCAATTTACTTATTTTAAGAAAATAGTGAATTTCTTTCTAAGAAATTGTTCGGCTTTTAACGACTTTTTCCGAAGTGCTTTTATAACCCATATTTTAAATATTTCAAATAAGTAGACACCCTTGGCCCACAGCATATGCAATATAAGTAACAAAATTTTTGTCTTTTTATACGACTTTTTTTACTAAAAATTAGTTCAGATAAAATAAAAAAAATTTAAGAATTTTGTAATTGTTTACTTTACTAAGGATAATTAAAAATACTGGTCTTTTTTTAAAACTAGAGTTGGGTGAGAATTATAGTTAATTTTTTAGGCCTAAGTTGGCTGAGAATTATAGTTTATCTATGCCTAGTTTTTGGGATGTCAGTTAAACTTGGTTTAGTTGATTCGAAACCCAATTTGGTCAGACATAAGCAAAACATTAACAAATGTGTGTTAACTAAAATTTGTCGAAACAACTTTTTTTGTTTTTAAATTTTGACCTTTTTTGATTTAAGTCAAAATAAACCACATTTCAAAAACAGGTTTAACATCAATACAACTCAGTCTTAGTTAACGAACTACTTCAATGTTAAACAAATTTTTCGGTATTTTTCAACATTTTGTTCAGAATAAACGACTCAACTAGAAGCACGAAATGAAAAAAACTAAATAACCCAGCAAAACCACACATTACCAAATCATGGGTAAAGTAATGTATCGCCATAGGGCCTCATGCATTACTTTACACGTTACTTCATTGATGAATTTTACAGGCGATGAGCCTCAAGGTAACTCATTACCTTGTAGTGGGTAAAGTAACTGGTTACTTATATGGTTACATGGTGGGAAAAAGTAATGTGTCTATAAATAGATTTTCGTAAAAAAATGCATAAAAATTTTTTTTTACAGATATTTTTTTTTAATTAAATAAATAACTTTTTTTTTATTAAATAAATAACATGGTCATGCTGGGATTCGAACCTGGGGTCTCTGATATTTAACAATTAGTTAGGCGAGAACTCTACCAACTGAGCTATCGATACATACAATATTTTATTGCTTAATGTGTAGATGAGTTGTTGTGCTTCGTGTTTTCGTTCGTGATATCAAAAATATACACCTTACCATTATGCTTACAAAAAATCACAAAGTAATGTGTCTATAAATAGATTTTCAAAAATATATATTAATAATTACTTTACGTTTATAATTCATGCATTATGTAATTGATGATCGGTAAGTCATTATTTTATGTTTTGAAGTAATGTTAAATGTAATGAGGTCTCATTACAAGGTAATCCATGAGTGTCCAATTATCGGTAACTCATTACTTCTTGTTGGAAAATAATGATACGGGTAAGGAGTACACATTACAAGGTAATGCATTACTTTATCGCACCCATTACCAAAGTTTTGCTGGGAAGCTGTGAACTATAATGCCCAACTCTATTTAAAGTTAATTTTCTCTACTTTCCGAAATTTTAACTATATTTTACAAAAATGTTTAAGTTTCTTATATTTTAGTTCATGTTATATTTTTTTTTTAGTTATTTGAAGTTCGTATTTTTTTTCAATAAAAAATTTACATAATTTTGGAATATAATTAACTAATTTTTAGAAAATACAAAATTAGCTCAGATAAATTAAAATTGTTTCTTAAAAAATGTTACCTATTCACACACTCATAGAAAAAAGTTGCAAGTTTTAAACTAATTTTTAGTTCAAATTTAGATGTTAGTTAAACATTTTTCTATTTGGACTTGATGATATACTAAATTTTAAACTTTTTTTTTTTTTACTGAATTTACTAAAGTTTAAAAAACATAATTTTTATTTTTAATAAAAATTATACACATATTTTTTTAAACAAAACAAATGAACAAATGAAATGAAAAAAAAGACAAAAACGTGTATTCAATATCTACCAAAGACCTTACACACAAAAAACAAGTTTTCAATTAATTTTTTGATCATTGGTGATAATCTTTAACTTAGACCTTACACACAAAAAACAAGTTTTCAATTAATTTTTTGATCATTGGTGATAATCTTTAACTTTATATTAGTTCTCATTTAGTGAGAAAACTAGTTTATATGAATGCTTGATGTTTTGCATGGGATTGTTACCTCTATCAAAACGTGTTCTGATGATGGGAAACTAGAAAATTCCCGAAATAGATCTATCAACACATTCCTGAAAGTGGTCAATTAATAAGTTTGAAAACAAAAACTCTATAGATAATTTGTTAGGACAATATCCCAATAAAGAAATATAGAGTATGGCCTCGAACTTGAATAATTTTCATTTTCATTGCACAATTAAAGGTCGAAAAAAACATAATTTTTATTTTTAATAACAATTATATCAAACTTGTTCAAAATTTTTATTTTAATAATTAAAACCAGCAGACATAAAAATATAAAATAGACAAGTGAACACGTTGTATTAGAAAAATATTTAGCAACTTTTATGCAAAGATTTTATTAAAAACTAATAAAAAATATTCAAGAGTTTTATTAAAAAAAAGTAAAAAACTTAAAGATTGTTTTCTGAATTGATGGTTTTTGTGTTTATAAAATATTTTGTTAAACAAAAATTAATAAAATAATTTAAAAATATTTTTCTCTTAACAATGAATAGATATTGAAAGCTTTGCAAAAGTCAATGCTTGTTTAATTAATTTTTTACTTATTTTTCTATTATTTTGTTAGATTACGCTTCAGTCGTTGACATATAGCATTCCGATGTACATACAAAAGGAACAAAGGAAATAATAAAGACAGGTTTAACTCTGTATCTTATATACCTTATAAATATAGAGCTGTATTTAAGTTGTCTTATTATTTATAATAAAAATTTTCACGAATAGATGTCGCTTAGTTTTCATGCAAACAACTAAAAATTTAACAAAAATTTAGTAGATTTTACAGTTTTTTTTCTCTTTTTATTTTACTAATATTTAGCAAAAAGATTCTGCTAATTTTACTGCTTTTTCCTGCAACTTCATTTTTAACGAATTTTTAGTAACTTTTTCTGGTAGTTTTATTGACTTATTTGTATGAGTGTTTATTTGTTTGAGATTTTTTCGGTAAAAGCAGATTTTAGTTTATTCTGTGCACGCTTTGTTTCAAGTACAAACGTTATTATATTCTCTTAATTCTAAAAACTTGAATTTAGTTTTTCAACGTATAATACTTCTTAACAACTTACCATAGTCTCAATTGCTTCAATTTCCTCAACATCAGCCATATTTTTCTTAATAGCCGCCAGTAATAAACTGTACTTTGTCAAACGTTGCATTGGCCTTACCAAAATATCTGCCAAACGTAAGCGATTGCACATCTTTTGAGACTCACACCAGGCCAAATAGGAAGTAAACAGGGAATTTGTACGATTTAATTCTTTGCAATAAAATTGACAAGTACTCTGCTCAGCACAATACTTTTTATAGGGTGCAAAGATATTGGCAAAGGCAATAAAGCCTTGTTGAAAGAATCCTATTCTCAAGGGTTCGCGCGTATTAATACTTTGTGATACCATGGGATATAAATATAAAACCCAAAATCTTAAATTAGCCTCACAAATGTCACGGATATTGGCAAACAAACGATGTTGATCGACTTCTTTAAGAAGTCCCTCGTCTTGAACTGACTCTAAGCAGGCAAGAAAGAGCTTAAATAAAGAAATGTAATAATAATTATTAATTAATAATTAAAAGAAATGTAATAATTGGTTGTTGTCTTTGCTAAGTATAACTTACATCCGTTACTGTTTGCAAACAGTGTATGTAATCCACTTCTGTTGTTACCAATTCCCATATGGCAGTCTGTATTCTCATCTCACTATCATTCATGCCTACACTTTCCACTATATCCATCCAGGATTTATGCATATGATCCAAATAATCTATGGCATTGTCTAAATCGGGATGATCAAAATTTAAAGTGGCAGGAGTTGTTTGTGGTACACCATTTTTGGTGTAATTATTTAATAATTCACACAGTTGACTTTGTTGGGGATTTTTGACACCAAATAAGCCCGACCATCGTTGTTTCAATTGTTTGCTGGTCAAATTAGTTTCAGATGTTTCATCTGTAGAGGCGGAGGACAAAAGGCGGGGTGGTCTTGCACGGGAACCAAAAGAAGCGGCTTTTTGTAAAGTCTTTCGGGAACTATCCTTATCCATAACAATTAAGTGATGGCCGGCTAAATTTTCCACTTCGGTATTTTCATCCAAGGAAGTGTGCAAGGGAGAAGATCCTTTATGAAATTTTAAGAAAATTTAAATTTAATGAAGATGTTTAAAATTACTTAAACAATGTGTAAAATTACTATAAAAGTGTCTCTTATTGCTTAAAAATGTGTAACATTACTTTTAAAATGTTGAACATTATTCTGAAAATTTTTAATATTATTTTGAAAATGTTTAACAAAGCTTAAACAAATTTTTAAATGTTTAAAATTATATTAATGATATTTAAATCTTAATTTTAAAATAAAACCTTAAACTTACCCGCTTCTAAAAATGCTGAAGTTTGATTATTGTCATTACTATCGGTTATTGTTAGTTGAGTAAAACTTAAATTACGTTTCCTTAAAGCCTGACTTAAAGCAGTTCTAAATTAATTAAACAGAGTATTCAATATATTTACTATATAATTTGAAATCCTTTAGCTATTATCGAATACAAAAAAATACTTACACTAAATTTACACCTTTAGTGGCGGGGAAAAATTCCTCATCTTGACATCCCGATTCAGTAC
The DNA here is from genome assembly GCA_021234595.1 of Delia radicum. Lineage (NCBI taxonomy): Eukaryota > Metazoa > Arthropoda > Insecta > Diptera > Anthomyiidae > Delia > Delia radicum. The sequence goes on along the minus strand of CM037853.1, from coordinate 220,057,236 downwards.
AAAAACTAACTGAAAAGTATTCCGAACTTGATACCTGAAATATTTTAAAACAAAAAAAACAATGTTATATAAAAAATAATTAATTTTAAGTTTTATCAAGTACTTCGGTCTTAATTTAAGAATTTCTATTTAAGTTGTCTTAAAAATATCAGGATTCCTTAAAGAAAAATCATTCCACATTTAAGTGTCTAACAAAAAAATTTTATAGGTAATACATTTCACAGAATCTGAAGTAATTCTTAAGAATGGATAATTTCTTAAAAAATACTCTGAATTTAAGAAAGATTTTTTAATAAAGCCTGAACATTATCAAAATTTTCTAAAAAAAAAATAAAACAGAACAGGTCCTTAAAATCTACGGATTTTTTTTTAAAGGGAAATACATTAGCATCTAACATGTGGAAAAGTGGAAAACATTTAAATTTTAGCCCTAAAACAGTAACTGGTTCCTAATCTAACTTTCCGCCTTAACAGAATACAAATAATTTGTCTTTTGATTGGGGATTGGGTGTTTAGAAATTTTCCACTTTGCAACATATTTCCATATTTTTTTGTCAGTCTTAAAAGAATTTTTGGCGCCAAGTCGTAAATTTCTAAATATTTGCTATATCTTATAGCGTATTTCCTAAAGATTCTTTAGAATAGGTTATGGGCCTAGAAGAATGTTCGTGCAGACTACCGAATTGTTTAAGAGGGTTTCATCGGCGTGTTATTCTATTTGTAACTTATCGAAATTTGAATATGACAGTTAAAATCACAATTACAGCCTCAATAAAGGGTTGTAGATCAAATTCTGTTAAAAAGTTTAATGTCTCTAGTTTTTACTGCAGCTAATGGATTTATGTTTTTATTAATTTCACGGTGCAACACGAAAAAAAATAACCATATACGGACACCACTACGTGATAAAAGACTAAAAAAAAAAAGACCCGTGTCTCCCAATTTTTCCCAAAGTCATATCCTCTTTTGTTTATGGGCCGCCAAAGATTTGGGGCCTCGGTATCATTTTCGCAAAAAAGTGATCATTTTCTCAGGCTCATATCTTGCAAACCGTTCAGAATTTCGATTTACTCTCTATGGCAAAGCTTGTCATAAAGAACAAAAATTGCGAACATATAAAATCAAAAAAACTTCACCTTCCAGATCAAAATCGCAAAAAACTTAAAAAAATTCGATTTTTTTTTACCTTTTTTCCCGTGTTCAGGTCCATAGGTAGCAAACCGTTCAAAATTCAAGGAAACAATCAACTACAAAAATTTACCTAAGATCTCAATAAACAAATTTCTAGAACATATAAACTTCCTGGGAATTGGGTTTGCTACCTATGCACCTGAACAGGAGAAAAAAGGAAAAAAATGAAATTAAAAAATTTTTCACTTTTGCGCGCTACCTAGACAGTGTTAAGAATCATCTCTAGGAAGTTTATATGTTCTAGAAATTTGTTTATTGAGATCTTAGGTAAATTTTTGTAGTTGATTGTTTCCTTGAATTTTGAACGGTTTGCTACCTATGGACCTGAACACGGGAAAAAAGGTAAAAAAAATCGAATTTTTTTAAGTTTTTTGCGATTTTGATCTGGAAGGTGAAGTTTTTTTGATTTTATATGTTCGCAATTTTTGTTCTTTATGACAAGAGCTACAACTTTGCCATAGAGAGTAAAAAAAATTCTGAACGGTTTGCAAGATATGAGCCTGAGAAAATGATCACTTTTTTGCGAAAATGATACCGAGGCCCCAAATCTTTGGCGGCCCATAAACAAAAGAGGATATGACTTTGGGAAAAATTGGGAGACACGGGTCTTTTTTTTTTAGTCTTTTATCACGTAGTGGTGTCCGTATATGGTTATTTTGCCATGACTTAAAAAATTACACACAGTGTTTCCCATAAACTAGAAACTTAAGCGAACAATATTATGATTTTTTTTTTTTGTAAAGTTTTGTATATCACTCTTTTAATTGTGCAAATATAGATTTGTTTTGCAAATATTTTAAGAAATATTCAATGATTTCGCAACTTTAATAGTGTGTAAAGTGCTGTTAAAGTGTGTAGTTTAGGTGTTATTTAAAAACGAAATCCGCTATGTGCGGTAAAAACTAGAGGGCTTAAACTGAAAAATTACCAATTTCCAATCCCTTAAACAGTATTGAAAACATTCTTGGACATTACAAAAAATTATTATACTAAAATTAAATCTTTACTTCCGTAGATTTTAAAATTATAAAAACGGATTTGAGACAAATTATAAAACGGATTTGAGACAAATTATAAAACGGATTTGAGACGGTATTGAGACAAAAGTGCTGGAAAACAGGTTGTTCAATGAAAGTCAAAAAGTTAAAATAACTAACCATGTGATTCAAAACATTTTGCAATATTTGTGATGATCAGCTTGCTAAGATTATGTGAAAATGATGTATTGCAAGAGGACGTCATTCCAAAAAATTAAATTTTTAAAATTAGTTTATATCCCCTTAAGAATATTGTGAAGTTATATTGAAATAAAACAAATAAGATTAAGGGTTTCTTTTTTCTGTTCAAAGTTGTTCCCTTAAAAATTTGTTTAGACAGCAAAAAACAAAAAGAATTAGGTCAAGGATATTATTATTTATGGAATGAAAATAAACCACTTGAGATCTTTATTTCATTAAAATGAACTCAATAGGGTTGATGTTGGTTGTTTTTATTTTTGTTTTTCCAAAGTATCCCAAAAAAATAAAAAAGTTGAAAATCAAGTGTTGTCATTAACCACCTTCTGTGTGACAACCCAAGCAGAAAAATACAATCGGCACAGTGTTGGCAAAGCGTCGGCCATTGGTAATTTTGTACCATTGGTAATTTTTAACACGGTAGGGTTTACAAAAATAGCAGTTGTTTGCCAGTACTAATTTTGTTGTACGGTTGTCAATTTCTACCCGTGAAGTAACCTGCCTGAATCATTTTCACTTGCTACAAAATACAAGGGTCTATTTTTGTTTGTTTGTATATTCTACTCCTACTGTTGCTAAAGCTTATTATTCATTATTTTGATATGTACATTAGGGTTATAACTTTTTGGTTTAACATATTTTTTACCTTTCACCATGTGATGGACAATACTGAGCCATTCCAAAAAAGGTCGATTCGATTTTAGTCGTTTTTGGAATGGATGTGTGGATTTCATTAAAAGTTAGCACATTGAATTTCAACGTTCCTATGTGCTGTATTAAGTCCTTCAAAATTCCGTGTAGTACGCGCTGTATAGCGGCTCAAAGTTCGAAATTTTTAGCAAAACTAAGAAAAATAACTAATGTTTAAACTGCGCTCATATGAAATATTGGATCTTCTGCTTTAAGATGCTTGTTAGAAAAATACACAGTCGTCTTATAGAAAGTTTGCAAAAATTACAAAACGGTAATTTTTTTTTGCGAATATTTCAAAAACTACATCTTCGATTTTTCTTAAACAATTTCTGGTGACATATCATATAGTCTTGAATCAAAAATTCAGAGTCGGTTCTCCATGAGTTCGATTTTGGAAAACTCAAGACCTATTGTTCAGAGTATACTTTTTAAATGATCTATGGCTGTCTGGATCCGAATCTGCATTTAAAATTTCCCAAGTCATACAATTTTTGTGATATTCTAAAATAAAACTTAATTTTTCTTAATTGAACTCTTCGTATTTACAATCCTTTTTGAATTTACTTGATATCTTAATTTTTCATCTGTTGCTATCAATAACCAGTACAACGTTCTACTCTTATATGGAACTAGATTATTTAATATTCAACAACGATTTATTTTAAAACCTATAGTGATATCTGATAGATTCAGAAAGTATTTTAAAAATGATTCAGATTCAGAGCGCCAAAGACCATTTAAAAAGTATACTCTGTACTATGGGTCGTGAGTTCTGTGAAAATTAAAATTTGTGTGTATTGAACTAAATTAAATTTTTTACTTTTTTATCAAAATAATAAAGGGTCCGCCAAATAACTTTTTTTTTTTTGAAAATGCTATAAAAAAAACTACTGAATATTTTCTCAAATTTCTTTTTTTATTTGAAAGTACAATCCTTCCGGTTAATAATGGAAAATAATTTCATTCAAATGGCTGCCTCGGCTGGCCATGCAGTAGCCTACACAATCGGTCCAATTTTTAAGCACATTATCGATTGTGTGCAGCTGTATTTCCTCCAAATAAAGGGTCCGCCATCTAACGTTTTTTTTTTCAACTAGTGCTTATTTCGTGAATGGTAACACTTAGCTCATGTCTGATTTGACAGATAATTTGTTTTATTTCTCCGCTGAACAAATATGGTTGTGTTTACGCTTGAACAACGCTGGGAAATATTGCGACATTACTTTGAAAATCATGGTAATGTTGCAGAATGTGTGCCGATACACCCAAAACGAGTCACTGTTTGGTGCGGATTTTGGTCCATAGGCATAATTGGGCCATTTTTCTTTGACAATGAGCAAGGAGTGGCCGTAACAGTCAATGGCGATCGTTATCGGGCCATGTTGAACGAATTTTTGTCCACAAAAATTGAAGAGGAGGAAATACAGCTGCACACAATCGATAATGTGCTTAAAAATTGGACCGATCGTGTAGGCTACTGCAAGGCCAGCCGAGGCAGCCATTTGAATGAAATTATTTTCCATTTTTTTTATAGCATTTTCAAAAAAAAAAGTTATTTGGCGGACCGTTTACATTGGAAGTTAACAAACAAAACACACATACACAGACTCAGCATTTGTTTAGAAACAAATTTAATTCAAATCAAAGCTTTAATTAGATATTTTAGGTCGATAATTTTTTCTGTGTAGTCATAAAACCGAAGACCGTATCGAAAATGTTTGAAATGAATCTACTGTAGTAATAATAAAAATCGCATTTTCGGAACATTTTGAAAAAAAAAACCTTCCGCATGGTGCGCAATTTCTAAAAGTAAATTTTTAACGTTTTAATCATTAGAATTGCATTTGTATACCAAAATGTGGACTGCACAAAATGTTTTAAAATACTTTTTACATAATGTGCTCGCTGTTATCCAAAATTAAATGCACATATCACTAAAAACCGCTATAATAATTTTTTTTATCAAATACACGAAAATCGTCAAAGTGAAAGCTGCTGTGTACTTTTAGATCAATACGTTAAGATCAATAGTGTTAAACTACTTCACCATTTTGGCAAAATATTGATTTTTAGTTTAATTAAACAGAAAATGAACTTCAAAAAGGTTTATACGGGAACTATTTTGAGAATAGCAAAAAATTAATATTAATTTTTATTTCTTTATATTGTGTCTCTATAAAGGGTCCGCCATCTAACGTTTTTTTTTTCAACTAGTGCTTATTTCGTGAATGGTAACACTTAGCTCATGTCTGATTTGACAGATAATTTGTTTTATTTCTCCGCTGAACAAATATGGTTGTGTTTACGCTTGAACAACGCTGGGAAATATTGCGACAGGGAAATATTGCCAGCCGAGGCAGCCATTTGAATGAAATTATTTTCCATTATTAACCGGAAGGATTGTACTTTCAAATAAAAAAAGAAATTTGTGAAAATATTCAGAAGTTTTTTTTATAGCATTTAAAAAAAAAAAAGTTATTTGGCGGACCCTTTATTTTGTAGGATAGGTAAAATCTAACATTTTCAAAAAAAAAGTCAAAAGTTATAACCCTAATGTATATGTATACTATGGTTTTTATTTCTTAGAAACTGTGTATCAAATAATGAAGAAAAGTGGAAAAAAAAATTGTCTACGACTCATAAAATTAATGCCAATGAAATTGAGTTAAAGTACACGTTCATTATTATTATTATTTTTTTTTTTTTGAAATAAGACAAATTTGATTTCATCTTGTTTTTGCTTTTTTACCCATTGGTACTTTTTTTTTTTTGCTTTTTTGGGTCTTCCGATATTAGATTTTTTTAAAGATAGCTTTTTTTTTTGACTGCTTTTTTAAGATTTTCTGACTTAAAATCCTTTTTTTTTACCCATAAAATATAGTTTTTTGTATTAAATAAAAAAACATTGTTTTTCGATGTTTTTACTTTTGTTTTTTTTTACAGTATGTTTTTGATTTAAATACATTGAATTTAGCTTTTGTTGTTTTCTCTGACTATTACTTTTGTCATTTTAGCCAATTTTAAATCGTCAGACTTCGTCTCATAGAAAATAGCAAGCATTATACATATATCCTCTTTCACAGTGAAATCAAGAGTTAAAAAAGTTTTAAAAATCTGCTACTTTCAGTGATAAATAATGCTAAATTGACATTATTGTGTTTTTATTACTATAACTATTTGTATTTTCGTTTCTTATTTAAGAAGTCACAACAAGGCTTTCACTAAAACTTTAGTTCTTATTTTTGATTGTAACCAAAGAACATAAAAAAGTATACGAAGGCTGTTTGATGAGATAATTAAAAATTGAACTAATAATCTGAACTATCTACAATTGTACAACAATATCGATTATAAAATATATATCAATTATTTAACCTACACTCATAAAAGAAGTTAGTTCAAAAGTCTGTTAAACTCGTTCTAATAGTTAGTTATTTCATTTCATCTCAACAACAAATTTCAGCCGTATTTGAACTATCAGTCTCACGTGTAGATGGCGTTATTTTCTAATTTTTTTTATTTTATAATCATAAAATGGCCAATATCTCGGAAACTAAGCGAAATAGAGCAAATGGACTACAAATCATTACTCCGTACTACTATTTACATTATCGGTAATAAATATGGACCTGCCTCTGCTTAGATCCGGAAACACCTTTTTTGCCGATTTTGTTCGTGTACACGGTAGGTATCTACGCACCAGTAGGTATATATTGCTTGAAATTACGGCCATTATTTGAACAACTACAACTTTCAACTCAAATTTACTTCTTTTTAAATTATTTAGCAGACTGTGATTTTCAACTTCAACTTGACATTCAACTATTTTTAGTTGCCTCAGCGGAATTCTAAACTATTTGACCGGTTTTCTTAAAAAAAAAAAAAAAATACAAAAATTTCCAGATGAATTATTTTACAACTCAGCACATTATATTCAGTAGGTACACTAAAAAAAACGTCCGTAAAGTTAGTAAAAACAATTAGTTGTGTCAGCAAAATTTTTGCTGGGAGGATCCTTGCTGAAAAATTTTTAATATCTGCAAATGCGTATTGCTGAAAATCAGTGAGCTTATTTTTAACACAAAATTAGTAAATTCAGCTAAATGTTTTGAATTTGAAAATCGACTTGATGAAATCAACAAAAAAAATTTGCTCGAGCTTAGTAGATTGAAAAAATCTGAAAAACTTAGTATAACATTTTTACTTTAGTTAATTTATTTTGCTAAAATTCAAATCTTAACTTTTTTGAGAATGTTTTAAATATATATGTACCTATATAAATGTCAAGACTTCCACATCGTTAACACATAATTAAATTTTTGCTGCGTCCCCTTGATTTTTTAGTTATATATACAAACATATTTTAATACGAATTTGTCACAAGATTGAACTTGAGCTTAGGTTTGGTCTAAGAATTTTAATCCATTAAAATTACTAAAGAATTAAAAGAATTTTATACAAATTCTACTCGAAATTAAAGTATTTTATGTAAAAATGTACTGATTCTCTATAAATACTCTGTGTTCGTCCAACGTTTGGCGAAATACCACTTTTTGACCGAACTCCGAAGACGAATACTCGGTTGAAAACAATTAATTTCAAGTCATAAATACCGAACTACGTTTTAATACTTCCTTTTAAAATATAAATATTCTGAAATTACGATTTAGTCTAGTGAAAATAAATTTGTTAAATTGAATACAAGGGGCTAGATATAATGGTCCGGTTATTAAGAACCCAATTTAAATTTATATTTTATATGCTTAATTAACAATCAAAATTTATATGTCAAACTAAAGTTTTTGAAGTTTAATATATTAAATTGTAGTGTTCATTTCAGATAATTTTAATAGATATTTTCAATGGAAATATTCGAGTTGATATTAAAATTTTGAGGATGGTAGGATGGTTTTGGATTTTAAAAAATGACTAACAATTGAACAGTTCATGCTAATAAGGACGAATAGACCACTTTTTCGCAAACACGTTTTTTTGCATAAATGCATTTTATTAGCAGAGCCCTACAATCCTATTCAGAAATTTTGGGGAAATTTTGACTTTTAAGGCTAAAAAAATGACTTTGAAAGTGCAATAATTCGTATATTTTTATATTTTTGTTTAAATTGGGAGTGAACTAACGCACAATTTTGATTAAATACCAACCACACTTATTATATTGACAAAAAATTTTACCGTTATTGAGTTATAAGACTTTAAAGTGTGGAAAGCAAAAAGGGCGAATATCCATCCTTAACAAAATATTATATAAAAATTATTTAGCTGCGAGTTTAAAATTGATATTAGCTAAAATTTGAAATTGTACACAAAAAAAAAACAATTTTAGCACATACAAACAAATTAACCAGATTTGCGAAAAAAAAATCTTCAGTGTCACCAATGTCAGGAATAAAAAACAAAAATTTTTTCATGTCCTTTTATGTTACGTCGTAATATGCAGTCAAGGGTTAATATTATAATTCCTTAAAATGTATTTAGTGTCATAAAGAATTACTACTGCATCAAATGGCAGGAATATTAAAAAAAAATTAACAAAAAAAATTTTTTTTGCATGTCCTTGCAATCCTTAAAAAGTGTATCCTTGAAGTCCTTAAAGTGTTACAAACAAATACCAACCATAGTTCGTCAAGTTTTGCAAGTCTCATGAAAATGTAGTCAAAATCTGCTGCAAAATAACACATTTTTATTCAAATTTCAATACATTTTTTTGGATATTCGCCCTTTTTCCATTTAATCAAAAATTGAAGTCCAATTTTTGGCAAGTTCTCTTTCGAATACCTTACTAATTTTGTATATAGGTAGATGTGACTTAAATCTTTAAGCTTATACCAAAAAGTTGACAAAAATATTATTTTTTAACCGTTTCCTGCGTTTTTATTGTCCCCTGTAAAATTCTACAAATGGTTTATTCGTCTTTATTCGCATGAACTTTTCAATTGTTTAAATAACAAAAAAAATACTGTAAAAAATGAATGTAAAATCTTAAAACAGGCATTTCATTTGGTTTGTTTTTTTAAATGAACTACAAGGTTAGGAAAAAAATTTAATTGGTTCTACAAATGACTGACATTTACATTAAAAATAAAGAAACTGTATTACAACCCAAACAACTACATATTTTTAAAGCAGAAGTTCCCTGAGTGTATGTAAAATATGTATGAGTGTATGTAAAATATTCTTTAAAAAAGTAAACTTAATTTAACCCTTTAAAGCACATGAAATCCAAGGGAAGTTCTACATTTTTAGCTGATTTTTTATAAAAACAGTTGTGTTTGTTCGATAGAAAACTTTATTTACAACATTTTTTGATTTAAAAATTTGCTTGTGCAGCGAATGATTTAAAATCGAGAAGGCTAAACAGTAATTTGGTTTATTTTGAAAGAGTGTACTTCTCAAAACTTAAATAAAATATTTATAAAATCTCGAAAAATACTTTTTTGTTTTGTCATACATTTAAAATGATTTAAAAAAAAAATTGTTTGGTGTCTACTTAAAATATTAGTGATTATTTTTGTTCAAGGACTAACAGGATTCGTTTAAAGTATAGCTCTCCAGCTCCAAAACTAGCTCTCACAGATTTTAGTATTTTAAATTATGTAGAATTTTCTACAGATAAAACCGATGGTATATACAGTTGAACCTCGATTATCCGGGTTGCACGGGACCGGACTCAGCACGGATAATCGAAAACACGGTTAATAGAAGTTATTTATTTTTCCACTTTGTATGTAGGTGAAAAGAAAAAACAAGCAAATAAATATGTGTGCTGCACGGATAATAGAGGTGAAGCACGGTTAATAGAGGAAAAAAATAATAGCACGGATAACAGAGGTAAACACGGTTAATAGAGGTATAAATCAAACCACCAGCATGCCGGTTAACAGATGTACCTGGTTAATAGAGGCCCGGATAATCGAGGTTCAACTGTATATGTATTAACATTCTTTCTATAATTAAACAAGTCACTGATATCCCTCGTATAAAATATTTAAATAAATTTCTAACAATTGTTAGCTGTTCGTATTCTTTATTTGTTTCCTTTTCATTTTATTACAAGGTGTAAAAGTGTAGCTAATGTGTAACAATAGAGTAGCAGCATCAACCAATATAAATGCAATAAACTAACACCAGCGTATAACATTCATACAAAGACTCCCATACACTTACACCCAGAGTTAATAAAAAAATAAATATAAGTGTAAAAAAAAAGTAATAGCCACCTCCTTAAAACCCCATAAACATTAATTTTCACTTTTGCACTTACGCATTCGCATTGTCCAAATAAGTATACACCTATAGGTGGGAATTATATTGAAACTGTTGATGAGTAATCTAGTTCTTAAAATTGAATTAAATTAAACATAATAATGAAAAAACCAAATGAAATGAAAAAGATACACACAGAGTATATTAAAAAGAAAATCGAAATAGAGAATATTGTCCAATTGACCTTCATGACATCAGTTGAAATATAAAAAGTATGATGGTACTTTGATGCAAAGGTCACAAGGTTTTAGAAACATCTTTATAATAAAAATGTTTAATTGCTATTTTTGTGAATAAAAATATTTTAATGAAAAATTTGTAATATATTAAATGCTTTTATAACTAAAGAGTATTTAAAAAGATTCTTATCATAAAAATTATTATTTTTGCTACGCTTCATAATTCAACAGAAATACCATTTAACTTTAATGGCGTTTTCTTTTCTGACAAAAATTTGCCCTCAAATTTCCTTTTTTGTGTTCTTTTCTAAAATAAGGTGAACACCCTGAGAGGGTGCAATTTTAGCGCCCTCAAATTATTTACAGGGTTGTTTTTGCCCTGTTTTTTTCGATTTATCAATTCCATGTGTATATATTATAAAGTTGTTTGCGAGAAAATTCTCACCTTGGTAGCCGAAGGGTAGTGTGCTGGCTTTTGATGCATAAGGTCCTAGGTTCAAACCGTCATTGGACCACTATTTTTCTTATAATTTAGGAGTTTTTTTATTTTGTTTTATGTTATAATATTTTATTTTTTCTGTTTGCAAGTATTTAATAATTTTTTACCTAAAATTCGTTGAAAAAAAAAACAAAATTATAGTAAAAATTATAAAAAAAAAATTTGAAGCTAACTTAAAAAATAATTTAAAAAAAAAATAGTTATTAAAAAAACAATTTTCATGTTGGCTGAGATTCGAACCGGGAACTGCCATAACAATATTGTATAAACATACATGTTTAAAGAAAGCAATATGTGATAAAATTGTGTTCTATTCTTTTGTAAAAATGAAGCATTTTATTGGGGCGAGGGTGAAATGTTTGCACTTTAAAATGCAAAACTTTTTTCCAGAAAAGAAAACACCATAAGCTTAACCCTTGTTGGGTACTTTAAGAATAAATTTTGTACCCCAGCGGAAATATTTAATACTAAACTTCAAAAGTTGAACATGGTGTTGAAACATTTAGATATTTTTATTATTTTTGTTTTTTTTTTTTTCAAAATTTGTACTTTTTCTGTCTTAAAACTAGCCTATATACAGCTTGATATCAATATATATATATGTGGCAACATATTACGATATATGTTCATATCTTACACATAGTTTCTGAAAATTTTTTTGTATGGCGTAAAATATCGTCATATGTCATTGTATCGTATATTATATATTAGCATATTTTGTATATCTGATCATATGAAATAGATATACATCAACCATATATGTTCATATACAGGTGTATTTTTATATATAATTATATATGGCACTACATATCATTATATATAAATGTATATAGTAAAATTTAATGAAAACTTATATATATGATTCTTCTTCGAGCTTAAGATCTTTTGTTAAAACGATTGTAAATAATTAATTTTCAATATTTCGTCTCCACATTGGGAGACTTCTTCAGGGAAATTTATTTTAATTTAATTTGTAACAATTTTAAAATTTTTTGAAATAACAAATTTTAAAAAAGGCGGGAAAATAAATTTTTGAAATAAAAATTTATTTTCCCGCCTTTTTTAAAATTTGTTATTTCAAAAATATTATTTTTATTTTTTGAAATAAAAATTTGAAATAAAAATTTATTTTCCCGCCTTTTTTAAAATTTGTTATTTCAAAAAATTTTAAAATTGTTACAAATTAAATTAAAATAAATTTCCCTGAAGAAGTCTCCCAATGTGGAGACGAAATATTGGAAATTAATAATTTACAATCGTTTTAACAAAAGATTAAGATCTTTTGTTAAAATCTTTTGTTAAGAAGAATCATATAATAAAAGAAGATCGAAGAAAATTAAACATATTCAGAAAACTTATATATATTTGTTTGTTTTAATTTATATGAGTTTCAAAATTTACGGCAAAAAAACATGAAAAACTACGGTTTTTGCTTTGTAATGATTATTAACATCTTCTTATTAAAGTACTTAAAAGTTAGAGTGTTTTTAGAAAATTTTCTATTATTTCTTATATTTTTGTATTAAAAAAATTTAATTTGGTTGAGGAAATCTTCCATTTTCCCTCTCCCTGGATCCGCGCCTGCATTATATAAGATTGTATAATATTATTTTTATTCGCGATTTTATATATACAAACCTTGAGCAAAGAATACATTAAACAACAAAAATTAACTTTAAAATTTAATTGAAATTGCTTAATAGCATAGAAATTTTTTAGTTAAAAGTACCACTGTTAACAGATTCTTTTTTCGAAACGCTCTTAAAACCTGTTCAGGTTTTTAGAAGAGATCGTTAAACATAACACTCAGAGAATTTCTGCTTTAAAAATATGTAGTTGTTTATGTTGTAATACAGTTTCTTTATTTTTAATGTAAATGTCAGTCATTTGTAGAACAAATTGAATGTTTTACTAACCTTGTAGTTCATGTACCTAGTATTCTAAGTGTAGGTAATGGATTCTAAATTTTCAATTTTAAAAATTAAATAGTAGCTTAGTTCCACTATAGGCAATATACTTTCTACCACTGATCCTGTTTTGTGGGTAACAAAATAGTTGTTTTGAGCAATCTGAAATTGCTGTAGTACTAAATAGGGTGATCTATCCTTTATAAACAAAATATCTTATTGATCCATAATACCGAGTTATTATTTTTATTTATTTGGTGTAACAAGGACGTGTAAAGTTTTGCTGTTTATTTCTGTTCTTGAAAATATCTGTAAGTCTTCTACTTGAAAATTTTGTGAACAAAGATTTTCTTCCTCGGCAAATATTGCTTTTTTAAATTTATTACATATATGTTCCAATTTTAGGTTCATAAAAAGCATACACTTTTTAGATTTAACATTATTTTTAAAATTAATATTTATATGTTTTATAAATGAATTACAAGTAGTACTCAATTGGATTAAAATAAAAAGTACAGATCTCTAAAACATTTATATCAAATTATATATAATTTGATCATATTTGATAGACCCATTTTTCTGATCAAACTATATGAGATTAGATCCCATGAGTGAGATACCATGAGATCAGCTTATGTATGCCATTTTTCGGATCAGATGTGATGTGATGTTTAGTTACATGTGATACTATATATAAAAATATATGATTATATCGAAACTTTTTTCGTCGAGGAGTATCATATTTGTACACTCCAATAAAAAAGTCGGTAAAAGTTAAATATTGACTATTTTTAGGCCAGTAGACCGTATAGCTAATTTTAGCAAAACGCGTTTAAAATTAAAAAAATTGTTTTTCTGTGAAATTAAAGTCTTTTTTTTAATATCACAGATAATTAGTAAACTATTAGACATATTTGATTTTTATAAGCACAACGATTTTTTATTAACTAAAAATATTTTATTTTTATTTCAGGTAAGCTCTCGAAAATTATGTTTTAATTCCAAGTGTTTTACGGTAAGCTTACAATTTTTTAAGATACATTTTATCGCATATTTGGCTGAAATAATTCTAGCTGTTCAATATAGAGTAAGGACACAATCAAATTTGTATATTTTAATTTTATTATAACTTCTTACCTAATACCGGAAAATTTAATCTTGATACCTTAAAGTAAACATATGGACCTTAGGTTTTATACAATCAAAATCAGTTTTGATTTGAAGCGATATAAAGCGAAAGTTCGAATTTTCTCCTAAGATAAATTCATGATTTGGGCAGATTTGGGCACTTGTGTTTGAAAAACTTATAAACATTCAATAAAAATATGCAAAATAAGTAAAAATCTGCATTTAAAACAAAACAAGTAAAAATATTAGTGTTCGACCGAGTATTCGGTCAAAAAGTGATGTTCGGCCAAGTTCGGCGTTCTGCCAAATGTTGGCCGAACACCGATTACTTGAAGACATTGAGTACATTTTCAGAATTAAATTCCTTAATTTCCGATTAATTGAATTCGTTAATACATATTTTTTTGTTAAAATAAAAAAGTTCATACATAATAATAAAAAAATTAAAATTGTTGGAAAAAATAATAAGAAAGGTTTCAAAATGGATTTAATGTCCCTATTTGAATATTTATAATTCAATAAATATCGTATAAAAATTATTATTTTATAAAATTTTAATTATTTTTAGACATTCTTTTCAAATTACCAAAATTCCAAAAATAACCAAAACCGAGTTTTTTTTTTTTTTTAAATTATCAAAAACCGAAACCGAGGTTTTTAAATTTTTCGGTTTTAGCTAAGTCTACAACATATTATGCAAAACATGAACTATTATTTATTGGGCAATCAAATTCTGCCTTAAAACACTAACGAAATTATTGAATTAAATTAATCAAATCATAGAATTAAATCTGTAAAAATAACAGAAAAAGCTACTAAAAATAGCTAAAACTGCTAATTTTAGCAGTTTTTCCTGCAACGTATTATTGAACTAATTTTTAGTAGTTTTAGCAAACATTTTTACAAACTTTTTATTATTAGTGTAAGTACTAAACAGTTACTTTTTAAGTTGCACAAAAGTTGCAACATAAAAATGTTAGTTTTTTCGACAAAATATATATATTGGGCCCCCTCCGAAACAAAATCCTTTGTACGCCACTGACTGCATACATATTATAAAATCAGTGGAAAATCTTAATACACTTGACTACACTTGTTGGCTTTATGGCTACAAGAGCTTAATATGCTCAAAGCTAAAAAACAGATGTTAAGAGGAAGAAGACATTGAATCTGAAAATGAAGAAGGAGAAATATACAATGACGACGACGACGACGAAACGCATCATCCACAAAAACAACAATTTGTCTTTAAGCAAGTACTTGATTCTATTTGCATTTAAACTTTAAAGATGAATAATAACCAGGGCAGCGATTTTCATGCACTAAAAAAATCGAAAAAATGTGCTTAAAATATGCAATAAAAAATCCAAAATATGTGATTAAAATATGCACTAAAAATTCAAAGATATACCCTAAAAATTAAAAAAAATATGCAATTAATTTTTGTGGATTTTTAAAAATTGATTTATTACTCGAAAGCGTTGGTTTCAAAATAAAATCCAATATCAATGTCTAAGGAATGACAACTGGATGATATGTTAAGGATTACAAGTGCTTTATTTTGTTTATTTTTAATTAAATCTTAAATTTAAATTTTGCAAAATATGCAACAAAATATGCCAAAAATTCATTAAAATATTCGTTTATAGCAAAATATACATTTATAACAAAAATTTTCAACAACAATTCGATGCCATTTTGTTGCAATTTCTCAAAATCGGTTATGTATTTTCTTGAAAGCCTGAAAATAATTTTAGACACCGCTTTGTTTGTTGTTGGCTTTAAATTTAGTAGTTGGAATCAAGAAATATTATACCTTTTCCATATTATTCACTAATGTAAGGGATCCCTGCACGTGATTTTTCTGTAATACAAAATGATATAGTAAACAAGAAAATTGGGATGAAAAAAAAACTAAATGTTATATATTTTGCAACAAAAGACTTGGAAACTAAACAAAATTTAGTTTTCTAGTTTCTTTACAAACGACTTAACAAGTTGAAGAAAGAAAAAATAAACATGCCACATCATGTTCAGGTATTGCTTACATGTACTTTACAAGATGTTCTTCCACAAAATTTTCACATACATATTTATAAGTGAATGTTCTCATATTAGGACCCTACATCTGATTTTTGAAAAAATAAAAGAACTTACAATAAATGAAATGTTTCAAACCCAAATACATCACCTCTTTTTGGGATTTTTTTTTGCGATATACGATTTTCTTGTGGTAACTAATATAAAAAAGTTTAATTACAGTTTTAAAAACAACTTAAAAATTCCACATAAGCGTACTCAAAAACCATATAAAATTGTTACAAAAATAAGTAAAATCGACAAAAAATACGTATTTAAAATTTATTTTAATTTTGTTTTATGTATCGTCGAAAGCTGCAAAAGGAGTTACAGTCAAAAAAGTTCTACTGTAGAATCTACTGAAAATGACAGTTAAAAAAACTGTTAAACAACTGCAAAAATTGGTAAAAACTACTGTTTTTAAAAGTTATTTTTTTTCGGCATTTTAAAAATATTTTCAAATAAAAAAAAATTTTCTTTTAATTACACTAAAAACAAATATAAACTAAACGAGAATTTTTAAAAACTTGATTTAATCTTCTATTTTTAAAAAACTAACAAAATTAACTGTTTACTGCTGCAAACAACTGTTAAAAAATACAGTAGGTTTTGGTATTTTTTTTTAAATAACTGTCAAAATAGTTGTTTTTTTAATTTTTCATATAAAAACAACTGAAAAAACAACTGTCATGTAGTAACTGTAAAACTTTTTTGAGTGTACCATGTGTAATGCTAACTTTTTTAATTGCAGTAAACACACGATATTTTTTTTTGTGAAACATATTTGAAAATAGCCAAGAACAGTGCATACATCATTAAAAAAAGACTAAAACTTGGAAAAAAAATATAAAAAAAAACAAGAAAATATATCACAGGTCCACTTTTAGCTGACATTATCAAAATTTAATTTTTCACATTTTTTTTTATTATATTTTTTATGGAATTAATAAATATTATTAAACTTATTAATAAGTTCAAGATCATATGTTTTTTGTTAAATAAAAAAACCGTGCAGTATTTATTTATTAATTAAAAAATTTCTTCATCCTCTAATTTAATGCAAACTTTATCTACTGACAGGTCCTTTACATGTTTAATTTCGCGTCACCGAAAATCTTCAGTGAACCAATGTGGAAGGAGTAAAAGATTTACTCAAATTATAATTTTTGAAGGAAAAATATCAACGCTTTACCCGTATTGTTTTATTTACAAAAATTTTTTCTTCTGAAAAAGTTAAAAATCAGTAGAATCCGTACAAATTTAAAAAAATCAGTACAATTCAGTACACGATTTTTCATCAGTACACGTGATCAAAAATCAGTACATGTACTGATGAAATCAGTACACGTACTGATGAAATTAGCACGAATAGTCAGTAGGGAGGGTCGAAAAAAAAGTTGAGTCAGTCACCCCCTATGATTAAAGATAAGTTAAAGACGATTCTAGAAATATATTTTTTTACCACGCCCCTACATACCGCCCTTTTTGTTTTTTGTGCACTGCGTCGCCATTTGAAGTCCGATCGTAACATAATGCATATATAGATATATCGTTGTTCATGGATTGACAAGAGCTACATTTCTCTCTTTTGTGATTTTTGACTCGGACGTCAAATTCTAATGTCCAACTATTTTTAACCAAAAATCAAGTTTTTTAAATTCTATATAACTTTTGCTTTGACAGTAATTATTTTTAATTATAAACAAGAAAATATCAACGCTTTACCCGTATTGTTTTATTTACCCGATGAGAAGTAAAATACAAAATTGGAAGAATTGAACTAATTAAAATCAATAAAATGAGTTAGTTCAATTCTTCCAATTTTGTTTTTTACTCCCCATCGGGTAAATAAAACAATACGGGTAAAGCGTTGATCTTCTTCCTTCAAAAAATTATAATTTGGGTAAATCTTTTACTCCTTCCACATTGGTTCTCTGAAGATTTTCGGTGACGCGAAATGAAACATGTAATTACCTGTCAGTAGATAAAGTCTAGAATAAACTAGCGGATGAAGAAATTTTCTAATTAATAAATAAACATTGCACGGTTTTTTGTAAAAACTTGAATAATCTTGCTCATATCATAATTTATGATAAAAGATAGAAAAATACACTTTTGGTTTTAATTTTTTAAAATTTAAAAGTAAAACATTATTAAAATTGTGCAAAAAATTCTTAACGTTTGCAAAAATCCGACTTGGAAAATTCTTTAAACTGGCTTATTGAAATTTAATGTGAATGAAACATTATACTGTAAAACCAGGAAAAACGTATGCATTCACGTCAAAACTTTAAAATAGATATAGCGGAAGTTAAACGTTACAGTTGACAGTTTTCATATATTCATGAAACAACAGAAAAAACACGAAATGTCCACTTTAGAGAACAGGCCACATTAGGGAACATTCCCTTAGAAAAAATCAAACAAACAAGATGTTTTAAAAGGTTTTCGTTGTGATAAAAGCATACATTTCTGTACCTACAGTAGGAGTTTTTGAAAAAAAAAGCTAAAGCATTTATTTTTGTATATGTTTGATTTTTAAACAGATAAGAACTCAATTGAAATTCGCTTTAAGATATTTTTTTAAAAATGCATTATTTTGTATTGATATTGTGCAAAAACATGATAAGAAATAACGTTCAAGGAGACTGTTACTTGTTTGTAAGGATTTTAAGTGATACAAGTTTTAACTTTGATCAGATTGAAAGAAATTTGCAAAAGATTAGCTAAATAATTTCTGTTCGGACCTTGCAGTTACTATAAGATACAAAATCGTATGCCAGCGCGTCGTATGATTTTTTCCCATATAATAATTGCTGGAACCGCGCCGTATTAGATATTTTATCCTTTCATCGATTACGTGAACATTTTTTGACAAAATTTAGTAGCTAGAAGGATGTGTTGCCCAGCAAGATAATTATTATTGTAATTTACGTGTTTTATACTCGTATATTTTCAAACTTTGACAGTTATTGCTTAAAGCTTTATGTTTTCAAAACTATTGTTTTTCAAAGTAGAGAGGCCAGGTTGTTCTTTATGAACAAAGCGGGAAAAATAAACCGTACTCTTATTAAGGACTACATAGTATGTAGTACATACCTATTCGTCTACCATAGTTTTTATTGAAAACGCTAAAAAGACTGGTAAATGTCAATATGAAAAGCAACATTTCGCCGGATAATTTCAGCAGAGCCCAAAACGAATACTTTAAAGGGACTTAGTTGGAAGGGCGTTTACGAGAGTGTGTATTGGCATCTTTTCTGAACGTGGAAGGACCGTTCAACAACTTGAATATGTCATTGTTCTCTAATGCCTTGGGAAGTACTGATACTGATCCGCAGATTTTCTTATGGACTGGCAACATGCTCATGTGCAGGGCGATAAACACGATGGTGAGGCGCGGAAGGTGGTAAGAGACGACACTCCACAAGGGACGATCATTTCTTCTCGTCTGTGGAACATCGTGACCAATTGAATCCTTGACTCGATGTTGAGAACGGGGACGACTTTGTGCTTTTGATCAAGGAGAAATTTTTTCAAACGGTTACCGACTGACAAGGAGTCTCCTGGGGTTTCTCCGATCTTAATGAAATTCGGTTATATGATAGAGGAGCAAAAAATGGAGATACGTATTTTTTTGGAGGCCCAATCTGACATTTAAGGGTTAAAATCAGCACTCAAAATATTACTTTTTTGTATGGAAACATGTCTGAAATCAATGAAACTTGGAATTATTTATACGCAGTATTGAAGTACTCGAAAAAATTAAAATTTGTATGCCCTACAGTTATTACAGTTACTACATGTAACTTAGGTTGGTGATTTATTTTAAATATTTTTAATTTAGAAATCAGTACAAAATTTTGAAAAAATATAAATCTTGTGATGACTCCTCAAAAACACAGCGAATCTACTTTCCCCATGTAAAAGTTCAGATAAACTAGAAATTTGCCTACAAACTTATAAAAATTACTAAAATTTATATAAAAAACGTAAGACTCAGCAAGTTTTTATGAATTAAATTACACAAAGAGAGAATTATACGCTTGATATTAATGAATTAAATTTCATTAAATTAACGAAGTTTCGCTGGATTACGTCCGTTAAAAATTTTCATTAGATTAATACAGTTTTTCATAAAATTTAATGAAAACTATTATATTATTTATTATCATTGAAAACAGTTTTATAAAAATTATAAAGCTTTTTCACTTTGTGAAAAAACTTCATTAGTTTAAAGAAAAATTGCATTAAAACTCATTAATAATTAAATTTTAGTTCTATGTATTAACCGAATTTTATTGCGAAAACCAATTTTTAGTGTTACCAACTGATTTGTTTTTTAAGAGAAGCAACACTCAGGAAATTTTTCCTATTTATTAATGTGTTGCATTCTTTGGAAATGGGATAGTGGAGAGATGAAAGGTGGTTTTACTTCAGGTGGGGTTAAGTGCTATGGGAACACCGACGTTGTGCTCTGCGATACATATGAGGGATAGAAAACTCGTGCATATTATTTTTTTAATTTGATGTTGCCGTCACCGTGAATCGAACCCGGGACCATCAGTCCAACGCGCTAACCTTTACATCACAACGCCCATCACAGTCGTTAAATTTGTTCTCTTGTGTCCATTTTCAATTTTCCGTCCTGAAAATTTGTTTTCCTAAAAACACCCAATATTTTAAAACAAGAGATTCACTTGGATTCTAAACACTTCTTTTCGAACTAATCTTAGATTTAAAACGGGTTTCCTACATAAATACTTTTAGTTTTCTAGATAAATTTTTACAGTTTCCATCAGATTAAAAAATTTTAGTAAAATATTGTAACATTACTTAGAAAATCATTCAAGCATATTCAAATTAAAAACAAAGAACATAAAATATTTTTCCTTATAACAATAATATTAAAAACAGTGTGAAATGCTTCAAAAAATAATGCATACTTTGAGGCATTATTAAAAAAAATTAAGACTGCATATTTTAAGGTGTAATTGTGAAATAAATTAACATAACGTTGAACAAATTAAAAAAAAAAAAAACAGAAAAACATTTAGTTAATGAAAATGTATATTGCGGTTACAAAAAATAGCAGCTGCATATAATTTTTTTTAATAAAAAGTCGAAAAATTTTAGAAGATTAAACGAAAATAAAGAAAAGCTAATAAAGAAAGTTTCAAAAGAATTTAATACACTATACAACATTAAAAAGTTTTGTATATTTTTGTTTTAAAGTTTAAAACACACTCACCTCACTGCGTGTGAGTATAGGCTTTTTACGTTGTAGAAATGAAGATTTCTTTTTATAACTAGTTGGCGTAACACAGCCACCATGAGGATGTAAACTTGAAGCAGAAGACATAGTAGAAGTACAACCAGAAGCCATATCACCCGTCGGAAATGATAGAGTAGTATTAAAAGCATTATTGTCATTAGCGCAAGGCAAAGGTAAAGGTTTAAGAGTATGCTGAGAGCTTGATGATGTAGTTGTAGAGATAGCTGTTGCAGCCGGTAGAGCGGCCGGATTAGATGCATCACTCTGAAATTTATTTGGATGATAATGATGATGAGAGGATAATTGTAGATTACTGCTGCTGTTAGGAGCACTGCCTACGTGAGCTGAACAAATTCTACTTTTACAACAGGCGGCTGTAGTGGTAGTCGTACATGATGCCGTATGACAGGTGGGTGAATTAAGATTATTGGGTAGGGATTTTGTGGTGGGTTGCTGTGGTGCTTGTGTATAAATAGTGGGTGTAAGGCGTGTATTAAGCCTTGTAGAGGAATATAATTTAGGATGTAATGATCTAACTGGTGAGATAGGACGCTTCGAGGTGTTAGTATAATGATATTGTGGCAAAGGCGGTGACAGTGAGGTTGGGGATAGAGGATAAGCTGAAGTGAGTGTGGATGTAATGGATGCTATAGTCTAATGAAAGAGTGAATGTGTGAGACAGAAAATAGCAATGGTGAATAATATGTAAGCGTGAGTGTGTATGAGTTTGTGGTAAGAACAGCACAGAGAATAGTTAGAATACAAATAGAGAAAGAAATAGAAAATTACAAAATACAGTATTTAAGTATACTTTTAGAATGAAATTTAAACAATTACTATAATAATTTGATGCATAGTTTAGGAGTTTAAGAAATATACAAATTTAAAGCATATATTTAGGCTTAATAATTAGAGCATGCAAAATACATATTAAATAGAATCAAAAAAATTAAATTATAAAACTAAGAATTTGGGTAGAAAAATTAACTCAGAACATAAACAACAGAAAATTATTAGTGAGTTTTGATACAAGTTTTAACAGTTTTTGAAGAAACTAACGAAAGACAAAACTTTGAGCCATTATGCTGAAAAAAGATTGCAACTTTTCCAATTTATCACATATATAAATACAATTTTCTATAATCTTTTAATTTAGTTCATGTGTTTCACATGAAAATTAAGCAAGAAGGACGTTTTTAAATTTTGTTGCCTGTTTAATGCGATACTGGCGAAAAAAGATGAGAGTGAATATAGAATTTCTTATGCTCAGTTTAGACTGAAAAGTTAATCTAGCAAAAAGTGGATTGACTGATTAATTTTAGTCAAAAGGTTAACCACATGTCAAAAGGTTAACCACACAAACCGGACACAAATTTACTCAAAAATACTGTCGATGGCAACTCTTTAAAATATTTAAAATATCGTGTTAGAATGAAACAAATATATACACAATACAGTGTTTAAAATAACTAATCGGCAATTCAACGTTCTTGCCCCGTTCTCACACGTCATTTAAAAAAAAAGTTTTTTTTTGACAAAAATACGGTTTTTATAAAAAATTTTGGCTTCTGCCATTTGTGTCGGGTCTGTTTAGTCTTTGACTCTACTTCTTGTTCGTATAATTTAGGGGGCCAAAGGTAAACATTTTTGTGTACAACTTGCTTTTTATATAATAGCCCAATACATAATATATACTTGAAAATATCAACAAACGCTTAATCTTGTTCCCCGTACTTTTCTATTCTTAAGATTCAAGCGGATCAAAGGTTGAACTTTTTTGAACATTTTGGTGAACTGGCTAATAATATAGTTAGGAAATATCAGAAAACGCCAATCTTTGGTCCCGGTAATATTTTATTTTAAAGGCTGTTACCGAAATAACTAAAATACCGTTACCGAAATAATTGTAATACCGTTACCGAAATAATCTGACGAGATCAGAAAAAATAAAAGCTGTAAATAGTAAGCTTTACCAACTTTTGATCAGAAACTAGTCAGTCAGTCATTGGAATCTCGATATGCATACCCTTAAAACACCGTTACCGAAATAACTAGAAAACCGTTATCTTTAAAATGGCGTTACCGATAAATACCGTTGCCGAAATAATTAAAATCCCGTTATTACTTAAAAACCTCTACCGAAATAAAAGATAATACCGCCAACCCTTTGGTCTTATAATTTATTAATCTTAAATTCAGCCGGGCCAGAGGTAGAATTTTTTGTATGTGACTTCATCATGTTAATAATAAAACTATACTATAAATTGTAAAATATCAGAGCGCACCGGTTTTTTTTTCCTCTTTAATTGACATATTATATGGTGTTATAGATTGGTGAATATCAGGAAAGACAATCCTTCGGCCCCAGTAGTTTTTCATTGTTAAGATTCAGCTGCCAAAGATACATTTTTCTGCGCAACTGGCAATTATATTAATTCATTAATGCAATTATACTAAAGATTAGAAAATATCAGAAATGACCAAACTTTGGTCCCGTATTTGTTTATTATTGAAATTAATGCGGGTCAAAGGTTATATTTTTAGTATTTAACTTGAATTGAGTTCAATTAAAGATTGGAAAAATAACAGAAAACGTCAACCTTTGTCCTTATTTATGTTTTCATAATGGTGGAATAGCCCTCAATTAAAACACAATTTTCTTGGCTATCCGGACTTTTGTCAAAATGCTATAAGAAAAAGCAGTGTACAATTCTTATATCATCATATGAAATAAGTATATGGTACAAAACTGGATAGTAACTTAATTGAACTAGCCTTATAAATGAGAACTTGAACAAGTCCTGGTAAAAAAAGACACAAACTTTATTAAAATCTAATTTAATCATATTTCAACGTAGATTTTAATAAACATAATTTTAAACACGAATTTTAATACGAATTTTAATAAATATTGTTCGCCAACATAAGAAATTAAACTTGCCTATTTTAAGATTTTTATATGTAGTACTGAATATCGGGAAAATATCAATGCGTTTTATAAAAGATTTTGTACGAAATAGCAACAAAGAACAGTTTAAGGTTAGCACCACATTTTCCTTTTGGGTAAAACTAGTATGTTTAATACTTGTTACATGCAGTAAAAAATGGATTGTGCATTTTATGCATAACTTTTATTTAATGCTTTGCATTTTAAGATTAAAATGATTTGTCATTGAAAATTTGTGGGTAAAATTTTAGATTTCATCTAAATATCCCTTCAGTTCAAACGACTATAAGAGACATACTGACTTTTAGAAAAGATTTTTATTGAAACATTTTCTTTTAGTTTTTATAAAATCTAACTGGTTAATACTGGATTTCACGAACTATTAGGCCAATATTCGGTCACCAAATAGGTCTTCTCTTGTTTAAGATCAAAAATTGTCTCTTGATTCTTCTAGACATTTTTTTTTACATTTTAATATGCAAAATGCCGTATATTTCCGAAACATCCGCAATTAATTATTAATTAAGAATATTATTATTTACCGAAATCGCAAAGCCTTAAAATTTAGTTGTATTTAGTCCTAGAGACTACAAGTAGTTATAATTATGTGTACAGTGTTTCGATTCCAATCATTCCCCGTTTCATTCCATATCGTTCCATTTTGAAACAATGTTCCATTCTGTTATCGGAATGAATAAATTTTATGTTCACGTACGACAACACAATTGTGTACAGTGCTCCGATTCCAATCGTTTCATTTTGGACCAATGTTCCAATCCATTATCTGAGTGATTCAATTTTTATTTTCACGTACTTTTTTGGGTAAAAAAATAATTGTTTTTTCATAAAAAATTAATCTTTCGGAATATTTTCCAAAACCTAGGATATTTACATTCAGTCAATTGTAATTTTCTTCCTTTAATTAATTCATTACTAATGGTAATGAAATTTGAAATCAATACCATTAGTCAATGAAATCAAATCAATGAAATTCATTATCATTAATTAAACAAATGGTAATGAAAATAATTTCATTACAATTAATATCAATGAAATTGTAATGAAATCATCAATTAATTAGTCCATACAATTAATTAGTAGATTCAAATAATTAGTCCATTCAATTAATTAGGTTTCATGTCGAAACAGTTTAGTTTATAATCCCGGTTAAAAAATTAATTTATATTTTAGTTTATCCACTTTTAGAATTTGATATGATTATGTATGTGCCATATGCAGTTTTATATTGTAGAATATATTATTTGATATTTGTTATATGGCTTATATGTATTATGTCAATTTCTATAAGATTGGATGAGATAAAATTAGATGAGACCAAAACTCCGATACAATCGAATCAAGTGATATTTTTTTTATACCTATAAATTTATATTATTTTGTTTTATTTGATCCAATTATACAGACCCAATTATATCTGATTCAAAAAATTATTTTAACCTTGATAAAAAACAAGTATTTGATATATTTTTAGACCATTTTATTTAATTCTTTCTAAAGCCGATCGAATAGAGGGGTTTCAAATTATACTGATTTCCTTCCCTGCGGTGAATTTTACGCCTTTACAAGAAATTCTATTCATAAAACACATAAATTCCGAAAGAAATTTCCATTACACAAATTTTTAAGTTCTGATATATGTATATCATATTTCCATAAAAATCTTTTAGATTCTCAAATATATTTTTTTAAATAAAACCTCTAAGACTTGAATCATTTTTAAATTTAAAAACTCTTTTATTTAAGACATTTTTCTTACAAAAAGAAAAAGTTTCTGGGATATTTTCCTGTCAAAATATTCGTTTGCAGTTTCCTATCAAAAGCCTTCAAATTCCTAATGAAGAATTTTTAGATTCTCATATATTTGTCTTAAAGAAAACTTTTCAGATCCTAGCAAATTATATTCTCAGCAAACCTGTTGGTTTTAAAAACAAAAGATTCTTGCAAGATTTTGAAAACTTGTTGGGATTTAAAGCATACTTTTAGGTAATAAAAAATTAAAGCCTACTTATCGAGTTTTGTTATTTACGAAATTTAAAGCCTACTTTTAGGATAAACTAAATTTCGTTGTACCCGATGAAAAAAGTTCCGATAAACACATATAGTCATATATATAATTTCATATCATATCATATCTTAGTTGATTCGAAAAATGTCATACATAACCTTATCTCATGTGATCTCATCTGATATAATTACAACCGAAAAATGTTTCTATCTAATTTGATCAAGTTATATACAATTTGATACAATTTTATATAACTTCATAAAATCCTTTAAAACTGTTTGGATATCCTCACAAATATTTTGTTTCACATTTCAAATATTAATAACAATTTTTAATAAAAATCAATGGATTTTAAAATTAGATGTGATTTTAATTTGACTAATGTGATGCCATATACAATTATATTACAAAGTAATCCATCTTTTTTTTCTTGTTTCTACCATATATGTTTATACTTAATTATCAGATGAGACAAATTACTTTTTTTTGTATTGTATGTTTTTTTCACTTCTTTACGATTGATGATTTTTTTTTACTCATAAATATTTTTTAATCTATTAACTTTGAACTTAGTTTTAAATGCATTTTTTTACAATATTTATCCATTTTTTGTCTTTTCTGATAATTATATATAAAAGTGATAGAATTTGTTTGATTTTATTGTATCATATTTACCTATATTTAATTATACATGGAAGTATATATGATCACATATTTAGCTATATCAAGTATATATGAAGAGATAAAAAATATCAACTTATATGTAACGTAAGATATAATGATATATGATGATATATAGCGGTATATTATACATTTTCTAAAAATAATTATGATATGTAAACATATATAGTTACATATGGCCACATATATAATTATATATAACTATATATAACTATATATAACTATATATAACTATATATAACTATATATAACTATATATAACTATATATAACTATATATAACTATATTAAGCTATATAAAAATTTATTTCGTCGGGTATGTAATACAACTTTACATTGACAACTAATTAAAGCAATAAACTTTTTAACACACACTCTTACAAATAGTCATCTGCAAAGTCATAAAAATATAATATCATTTGTTAAACAAAATGTCATTGTTAACAGTGACATCAACTTTAATTTATTTTACAATAATGGTGATGATTTCATCATTATCTATAACAATAAAAAATCTATAACAAAAAACGGAAACTTTGAGGAAAGGGCAGCAAGTAAAATGAGAAGAACAAAATACTATAAAAAAGAAAAATCTTAGAAATATAAAGCTGAACATTGTTTTTTATTTTGCCATAAATCAAATGACACATACAGGACATATAGTGAACGAAATTACAAGAAAACAACCTCAACAAGGGAATTAAGAAGGATATTATAACAACAACTACTAATACACTGAGAGAATTGTCTTCACTTCAGTAATGAATTTCTACATAGTTTTAATGACTGGAACTCGTACATTAAAACGTTTCATAGAATCTATGAAACAGGTTCCATTAAATTCAATTCTTCTGAAATACTTCATAGAATTAATATAAATCTTCATAAAATGAAAAAATCATTCCCAAAATAAAGCGTTTCATAGATTTTATGAAACAGTTTCATCAAGTTCTAAAATACACCGATAGAGAATTTCGTGCGGGGTGTAAATAAATTTGTTCATTAACGTAATGAAATTTTGGCATTATCGAATTAATAAAACACTTTATAAAATATGTGGAACACTCGAGAACCAAATCTTAAAAATATAGTTTAAAATGTATGAACATTTATAAAATTTATGAAAATTGAGGAACGTAAGAATTTTATGAAAAAATAAAAATAATTAAATGTTATTGAACAATTTCATAGCTCTGAAAGAAAATTTTCATTAGGTATATGAAAAAAAAAAATAATGAAACCTAATGATTTTTTTTATGAAATTATGAAATTTTTGAATACAAAGTTATGAAAAATTTCATAAGTTATTAAATTTAACTTTTGTAAAGAAATTCTTCATAGAATCTACCAAAAAATCCTATGAAATTGTTTCATTGATATCATGAAGGGTAATTCTTTCAGTGTATGTACTACATTTACAAAACAATACAGTGCCACCTCGTTTAACGCAATTCTCGATAAATGCAACTCATCGATTATTGCAACTCGTAAATTGTTTGAATTGTTGACTCAGTTAACACAACTTTTCAAAAAAAAAACCTCAGTTACCGCAACTTTTCTCCCAAAATTATCAGTTTGTCTTTTTTATTTACATATTTTTTTTTTATTGAAATTGCTTTAAAATATTACTGCTGCCAAAAATTATTGTGTTTGAAATTAGTTTTGGATTTACCGATATTCCAATTTTAAAAATAAATGATTTAAATGTGTGATAAAATTTGTTTTCCAATTTAAACCAACAAAGAGAAGTAGCGCCCAAGAACATTGTGACTCGGTTATCACAACAACATCAGTTATCGCGACGACCAAAATTCTATTAGTTGCATTAAGTGAGTTTGCACCGTACTATCTATCTGTAAATATATAACCCACAAACGGAAGAACAATTAAAAGTAAAATAAAAAAAAACTATACTAAAAGATAAAAACCAAAAGGAAATTAAATTGAAAAATTGATATTTCTCATTTTACAGATTGAAAAAGATATTTTTACACATCAAGAAACACACACAGAAAAACACACGTACACACCACTCATGCTTACATTTACCCCTCAAATGAATACAAAAACAAAAAATAACTTGCTGTTACACACACTGACTCACTTACTACATACTCACACTATAAAATGTAAGAGTGGATCAAATTTCAAAAAATTTAAAATATTCGGTTTTTTTTTTTAAATTTTGCAAATTTTTAACTGCCCAGTCAGAAACTGCCAGTGGTACAACAAATCAAGCACTGGTATACCACTGGCTAACCGTGGCATTGTTAACAAACTATAGGCAGAACAGTTGTTTAAGACGCTTTACGAGCGTTTCCAAAAAGCGTTTTGCCAGTATTTGTTTTACAATAACTTTATTGGTCTACAGAAAAAGTCATTGGCTGAGACCACTACGTCAACGATGTGAAAAAGCGTTTTCACACTATCCAGTCAGAAATTACCAACAACTAACTCAAAAGTCTTAAAGCATTTATTTTATAAAAATTATGATGCTTTGTTTAAAAAAGTTTGTAGTCTAAAGTTTCCGAGTTCAAGACCGGTTTCAGTCAAACATTTGTTTGTTATTTTTTTTTTTTATTTCTGGAAAAGTTTTTTTAAGACTAACTTTTTTGTTTGTTTTCCCAACGTTGACAAATTATTTTCATCAAACCTTATGCCAGTGCTGACATATTTAAGAAGCCAACTGTTTCCCAGAGTTATCATTTAGATACGTTTTAAGCTATCAAGTATTTATATGTCTCGTTAGCTCAGTGGTTAGAGCTGTCGGCTGCAATTCGAATGAGTTTTTGCGGCGTTTTGTAACTGTGGATGAAACATGGATCCATTACAACACTCCGGAGACCAAGCAGCAGTCTAAACAATGGGTTTTACCGGATGAACCGGCTCCGAAGAAGGCCAATGTAAGTTGGCAACAGTTTTTTGGGATGCACGCGGGATAATCCACATCGATTACCTTCAAAAGTTAAAAACAATAAACGGCGAATATTATGCCAACTTATTGGACCGATTTAACGAGGATTTAAAAAAACAACCCCATATGGCCAAGAAAAAAGTTCTTTTTCATCAAGATAATGCACGGGTGCACACGTGTGCAGTCTCAATGGCAAAATTCCATGGTACCTCATCCGTCATATTCTCCGGATTTAGCCCCCAGTGACTATTTCCTATTTCCAAACCTAAAGAAATGGCACGGTGGAAAGAGGTTTAGCTCCAACGATGAAATTATTGATCAAACAAATTCCTATTTTATGGACCTAGAAAAATCCTATTTTTTTTAGAAGGGATACAAAAATTGAAGAAACGTTGGACTAAGTGTATTGAGCTAAAAGGAGATTATGTTGAAAAATAATTTTTTTTTTGCAAAAAAAAAACTGTTTCATTCAAAAAGTCACGGACTTATTGATCCGCCCTCGTAATATTTGAGTTTTATTTTTCGGAAAGGCATTTAACAATAAAAAAACAAATTTGATGTAATTTGTATTTTTGCACAAACAAATTTAAATATCCCGCTTTTGGCACCAAAATATATTTTTTCGTCTCCCGGTTACGTTAAGTAAAAAATATGTAAAAATTAAAAAATTGATAAAAATCGAAATAAATTTTTTTTTTTTTTTTGGAGAGCCTTTTAATTTAGTAGTGTACCTACAGTTGCAGTTTAAATTTTTCACTTTATTATAACGAAAATGAAAATTATTCAAGTTCGAGGCCATACTCTATATTTCTTTATTATAATATTGTCCCAACAAATAATCTATAGAGTTTTTGTTTTCAAATTTATTACACAATTAAAGTGCGAAAAAACATAATTTTTAATTTTTTAAAAAATTATATCAAACTTGTAAAATTGCTATATCTTTAGGTAAAATCAGTTTTGGGTTCTGCTGCCCGATAAAAATATTTTGTACATTGTTCAAAAGCTTGATTTCAGTCATATATCATTTTCAGATCTGATAAAAATGTTCTAATCTATACATGAATTTCCAAAAATGGTAAATATTAACCGCTTTTATTTTAAATGACACGCCCTATAAGAAAAAGCACAGCTCCTTTTTTCCTAAAACGGACAGCACATAGACTTCTGCGATTAACAGATGGTGCCACATTAACATATGGAAATTTATTTAGCAAATATTTAACTTTTTTAGTACTTTTATATACGGACGATTATGTAGATTTGCACTTTATTTTGTCCGACAGTGTACATTCATTAGTGTTTTTGGCTTTATTAAATTGGGGGAAAGGGTCTGTGTGTGTGTGTGTGTGTGTGTGTGTGTGTGTGTGTGTGTGTGCGTGTGTGTGTGTAAACAATTAACAAAAACAATATCATGGTCCAGATGTCATTCGATGTTTTTGTTAAAAAACTATCAAGTGAAATTAGATTTTTAACAGGTTTTTTTTATTGTTTTCGCATTTGCTTTGAGAAGGATGAAAGATTTTTGTATTTGTAAAACAATAGATTAAAAATTGTTCGATATAAATCAAGACATAAATGGAAAATTTATGTGTTATATTAAATGACATTGACTTTTTTATGTTTTAATATTATATATTTAATGAGATATTAATTCGTAGAAAGCCAATAGTGTTCAAATAATATGGTGGAAAGTATGCATTTGGTTTTAGAAATAAACACGTCATTTTATCGTAAAAAAAGTGTTCGGCACCAAAAATAAATTAATATTTAAAAATTTATAAACTAAATAAACAAATCGCCAAAAGTAGGCAATGATGGCGTTATGGGTCGAAAAAACTTTCATGTTTGTTCTTAACAAACTGGGCTTATGTATAAATTATAATTTCCTGGATAAATTTGAAATTTTATGCCTTTAAACTAACAGAAAAAAATCTCTAATAATGTTTACCAAAACTAAGGGAATGTTTGATAATGTGGTATGTAACGGCATTTTTAACTAATTTTTTTTGTAAGTTTTTGTGATATTTTGACAGGTTTATTTCTATGAGTGTTTAAACCATAAACTCTAATATGAGCAATTTTTTCTAAAGATTTTCAACCATTTTATAAGATATTATTACTTGCTTTGGGTTTTTGGTCTTAAATTTAAATTTGTTAAAATTTAAATAATACTTAATTTAAAAATTAAGTTGACGTAGCAAGTGTTACTTCGTTGGGGTTATTATCATATTAATTTTAATTCTACTTAGAAAATGATAATAAAAAAAATTCAAGTACTTGCATTAAATTTGGTTTAACCAAATTTTTTCTTTATACCCACCACATGACCCTTAAAAAATATTTTAAAAAATATGTTAGAAGTGAAAACAAAATTTTGGATGAAACACTTTTTTGAATTTAAAAGGATATTGTGTGGTAAAAAAGCATTTTTGAGGTGAAAAGATATTTTTGTGGAGAAAAAAAATTTTTGTGGTGAAAACAAATTTGAGGTGAATTTAAAATTTTAATCACCCCTTTCGCGTTTGGTGGAAAAATGTGACGTTATTTTATATACATCAGACGCTATTATACAATTGTACTAATATACACTAATTTGTAGTGTCCGACCGAAGTCACTTTTTTTGGCCGAAGCCGAAGCCGTAGCCGAACTTCGGCCAAATTTTTAATATTCGGCCGAAGCCGTAGCCGAAGCCGAACTTTTTAATTTTTTTTTTAGTTTGAATAAAATTTAAATTTTTGTTGATTTTGACTACAAAAAGCATCATTAAAGTATATTAAAAAATATTCAAACATCAATAAATTTGTAAAAAAGCAAATTTAGAATATTTTTTCAAAAATATTATAAAGTCAGTTCAATTATTTTATTGAAGTTTTCAACAAAAATATGGAAACACCTGAACTTCATTATTTTAACAAAAGTATATGACGAATTTAATTGAAAATTTTGTTTTTTACGTGAAATAAATTTGAAAATTTTGTTTTTTACGTGAAATAAATCAAAATGAACTGTTCTTCTTCAAATATACGGTATTCGGCCAAGTTCGGCCAAAATTTGGCCGAACCCCGAACTTGGCCGAACATCACTTTTTGGCCGAACTCCGAAGCCGAAGCCGAACGTTCGGTCGGACACTACTAATTTGTATGGAAAATTTAGAGGTACCTTCACATTTTAATTCATAATATTTGAACTGCTGGACCGAATTTGCCCATTTTCAATACCAAACTTTTCGGTTAAATGTACATCAATCAAGGTAAAAATTACCAGTCCGTGTTGCGTTTTCGCGCCGTGATTGCCATTTCAACAGACAGACCGACTGAATCGTGTTAAAATTTAATAATGATCAAGAATACATATACTTTATGGGGTCTTAGACCTAAATTTCGATGCGTTACAAACGGAATGAAAAACTGATATATACCCTCATCACAGCATGTGGATGGTATAATAAATTAAAGATGCCTGATGATTTCTTTGGAATTCATGAAAATCCATTAGTGTCACTACTTCAAGGATTGTTTTTTCAAAGTTTTCTATTTGTTCTTAAATTAATTAACATTTTCTATTTGAAATTTTGATTATATAAACTTAAACCTAACAATGTGACACTTATATTTAGAGAATATGTATTTACTGCGGTACTTTTATGAGTGAAAAAGTACCAACGTATTAAATTGTTCGTTCGTGGTTTCAATACTAAAATAAGATGTGTATGTTTGCTTATAGGAATTAAACTTTTCTTAAAAATATTTTCACATTGCAAGGAAAAAAGTTATTGTGCTTAAGTTGAAACTTAAAAAAAAATGAAAATACATTGTTATACACAAAGAACGACAATAGAAATGTCATATTCAATTATAAATCGGTCAAAGTCTACTTTATGAAGAGCTACAATTTAAAGAAAACCAAGTGGATTAAGTTTTAAAGTAATTTGACTAAATTTTGTGTTTTACGGATAACGATATTTCTATTATATCGGTAACGGTATTTTAGAGAAAACGATAAAGTTGAAGGAGTTTTAAAAGGATAACGGTATTTTTGCGGTTTGCCTTCCATCCCTGATTTAAACGTTATTTGGCTAATTTTAGACAACATCGAAAGAAAGTGCGGTCTATTTGGTTCTAATATTGGACTGATATTTTAGTTTTTATATACATCAAGATTACTTTTATGTTATTTCCACTTATAACGAACTTTCAACCTCCGTACATATACAAAAATAATGTAAATTAACTATTTTAGCTAGGTTGATACATTTATTTTGATCTGCCAAAAGATCTCATCAGAACCCGAAGTGTTAGACAAGCTAGAGCTTCCGATTTAATTTTACAGAAAAAACTAATCTCCGAAAAAAAAAAAAAACCAAAATTGGTTAAAAAAGCCAACAAATCTCCAAAAATTAATAAAAAAATTATTGTCAACTAAAAAAATCGCTAAAAATGAAAAAAAAAAAATAATTGTCAACTAAAAAAAATCGCTAAAATTGAAAATCGCTCAAAGAAAATTTAAAACGTCTATAACTCGAAAACATTTTTCATTTTTGTAATTTTTTTTAATTTCGTCAATTTTTTTCAATTTTGATGATTGTTTTAAATGCTGACGATTTCAAAATTAAAAAAATTTTTAAGTAATTTTTTTAAATTTTGTAATCTTTTTAATTTTTGTGTTTTTTTCAATTAAAAATTTATTAGATATAATTACATTTTTAATGAAAGAGTTCAAAATTAAACAAAGTTTTAATTGAAATTTTAATAACAATGATTTACATTGAATAATAAGATATCTGTAGATATCTGGAGTTTTTATTTAAGTAAAATTGATTGAAAGAACATGTTTTGGGAGCCGAAACGGACTGAAACTGCTAAATTGAGTTCGAGTAAGAAACCTCAGTTGTAAACCTTAACTACTTTTTAAAAATCTACACGAACTTATAATACCTACTACTTTTACAGTGAAGGGTATAAAATAATATAAATCAAAATAAGTCACGTACGCATAACGCAAGCAACAATGTCACTTTAATAAATATTAACAAAATGAAGCCAAAGCATTAAAAACAAGAAAAAATTTAAAAATTATTTTTAAAAGAAAATATTTTTAAAAGGGAAAAATACTTTAAGAGATCATACAATAAAACAAAACGTCTACTTGCTCTCAAAAACATTTAATATATAAATAAAAAAGCAAATATTTAATAAAATGCGGGAATATATTTATAAGAGTCCGACGGAACAGTTTGGCCAGAAAATGCACTTGGGGTGTATTCGGTATTTTAAAGCATTGTGGACAAATTTGGTGAATGGAAAAATGTTTATTGGACTGATTAGATTCGATTTTGATTGTTGATTTAAAAACAGTCCATAGTTAAGCAATTAATTCACTGTTTGACTTTCGTAAGTTCGGTCAAATCGAAAATTATTAAGCGGTCGAACTTTTAACTTTATAGCTAAAAGTTCGGCTTTTTCCTTAAATTTTATACACAAAATCGCATTATATCGGCTCAACAAACATGTTTCAAATACCAAAATTAGCATTGCCTCTAGACGAAAAAGAACGCCCAAATATAGTTTTTCGACCAAACTGTTCGGTCGGACACTAATATTTATGTTAAAAAATATTAAAAATATATTATAGAAAAAACAAATTAAAATAAACTTACATTATTTGAGTTTTTAGCATGATTGCAAACCAATTCGGATTGAAGGCCATCTAAGTGCGTAAGACTTTTAGATTTTAACTGTGAAATAAATTAAGAAAAAAGACAATAAGTTATAAAAAAAAAACAGTATACGTGGGCGGTCCCAAAATTTGCCGACCTGGCGTATAGATGGCGGCAGTAGTTTGAAAAAATTACTTTGGTGAAAAATGGCTACCTTATAAAACATATGTTTTAAGATTCAAGGCGCCACGTTGTTTAGCATTTTTTTGCAGCCATCAAAAATAAACGATCTCAGTAAATTTGTAAACATGAAACAAATTTATCACCGTTATCTAATTCAATACTATCATTTGGAAAGGTCTCAGTTCAACGAATATTAAAGCCGATCTAGATTCTACTCTGGGGGAGGCTGCTCCTACATCTATAAAATAGTGTGTAGAAAAGTTTAAACGAGATTAAACGTACGAGCTGCGAAGACGAACAGCGCAGTGGTCGACCAATTGAGGTGTCCACTCCAGAAGCAGTCAAGAAAATCCACAAAATGGTATTGGATGATCGTCAGCTGAAGTGGCGTGAGCTGGCTGAAATAATAGGCATTTCAAAAAGTGGTATACATCCCATATTGACCGGAAATTTGGAGATGAGAAAGCTTTGCGCAACATGGGTGCCTCGTTTGCTCACAATAGAACAACATCCACTTTTGCACACATTCACTATTGTGATGGCCAAAACCAATGAGTTATTCGCCAGATTTAGCTCCCTCGGATTATTTCATATGTCCGAACTTGAAAAAAAATGGCTGGGTGGTAAAATATTTGCCATCAAAGAAGAGGGGGAGTCTGCGGTTGATGACTATTTTAAGGAGCTAGAGAGTTCTTACTATAAACAGGGTATCGAAGCTATTGAATATCGCTGGGAAAAGTGTATGGAGCTAAAAGGAGATTATTTTGAGAAATAAAGAAAAGTTTTCCTAAATTTGTTGTGTTTTTTTTTTGTTAGGTCGGCTAGTTTTAGGACCGCGTCGTATTTCAATAAGCAAAAAAATTGTAGATAGAAATTAACTAAAATCGGTAAAAAAATAAGATGTTATTTATAGAAATAATATAATTATAAACATAAAGTAGATTTACAATATCAATGTTTTCTAGAAAATGTTTATGAATAAAGGGGTAAATTTATAAAAAAAATTTTGTACAAAAGCATAATTATAAGAAAAATTCGAATAAAAATCGTTATTTTCAAATAAAATGATTTTGTTGTGTTATTTCAGTTAAATAAAAAATATAAAATATTTAATTATATAAATTATAATATATATATATGATATATTGAAAATCAATAAATCATGTATAATAGGGTTATAACTTTTTTTGGCTGCTTCCTCCAGTTTAAAAATCATCATCGTGACAAAAGTTTACGCATCAACTGCATTGAAGTTTTGTGTATACGATTTTTTTTTAATTAAAGAAAGTTTTATTTTTCTCCAAATAACTTATTTGTTTGTGGTTTTCTTAACTACTTAACTGCGTAGTCAAAATAAAAAAAACTTCGCCTGTTGCGTCAAAATTAAAAAACACATTTACAGCGGACGTATATATACGTCTTATGCAACAGAATAGAGTTTTGATAAAACGTATACATACGTCTTACGCAGCAGAAATGTTGAATAATCGTACTTACAAAATCGTTACCCACCATTTTGAGACGAAAGTTTGACCAATTCGCAATATTTGAAGTAAAATATCACTTTTTTCAATTAAAGCAAAATCGTGTGTACAAAACTTCAATGCATTTGGTGCGTGAACTTTTTTAACGATAACGAAAAAATGAAATCGCAGTTCTTAGTTTTTTCCATGCCCTATACGATTTTGGAACTGTAATTGTACTAGATAATAGAAATTTTACACTTTAAATAACAATATGCTAATTGATTTATAACTCAAATTAAAAACCAACAATCTGCCCTTTAATGTTGCCCATATAAAGACTGACAATATAAATAAAGGAAAATATTAATCCGCCAAACTATATGAAAAACTAAGGAAATGTTTGCTAATGTAAGCCCATGCAAAATGGAATATTCCAAATACAAACACAGCAGCTTATTGACCAACTCTTTGGGCAACTAATATAAAAAAGTTATAAAACGATTTTTAAAACAATTCAAAATTCTCACTTTAGTGAACATGTTTGCTAAAGTGAGCTATTAATCCCAAACGTGCGGTTGCGTTGTTGTCCATAACAACATATCCAAATTTCATTAAAATCGGCTGATTCACCACTGTGTAGTTTTCTTGTAAGACAAAAATGACTTAAATTGTGCGAAAAACGTTAAAAAGGTTAATAAATATTTTTAAATCTTAAGTGCATATTTTACATATTTTTAATGCATATTTTATGTACATAAATCACGTTTATAAATGCATTAACTTCCGGGCCCTATTTATTACATACAATTAGGGAATTCACCCTGGGATTTCCAGTCCCGGGAATTTAAGGTTAAATATTCTACAATTTTAATAAAGCAATTGTCAATTTAAACAAATTTTTAATGGAAAAACTTATAATAACTTTACCGCAACTGTTAATTCACTTTAAATCTTGGACTTGGACCTTAAGTTAGACATTCATAGTCATTCTAGATCGGTCCTAAAAAAGTTTGCCATTATAAAAATTTGTACAAAAAACTTTCATTTACCAAATATTGTCAAAATGCGGTTTTTTGGCTGAACTCTTCAATCTCAGACTCAATTGATTTTATAATTCCGCTTGCTTTACTATTTTTCTTATTTTCATTATTTTAAGCTTATAATTTTTTAATACTTTTTTATAATTTTCTAATATATTTTCAATCGGGATCCCCGGAATTTAAAAAAAAATTCCCACTTTCCTGGGAAGTGAAAAAGGGCGGGATTTTGCATTCCATATACACAGAGAAAAATTTAGCTATTTGCCAACTGAAATTCGGTTACTACAACTCAAATTCGGTTATTAGGTACAACTAAACGTTAGTTTTCACGACAAAGTTCGGTTACTTCAACTGAATTTTATTTGCAACAAACAAAATTTTCAGAAATCTAATGTAATTATCGTTGTACTAACTGAATTCATAAGTTGTTACCATTAAAATACAATTTCAATCCGGTTGACACTTTATTTCTCTGCGTGTACATACAAGTGATGTTAATAAATTCTTAGGGTATCGTTTGGTCTTTTTAGACCAGCATTTAGTTTTCTACTAATTTTAATTTGTCTTCTTGTGATCTACTTTTCAATTTGATGATGAAGTTGTTGACCAAAGAATAACCCAGTTATTTTTTTTTTTTGTTGCTTTCGTTCGTTATTTGTATTTTTCCACTCCACCCCGACAGCTACATGTAGGCATGCTCGAATGCATTATACAAGTACATATAACAGTTTGTTTAAATTTTTATTTTTACATATTGTTAAATAAATATACAAACCACACACTCAGATTTTTTTCTTGCAAGGGAAGTATCCCGACGCTGACCACAGAAACCCCCAATAAAACTTGAGTATGTGATAGAGGGGACAAAGGTGAAAATTATTCGCTAACATACCTGGTCAATCAAGTTTTTAGAGGGTTAAAATGGGTCCGAAGATTGTTCGAAAATTTTTTGTTTAGGAGATCTTCATAATACCTGTCATTTGATACCCAAAGTGCTACCATGAATAAAACTCAAAAACCAAAATTTGGGTTACTTTTGACCCCACATTTTAAACCTTAAGAATGGTATTCTGCTGCTAAAAATGTATATATGTTACTCATTTTTTCCCTCCACGACATACTTAAGTTTAATTGCGATCTGAGGGTGCGCGTCGGGATACCTCCCTTGCTAGTATATTATTTGTGGACAGTGAAAGGAGAAGAGTATAGATAAACGAAAAACCCAAGCAATACAAATTTATCAACCTTGTGTATGCATTTATTTGAGTTTAATATATTCAATCACTAAAAACACACACTCATATACATGTGGATAAGTACGGATTTGTTATAAATCAAGTATAGACTTAAAGGATTTTCTTGATTGTGGTCATACAGCCATCTGGAAATTCATACATACACTACTACCACAATTCATATTCATTGTGTTACTTGTTCTTCCATGCATTCAAGCTATGAAATTGAAATGTATTGAATGTGTCTGTCTGAATGTATGTTTCTTACAAATATGTATGAACTCTTCAAAATATGAATGT
This sequence comes from Delia radicum, assembly GCA_021234595.1. NCBI lineage: Eukaryota > Metazoa > Arthropoda > Insecta > Diptera > Anthomyiidae > Delia > Delia radicum. Next base: position 220,017,315 of record CM037853.1, on the reverse strand, counting down.
TAACATATTTGTTATTGATTATGGCCCGATTACTGGATGTCCAGTTAAAATTTAACTAACAGTTAAATATAAAATTTATATGGGAAACCAAAACAAATGTTTCACCCGATGAAAAAAGTTTCTATATACTCATATACTACTTGATATTATTATATATGCTTATATGTGTTGCAAGATATTACGATATATGTTCATATCTTATACTTAGTTTATGAACTTTTTTTAATATGGCGTAATATATCATCATATGTCAATGTATCGTATGTTATATATTAGCATATCTTGTATATTTGATCATATGAAATATATATGAATGATCATATGTAAGTGTATATGGTACAATTAATCAAAAATAATTCTTCACTTTTATATATAATTATATATGGCAAAACATATCATTATTTATAAATATATATAGCAAAATTTATTAAAACAAATTCTATCACTTTTATATATATTTTTAGTACCGTATATAATTAAAATATAAACAACAATCATATAGACTAAAGAAGAACTTAGGTACTCAACATCTGTTTGATTTTCTATGCCAATTGATTTTAGAAAAACAGTTTTTAGAGGTTTTTTAATGTAATATTTTTTAGTACATATAAATTACACAAAACTTATTCAGAGAATGCATTAAACTATAATATTCAATTAAAATTGCTTAAAAGCATGCAAATTAATCAAAAGTACAAATTTTAACACATTTTTTTTCGAAACTCTTTTAAAACCAATTCAGGTTTTTAGAAGAGAGCGTTGGAAACGGTTTATTTAAACAAATGAAACACCCACCAACCCTAATAATATATATTCTAAATTTTCAATTTTAAAAATTAAATAGTTGCTTAGTTCCACTATAGGCATTATACTTTCTGCCACTGACAGGATTTGTGGTTAACAAAATAGTTGTTTTGAACAATCTGAAATTGCTGAAGTAAGAAATACGGAGATTTATCCTTCATAAACAAATATCGTATTGATCTATAATACTGACCGTATATTTATTATTTTTAATTATTTTGTATAACAAGGACGTGTAAAGTTTGCTGTCTGTTTCTGTTCTGTAAGTCTTCTACAAAAAATTTTATTTCCTTCCTCGTTAAATTGTTATTTTTTTTTTGTTTTACCTGGTGGTTTAAATTTATTATATGTTCCAACTTCAGGTTCATAAAAAGCATGCAATTTTTGATTTAACATTTTTTTTTTAATTAATATTTACATATATGTTTTATAAATGTTAGTGTCCGACTTAGTACTCGGCTTTGGAGTTCGGCCAAAAAGTGACGTTCGTCCAAGTTTGGTCACATTTTAGCCAAACATGGGCGAACACCGAGTACATTTTTAGATTAAATTTTTTAGTTTCGAATACAAACACAAGAATTTGTATTAAAATCGTTATATATTTTAGTAAAAATAAAAAAGGTCAAGCATTCCCTTTTTTTCAAAAGACGTCATTAAAATAATTGAACTAGTTATTTAAACTTTTATTTATTTTTTTTGAGATTTACTCATGTTTAAATATTTTTTGTTTTACTTTGAACAAATTTCCTTGTAAAAATTAACCGAAATTCACGTTTTGTTCAAAATAAAAATAAAATTAAAAAGTTCGTTTACAACTTCGGCCGAACATTGAAAATTTGGCTTCGGTCACAAAAATTGATAAATATATTACAAGTAGTACTTAATTTTATTAAAATAAAAAGTACCGATCTCTAAAACATTTAATTTTTTTTTTAATTTTTTTTATTAAGAAACATTAGATAAAAATGTTTCAAGTTATATATAATCATATTTGATATACCTATTTTTCGGATCAAACTATATGAGATATCATGAGATCAGCTTATGTATGCCATTTATTCAAAGTCAGATATGGCTCCATCATATTATATATGACTATATATAACTATTTGTACCCGGGAAGTATGTTTCCAAATGTTCAGCTAAAAATGTTTTATTTGAAAAAGTTTTTCTAACAAAAGCCTCCGGGTGAATGCAATAACCCCCACTAAAATAACCCCCAGAATGTTGACATAAAGGAGTATCCATATTTTAGAAGGACACGGTGGGGTCCAATAACACCAACTGAAATAAAACAAAAATGGAAATGAAGTCAAATTCACAGGTTGACTTTATTTCCAACAAAAATGGAAATAAAACCAAGTTGGCGATATATCCTTTTAAAGAATATCGTGTTATCCAATTTAAATCAATATTCCATTTATTTAATCTCAACGTGAAAAAAAAAATTTAAAAAAAAATGTTTATTGTTTTGTGTCGCGGGCAGGAAAACTTTATTGAGCGAAGCCACCTGCCGCGTCCTACTAGAGGAAAAAACCCCTAAGAACGGCCGCAGGCCTCCACACAGAAAAACTTAAGCTTGCAAGCCATATTTCATTATTTGCCTCGTATTGACAAAATGTGCCAACTTTGACCCCTTATATCTTCTTTATTTAAATAATTTATTTATCTAAATAATGTAAAGTGGGGCTTATCTCATTTTCGGTGGGCAAAGTTTCATTTTAATACGTGGGTATTATTTCATTTTAATGCCCACCAAATTTGGTGGGGGCTAATTCATTTTCATTGGTGGGGAATAATTCATTTTGGTGGGGATTAATTCATTTTGGTGGGCACAAATTCGGTGGGGCTTATTTCATTTTCGGTGGGCACAAATTCAGTGGGGCTTATTTCATTTCGACGGTGGGGGTTATTTCAGTGGGGGTTATTTCGTGCACCCAAAGCCTCCGTTTTGGTACATATTTGTCACAAAACTAGTGTTTTTGTTAGAAAAACTACTACAATTTGGAAAGCTATGTTCCCATATAAAATTGTTGATAAATCGCTCGTTTTTCATATGCGGCACCATATTAAAATAATTGTTTTTTTTTTGCTGAAACACATCTTTCTAATAGGTCTAATCTACAGTTTTGTGAATCAAGTATGTACCTCAAAGAAGAATACAGGGGTGGTCTTTACATTTCAATAGAACGGAGTCAGGTTGATTGCATTTTAAAAATCGTTATATGTAGAAGACTGCATGCGTCAAATTTTAAAGTAATTTTATGGAAAAACTATACCATAGATCGGAAAATTAGGTACGCCATTGAAATCAGCGTACCTGTAATATATAGAATTGGTGGTCATAACCTTATTAATTTTTTAACGTTATGCTTTTGTCCTCCTGTGTAATTTCTCTTTAAACAAAAGTTAGTATTTGTTCCTTTTTTGTCCTTGTCTCGGAATTCTTCGCAGACCTCCTGGAGTACTCTTAGGGATCCCCATATGGAAACCGCTGCTTTAAACCCTTCAGTCGAGTGTTTTATTTTCAATATCAAATATGTGGTTAAAATGGCATCGCAATCAGAAGAAATCATTGTAGGGTTAATGATATTTGTGTAATTTTAGTAAATGTATCTATAAGCGTATTAATCATTTTCGATTATTGTTTTTGTAACCACAAATATTAAGTATAAAATAGATTACTTGAGTATTATTGTATTATTTTTTTTTAAATCTTGCAGTTTTTAAAATCTTGCTGTCAAAGAAATATCGTGATTACCTTATATATTTTTTCACAATAACTTTTTACAATTTGGATTTAAATTTTACAAAAATGAAGTTTTGTTCATTTCATACAATCGGCGTAGTATTGGGTATTATATATTTAGTATGGAACAGTATTTATTTTGTAAACATCAATCTTTTGACAATAAATTCTGTAGATTCAAAATGTGAAAAATTTAATGAATTAAAGGAAACTGAACATTATCTATATAGGTCATATACTGTAGTATTTGAATATTTTGATATATCTATTGATGGGGTTACAAGAAATGTGTCATTTTCATATTTAAAGACTTTATTGGCTTTAGCACTCACTACATCTCTTAATTCGATGCTCATGTCAAGCTTATTGATATTTGGTATTCTGAAGGTAATTAAAAATGTATATATTTTAATAATTTTAATAATTTGATCAAATCTTTGTTATAAAATGGATTTTTGATTTTTAAAACCTCGTAGATTATGCACAATTTAGTGGACTTTCATTCAAACATATATTTTTTTTCGTAATTTGTTTCACTAAATCAATAATCCTTCTTACAATAAAGGTTTTTTTTATCAAATTATTAAAATAAAAGCTATCGTTCCTTTTATTTTTTCCAACACTGTAAAATGTGAATAAGGGCGTGTCAATAAAATATCCTGTTTATAGTAAGAACTGTCTAGCTGCTTAAAAAAGCCATAAACAGCAGACTACACCTCTTTTTGGTTGGCAAAAATTTTACTGCCGAGCCATTGTTTCAAGTTTGTAAATAGAAAGTAATCCGAGGGAGTTAAATCTGGCGAATCAAGTGCATGATGAAACAATGTAAAGTTTAATTCATTGATTTTGGCCATCGCAATAGTTGGTATGTGAACTATTTGTTTTTGTTCTATTGTGAGCAAATGCCGCACCCATCTTGCGCACAGATTTCCATTTCCAGATCTCCAAATTTTCGGTCAATATGCAATGTATAGCACTTTTTAAAATGCCTATCATTTCAGTCAGCTTTCGCACTTTCAGCCGGCGATCATCCAATACCATTTTGTGGATTTTCTTAAACCTTTTGGGAGTGGATTGATTTTTCGTCTTTAATATTGATTTTACAGAGACCTTTCATTACATAACGGTGACCAATTTATTCCATGTTTACAAGTTCACTGAAATTATTTATTTTTAATGGCTCCAAAAACTCGTAGCGCCTTGAAACTTAAAACATATGTTTTATACGGCTTCCACTTTCCAGCAAAGTACTTTTTTTTGAACTACTGCCCATCTATACGTCAGGTCGGCTAATTTTGGGACCGCCCTTGCTGTTAACAGAAAGTGGTACTCGAATTATATTTTTTGATAAAAAATTTCCAATTTTTGTTTTTTTTTTTTTTAATTTTCTGATTTTGGAATTAAATTATTTTTGTAAATTTGAGTTTTCAGTTTTAATAATATCGATTTAGGTATAATGAATCATTTATCGCCTTTGTTGTTAGCAATTAAACTAAATTTCACAAAAGTTAGTCCAAAAGTACTGTAAAATAAGCATTAAAATACGGATTTTTCAAAGATATTTTAAGCTGCATTTACATTACTCTCGAAATCCAGTTTAAACTAGAGTTCGAAATCTAGTTTAAAATTTATTTCGATGGTAAATGTAAATGTAGTTTTAGACTAAAGGGGTACCAAATGAAAGAGTTTTTGAAGACACATGTCCAATAAGTTTTATGTATTTTTGTTATTAAAAAAATGTGTTTTAAATGGCATGAACCCTGACTGGCTTTTTGTTAAGGAATTATAATTGATTAAAACTAAAAATTATGTATATTAATGCATGTTTAATTTAATCGATGGTGTGTCTGAGCTTTTTCTGTTATTCATAACTGTTCGTCTTTGACGCGACTTTTCCCGCAGAGCTTTTTTCACCTATATTATAAACATTTGAAATAAATGACAACCCTAAGTTACTACATAGGAAATATGGTTATCAAAATTTTCGTTTTTTCGAGTATAAATAAATCTGAACTTCTTTAGTTTTAGACATGTTTCCATACAAAAAAAAGTAATAATTTTAAACCCACCTTCTAACCCCTAAAAGATAGATTGAGGCGCTAAAATATAATTTCATTACGATCCGAAAGAAACATTCGGAAGACAACGAACTAGTTCAATAAATGGAAGTAAACGAAATGAACTATGAATTACTTACAACTCTAGTCTTGCAGTAGCCCCACTTCGACAAAATTTTCAATGTTCTGCCAAAGCTGTAGCCGAAGCCGAACTTTTTAATTTATATTTTAATTTGAATAAAACGTGAATTTCAGTTAATTTTGGCCAGAGCTTCGAAAGAAATAATTTAATTTGAGCTTAATTCAAAAAAAATTTAATTCACAATTAAAAAATGTTCGTTCATGATTTCGTAAATTCATTCCCTAAGAATTCACTCCTTAGGTTCATTCAAAATCTTTAATTGCTATTCAATGAATCCCCAAATTGAATGAATTTAATGTAATGTTCATTCAAGATTTTAGTAATTGAATGAAGAAATTTTAGTAGCATTCATTTTTTAATACGGATCAGTTTGATCAAACACACAAATAAAAACAAAACACAAGCAATAACAAAAATGAATGATTTTTTTTTGTATTATGGACTAATTTTAAGTAATTTTCTTTTGTATTTTTAAATATTTTAGTTAAATGATGTCAAATTACGTTAATCATTAAACTAAATGAATGAAAACAAATCGTTCAACATTCACCTATTTATCAAATGAATTAAGAAAATTTTTAATCATTCAAAAAAGAATTCATTCAATGACAATGCTTTTTCGGAATGAAATTTGAGTAACCGTTTCAAACTTTGATATTGACAAGAAAATTTGTTTAAATTAGAACAAAAAAATTTTAAATTTTCTTTCAAAAATATTAAATATTTAGTTTATTTATTTTGAAATGGGAATTCTTGAACTTTTTTATTTTTAATAAAATATGTAACGAATTTATTACAAATTCTTGTATTTGTACTCGAAATTAATTCATAAAATTTACTCAATTTCATCAATTTGGCCGAACTCTGAAGCCGAATACTCGGTCGGAAACTATTGCCAACTACCGTTATTATGAAAAGATAATCAGTGCCAACCCGGTTTTTTTCTAGTGCTTGTTTTATATTTTTTCTTTGATATATAAACACACACGCAAAAAATATTACATTGCTGTTAGCTAGACTATAAAAAATTTTCTGTAATCGAGCCCTACTGACGCATAGAATATTGTTTTTTTAAATTTAAATCAAACTAAAATTTTATTTTTAAACACGTCACAAGTTCAGAAGGTGTTTAAAATGTGGCAATTAACCCCCTTCTACACCCAGAGAAAACCAGGAATAAGTTTTATCAATTTTCTTCCAATCTAACAATGTCATCAATATTGATAAAAAAAACAATTCAGAAATAAAAAGAACTAAAATGGATATCGTGGTCTGTATTAACTTTTTTCTACACAAAAATATTGAAATCCTTACTAAAACAAAATATCCATCATATATATACTGAAGCATTTCATAAATATGATGAAATTGATTTTGTTTTTTATGAAATGTTTCATAAATACTATGAAACGTTACATTGGAGAACATCTTTGAAACATTTCATAATTATGATGAAGCTTTTTCTTTGAGTGTATGACAACAGCATGTTAAAGAGACCAGTGCATTTTCTATAAAAAGTCCGACCAAGAACTTGTCCTGCTGGTCACCAAGGATGCATGGAATCAGACAATATTGTTTTACTATAGTGTGATAACCTATGGATATTCTTTTTTTCAATTTACAAAAACTCGAAATTTGACAAATTTTGTTTAGGTACATTATTTATGCCCTTTTTCACATTTTAATTTTAATTTCAAATACAAATTCATAATAGTTAATTATAACATAATCATTATAGAACAAACACAATTTAATTCTTCCTTGGTTAGTTTTATTTACGATGAGTATAGTTTATTTTGCAATATTGTATATTGATCGTATGATTCACGGCGTTGGTGATGCTTTCAGATTTTTGATTACTGGTAAAATCGAATAATATTTATATAGTAAATGTTATGATATATTAATAGTTTATACCTTTACAGGTGCCAAATTATATACGTGGTATGTTATTTTTCGTATCTACATAGATATACGCACAAAAAATAAGTCCAATTCTCAACAAGTACAAGTTTAAATGATTCCTTTATAACACAAAAATTTAACAATAAATGTAATACGCTTATATTTTATAATTTTAAAATAATCAATTTTAAATAAAAAACTTCAGCAAAAAAATTGTACACTAAGAAAAATCGTCTGTAGTTTTAACTGAAACTGCATTTCATTTTCGACTTAAAATAACTTTTTTTTCAGTTAGTAATTCTGTAAAATTTTGTTATTTTATAATAATCATGTTATTCTAAGGGCAAGTATTGCACAAATTTTTAAAAAATCTTCAAAATCGCCGAAGTTAGAAAAAAATGGCTAAAATTAAAAACAGGGACATAACTGTTATAACCAATATCGAAAAAAATCCTGAAATAATAATTTTTCAAGAATTTTTAAAAACTGTTTTTTAGATAAGAGTTACAAATAACCAATTATTTTTTGGTCTTCGATGACCATAATATTTTTTTTTTGTTTTGTTTTGGTCTTCCATAACCATTACCAAAAATTTTTATTTTTTTTTGGTCTTCCATAACCGTTATAATATACTTTCATTATTTTTGGTATTCTATTGCCATTAAAAAAGATTTTTATTTTTTGTGGTTTTCTATAACCATTGTGAAAGCATTTTTTTTCTGTCTTCTATAATCATTATGAGTATCCAAAAAGTTTTTTGGCCGCATTGAAAATAAATACATAGACATAAAAAAAAATTCACAATGCTTAAAGAAGACCAAAAAAATAAAAATCTTTTATACCGATAATAGAAGACCAAAAATAATAAAAGTATTTTGTAGTGGCTATGAAAGCCCAAAAAAAAAAATAAAAATCTTTTGTATTGGTTATCAAAGACCCAAAAAATATTAATGTTTCATAATGGTTATCAAAGGCCAAAAAAAATAATAATCTTTTATAACGTTTATGGCAGGACTACACTTTTTTGGGTAATTTATAATTGTTATTACAGGACAGATTTTTTTTAGTTATTTTTTCTATAACCTATTGCATATTTAAAAACAAATAACAGTTATATCGGTTCCCTGATTAAAAATGTTTTCGAGATATGGTCGTTTTGAATTTTTATTTAGGTGACTTTTTAAATTTTAGTATTTTTTTTTTAGTTTTGGCAATTTTTTTTTTTTTAATTTGAGAGTTTTTTTAATTTTTTTTTCTTTTTCAGTTTTGTTAACTTTTTAAAATTTTGTAAATTTTTATCCATTATTAGCAATGCTTTTACATTTTACATATTATAATATTTTTTTTTTTTTTTTATTTTGGAGATGATTTTAAATTGTGGCGGTTTTTCAAAATTTTAATCACTTTTCCAATTTTAGCGATTTTGAGAAACACAAGGTTATAAAGTGGGCGTTGTGCTGTAATGGTTAGCGCGTTGGACTGTTACTCAGATGGTCCCGGGTTCGATTCCCGGTGACGACAACATCAATTCAGAAAACAGCAATTACAGTGTTGCCATGTTTGAAGCCCTTCATCTTTCACCACCTTTCATCTCTCCACTATCCCCTTTCCAAAAAAAGCAACACATTAATTAATAGGAAGAATTTCCTGAGTGTTGCTTTTTAAAAAAAAAAAAAAATCCTTTATCGCACCATAACCAAAGTTTTCCTGTGTGATACTATAATTTTCTTAATATGACCGAATACAATTAAACCTTTAATTGTATTAACAAATATTTTAATTGAGACTCGATTTTAGTAATTGATTGAAATTAAAAAAATTATAACAATTTTTCCTATTTATAAAACTTATGAAGTTTCGAAAACTACATAAATTATAAATAATTTGTTAGTTTTTACATTCACAAGAATATATTATTTCTTGTAAGTATAATGTACTTATACAGAAATAACAAGGATTTACAACTTACATACTTACGATCAGGGATGGCAGGCAATACCGCTAAAATACCGGTATTGATTCAAAACCCTTTCAACTGACTATCGTTATCAATAAAATACCGCAACCGATATAACTAAAATACCAATACCCTTTAAATACCGTTACCGAAATTACTAAAATACCATTATCGCTAAAAACCCGTTACCGAAATAATTGAAATAGCTTTATCCTTAAAATACCGTTACCGAAATAATCTGACAAGATAAAAAAAAATAATTACTGTCAAAAAAAAATAATTACTTTGCATCATAAACTAGTCAGTCATTAGTATTTGGACATAATGAGGCTAAAAATATCGGTGTTCATTGACATTGCCTAACGTTACCCTTCAAATACCGTTACCGAAATAACTCAAGAACCGTTATCCTTAAAATAACGTTACCGAAATAACTAAAATACCGTAACCGAAATAAGTAAAATACCGTTAACGCTAAAAAACCGTTATCGAAATAACTAAAATATCGTTATCGAAAATAGCGTTGCCGTAATCAATACCCGCATCGAATAGGTTACCATCCATGCTTACAATGTAGTTGTGTAAGTAGTATTTAATATAAACGTCATTTACATATATCACACACACACACACATACTCACTCACACATTAAGACACAACAAAAGAAAATAAACATTATGATAATTTTTATCAAAGAAAGAAACAACACAAAATCACATGGAATATTATAACAGACATTTATTCTTCAAATCATCGTCAAAATGACAATGATGAAAATTATTATTAACAAAATTGTCATTGTAATCAACACTTAAAATTTTTTTTAAATAAAATTTTCAAATGTTTGTTCGTTGTACACTTAAACAAAGTCAGTAAAGTAAAGCAACATTTTTGCTTGGAGGATCCTCGCAGAAAAATTTCTAATATCAGCAAAAAATTTGCTCAGTCAGTAGTCAGCAACATTTTTGCTGGGGGTATCATTGCAGAAAAATTTGCTAATATTAGCAAACTTTACTGATTTTTTTTAGTGTATTCGTCGTTAGTATGTGGTTTAGAGTGGATAGCATATTTAAAATTTTAGAATTTTTAAACAAAAATGTGGGGAAGTTACGGCAAAATAAATTTATAGAGTAGATTTTCACCGGTGCCTTTTTTTTGGGACTTTTTTTTGGTGTTGCTGTGTTGTAAACAATTTCTTAATTTTGAAGTACTTTATATGGACATGAATCGACACCCTACGTGAAAAGATACCGGTTTCAGGTGACACGCATTATTCGATCCAATATGGCAAGAACCGATCCTAGGTCGCAGTTTTTATATAAATGTGATGGGTCAATTGACACAGACACATTGTGACGTGTAAGGTGATGTGCTTAATAATGGATTTGCAAATAAAAAAAAAAAAAAAATGAAGAATTAAAAAAAATATAATCGGCTTGGCTTGAATTAATGTTGCATATGCACGTTGGCTTGCTAACAGCAAACTCATATTTTTTGCATGTGTGTTCAAAGGCAAATGAAAAACAAAGCTAACACAACAAGAAAATATAAAAAAATTAAAAAGAAAAAAACATTACAAAAACAAATTATAGTTGAAATGCAATTATATGTCCCCGGTTGACCGGTCACGGAATATGTCCTTTAAGGTCAATTAATTCATTTACTTGCTATTTTTAGCATTTTGACTTAAATAGAAAATTTTAAACACAAATAAAATTTAAAACGTTAACTAAAAACACAACAACATGTTTGCTAATGTGCCCTTTTCCTTTGTTGTTGCATAATTATGTCAAAACTATCAAGTGTCATGAAGTTTAATTTCCGCTATCTCTAGTTTAATAAAGTTTGGACGTGAATGCAGACTATTCCGAGTTTTAATTGTGTCGTTGTAAAAAAAACTTAATACAAAGGGTGTTTTTTATACAGGTATAGAACAGTTGGCAACACTTTTTTAACTGGCGGCCATTTGGTCAGCTGTCAAGTGATTTATGTTTAGTTTGGTTTGGTATTTCATCATGAATAGACTGACTTCCAAATTGTTCAAATTTATTTTGAAAATCATGGTTTTATTCGAAATACTTATCGCGCACTATGTCCATTTTACGGTCAACATAATCGTCCATTAGAGCAATTAATTCGATTAACTATGGAACGTTTTCGCACCACGTTTACTCTAAATGATAATAAGCATCCACAAAGACGTCGTACAGTGCGCACAGAAGAAGTCATTGCTGCTGTAGTGCGTAACGTAAACCAAGACCCCAATCAGTCTATCTGCCATAGTACACAGGAATTGGACATGTGTCCATCCACTTTATGGAAGCTTTTGCAGAAAGATCTTGGTTTGCGTGCTTACAAAATCCAACTCGTGCAACAATTAAAGACACACGATCACCTAGCAAGGCGTAGACTCTGTGAATGGGCCCAAAACAAGACTGCCGTTGATCCCGATTTTCATAAGCGAATTTTGTTTAGCCATGAAGCTCACTTTTGGTTAAATGGATACGTCAATAAACAAAACTGCCGTATTTGGAATGATAATAATCCTCAAGTGTATGTTGCGACACCGTTACATCCAGAAAAACTGACTGGTGTGCTTTATGGGCTGATGAATTCACTGGTCCGTACTTCTTTAAAAACGATGTTGGTCAGAATGTTACAGTTAATGGTGACCGCTATAGAGTCATTACTGACGAGTCATGGTGACCGCTATAGAGTCATTACTGATGATTGACCACTTGCAGGACAACCTTATTGCCAATATACGGCCACAAATGTTGGAAAAAGTCTTTGAAAATTGGACCTCCAGATTATATTTAAATTATAATGCCAGAAGATTATCTCTCGATTTACTTTTGTCCTCAAAAATTAACTAAAAATGGTGGATATCTTTGTCCTTGTTGTATCTTGTTCTACAAGTTTTTAAATAATCGGGTTTTGTTAAAAAGTGTTATTAGTGTTATTATGCAAAATAAAACAGAAATTATTTTGCTCTTACATACTCTTTACCTACATATGAAAAATCGTGATGTTTTTCGCGGTCAAAATCAAAATTTTGGATTTTTTTTTTTAAACCGCTCTTATTAATTTCGTTAGGCGATATTTTTATTTGCTATACATCAGCTAATAAGCTATTAACTGTAGTTTTAGGAAAAGTTTGTTTTTTTTCAAATATGTCTGTTCCATGACAAAATGACAAAAACCATACAATGGATAAACAAATGTCATATGTAGGTAAAAAGTATGTATGAGAAAAATAATTTTTGTTTTCTTTTTCATAATAACACTAATAACACTTTTTAACAAAAACCAATTATTTAAAAAGCTGTAGAACAACAAAGATATTAACCATTTTTAGTCCATTTTTGAGGTCAAAAGTCAAAATCTCATGGCGTGTTTGTGCGATAGAAAAAAGTTTTTTCGCAGATCTTATTTTTTACACCCAATCTATCATAAAATGCGCGGGGAGCGAGAAAAAAACAACTTTGCATTTATGGGTACTCTAATGTACAAATTATTGTGGTTGTACAAGAAATTTAAAAATTTAATCTTATAAATATACTCATTTCTTTAAATAATTCGGCCGAATTTTGGCTGAACTCCGAAGCCGAATATTCGGTCGGACATAATTTAAAGGCAGCCTGCCTACCCAAATTAGACGATTGAATACAATATTGTTTAATATTGATTCCACTCTAATGTGTATGTTTGTTTCGCCACAATATTTAAAAGATGTATGTTGATTGTGTTGTATAGTTTTTTTTTTGTTGATTTCTTTTATTCTTTGTCAAAACAGTGGTAGCGTTTAGCAAATTTGTTTTCCACAACCCATCTAACGTTTAAGAAACGATTTTTAAAGATTTTTTTTATTTAAACGATTCTTATTTGTATAAGACTTGCAAAAATTTTACAGACATTAAAATATATATATATTTTTTTTATATAGATTCTTTTTGTGAAACACAAATTTCGTTAACATTTAATTTTTTTTTAAATGATATTTCTTTTACTATTATTCTGCTGCATTTTTAAATGTTTGCTGGGCTACTATTTGCGATGTTGTTTTTGTTGTTATTTATTGTACATATATATTTAGTAGATGTGGTTCAAGGTTATTTCCATTTTAGATTAAATTTTTTCACTGTTTTTTTTTTGTATTTGTGCTGAAGCAAATCCTTGCATTCTTGTCATCACTTTCCTCGAGCTCTTTTATAAATGTCAATGTTAAAATGTTTAAAAGAAATAATCATTATCATCATTATTATTATCATACTCATGAGTGTTGAAAATAATATTTCGTTTGTACAGTTGTTGTTGTAAAATTATTGGGTTAAATTAAAAATAATTTCAACTAAAAATATGAATTAAATTTAATGGTATATTTTTATTTGAGTTTCAATAAAAAAAAAATTCTTAAAACTTTTAAACACATCTTTAGAAATAAAAAATAAAAATATATTTAAAGAGAATTCATATATAATCTTCAAAGTTATGGCCAATTGTGTAAAACAACATGTATGAATTTTATCAATAAATTTCAACCAAAATGTAAAAACGTATAATTCTCATTCTGCACAGCGTATGAGTAATATTAACCCTTTCACTACCGACTTTTTGTGTGTGACAAAATAATTTTTTTGACTTATGATTTATTTTTGGGACCCTAAAAATATCCTAAAAAAGTTAAAGAAAAAATGTTACCCCTTCCCCTTTATACCGAAATAACTTGTACACTACAGTGTACATTGGTAGTCAACGGTTGCAGAGCTCTATTACTCTATAGTACTTGATACTTACTGTTCAATATGCAATTTGAAAATAAAAAAAAAACGCAAATTATTATTTTTTTACAAATATTTATTAAAAAAAGAATATTTTAATTCACGAAAAGTTAAAAAAAATATAAATACAAAATTTATGGTGAGTGATAAGTGAGGAAACAGTTGTTGTTACGTTGTATACATAAGTGTGCTTTACATTTTACGCATTGAATGTATGTACGTTCTTTTTGTGCAACTTGGAAGTTTGCAACGTCCTGGTGCTGTAGAATCATGAAACATGGGAAAGTTACCAACTCCATCCAAGCGAATGTCTCTTACAGGAGCCGTAAAACGTCTCTTGTCATCCTGATTGACTTTGGAAAACGAATTATTTGATGGACGACCAACTCTTCTGACAGAGGGTTTTTCTAGTAAAACCAATGTATTGCACACCTGCATTCTAAAGTTCATGAGATCAATTTCGTCTTTGGATTGAATACCTGCCATGGCTACATATTTTCGGTATTCGAGCCATGAAGCCGTTATGGCAATATCGAAAAAATGCATCATTAGGCGAAGCGTCCATTTTTTGGATATAAGAAAGATACGATAGTATGCCACAAGTTGATAAAGAAGGTCAACACCACCCATTCCATCGTTGCATATCTTTACAACTTCTGGTCTTGGAATTTTTAGGTATGTTTTTGATGTTTTGTCAAAACGTCTTGCTTCATCAACTACACCTTTGCCAATAAAATTCGAAGCCATATGGACTGGTTTATTATCGTACCATTTAGTGATAATAACTACGTTTTCTTTACAAATCAGTTTATCTGATGAACCACGTACTTTTTGTTTTAACTCCTTATCGCTTGGTAATGGTGGAGCATTAAATCTATTGATTCTAGCAGTTCCTGCCGCCTGTATGTTTTTGGCATTGAGGAAGTGTAAAATCTGATACGAGTTGAAAAAATTATCAAAGAACAACTTATGTTCTATCGTGTCCTTTGGGATTCTATTGATAAGATGTATAACAACCGCTGCTCCAAATCCCATTGCTTTTACTACTTCATTACTAATTTCCGTGGAGGCACCTTTTTTTTACTAAAAAATACAACCGCGGAATTCTCAAAAAAATAACACAAGTACCAGGTACTTCAACACAAACGACCTTTTAAACTCCATGCAAAAAATGAAGCCATGCTTAACATATTGAGTAACAACCGTTGACTACCAATGTACACTACAGTGTACACAACTTTTAACTATTGCCGAGACCCAACCGATCGCTCAATTTTTTTCAAATAAAAACTAAAATGATCGTTGAAGTATCTGCTTTAATAAAAAAAATTATTTGAAGTACCTAAAGATTATTCTAGCGAAGTTATTAAAGCTCGAAAATGATAAAACTCTCAAAATCCGAAAATAGCAAATATTGGCATGAAATATCGCGAATAGAAACAACCCATATATATTTTTCCTCCCCAAAAAAAAAAATTTATAGCTTAGATAACATCCCAATAAACATATTTGTACACAAAAATTAGTAAATATTTTATTCGGTCATATTTTAATTATTTGTCAAAGATGTGTACACTGTAGTGTACAAGGGTAGTGAAAGGGTTAAGATATTTTCTGTAAACTTTTTTACACAAACTTCAACATTCATGCATGAACGAACACTACCCCTTTACATCCGCCTTTACTCCCCCTTGTTCACTCTCCCTTTACATCTTGTTTTTAAACAAAACAAGTGTACAAATAAAAAGGAGAAAAAACAAAAAACGTGTATTGTATATCTACCAAAGGTAGACCTTGCACATAACAAACAAGTTTTCAATTTATGTTTGATCATTGGTGATAAATTTTAACTTCGAGCTCATATATTAGTTCTCATTTAGTGAGAAATCTAGTGCATATGAATGTTTGATGTTTTGCATGGGATTGTCACTTATTTCAAAACGTGTTCTGATGATGGAAACCTAGAAAATTCCCGAAATAGATCTATCAACACATTCCTGAAAGTGGTCAATTAATAAATTTGAAAACAAAAACTCTGTAGATTATTTGTTAGGACAATATCCTAATAAAGAAATATAGAGTATGGCCTCGAACTTGAATAATTTTTATTTTCATATTTTATTTTAATTTTCATATTTTAATATATGTACATAAATGTTTTGCGTTCTAATTTTTATTATGGACTTAAAAAATAGTAAATTTTAAATTAGTAACCATAAAACAAACAAAAAAGGAGTAAGCCCAAATTTGACCTTTAATATTATTGTCATATCTCAAATGAATGTTAATAGTCTTGGAAATCCATTTAAGTATACCAAAATTATCCTTGTAAGCGTCCAATTTTGAATAAGCTCGCATTCTACAGAAAAAGTTATTAAAAATTTTCCATTGGTCGGCAATTGGTTTTTATTATATCGTATCTCAATGCAAAAGATATTTAAAATTTTGCCTGTGAGGCTAATTACCGCGTAACACAAATTGAATTCGGAAAAAAAGCTTTGAATTCGGAAAAAAATCTTTGAATTCGTAAAATCTCTTTTTTAACATTCAGTATGAATGGGGATTCCTACTTATTTTTTAACGTTTTGTGGTCACTCTTGTAACTACTTTTTTTTCAATTTTTCGTAACCAAAGAGTTTAGAAAATAGAGTGATTGCAATACTCTCACTTACTGAGAAAAAATATATAACTTGTGGCTGCGTATAGGAAGATTAATAATTTTTCGCGGCTTTATATTGATAAATTGTCATTTTTAATGTTGCTGCTGATAGTTATCGACATATTTGTTATGATTTGAGCAAAAATTTGTCCAATTCAGCTATAGCTTTCCTTAAAAACTGAATGTTTTATGTTTGCAGGCACAAGGTGTTAACAGAGGGTGAGAACATTGCTTAGCCATTATTATTTAGAGTCTAATAACTACATATTTTTCACATTCTGGTAAGCGATCGGGTAAGCTTGACTACTTACAAACACGACCACATAAAATAAAAATAATGAGTTTAGATGTCAAATAATAAGTTGTGCAAAGCTATGAATTTCAATTATATAACATTTTGTTTGGTAATGAAAGTTTTTGCTGAGATGTGACCTGTTCCCTAAAAGTGTACCTTTCGTGTTGTTCCGTGAATATGTTAAAACTGTCAACTTTCATCTAGTTTACTTTTCGCTATTACTTTTTACAAAAAAAAAAAAAATAGACGTGAGCATTCGCTTTTCCTGGTTATAGTGTCGTTGCAAAAAAAAACAAAGTATAATTTTTCATAAACATTAAACGATAATTTCCAAGTCAGATTTTTGCAAACGGTAAGAATTTTATTTGCAATTTTTATAATTTAATTGATTCCATAAAAAACTATAATAAATAAAAAAAAAATCTGAAAAATAAAATTTGCAAAATGTTCGACCTTTGATATATTTTCTCATTTTTTATTTTTTTTCCACGTTTTAGTCTTTTTACTTTAACTGTTCTATCCTTTTTTACTTTAACTGTTCTATCCTATTTTGAACAATTTTTCAACATGTTGCAAAACAACAAATTGCTTACCGCAATTAAAAAAGTTTACATCACAAAACTGAAATGAGTTTTAATTTAAATACAAACTTTTTTCGATTTTTCTTAATTTTCTAACAATTGTGTTTTTAAAGAGCTTTTCTATCATAGGTCCACTTTAGAATACATGTTCGCTAATGTGAATCTTTTAAGTTGTTTTGTTATATAATTTTTTTTTATTAGTTCCCACAAGAAAATTATCTATAGCAAAAGAAAACGCCCAAAAAGTTGGATTAATAGCTGATGTATTTGGATTTTAAATGTTTCACTTAGTTTTTTTTATATAGTTCAAAAACCAAATGTAGGGAACAATCCCTTATTTAAAAAATATTGCGAAGACAAACAAAAACTGTTACTGTTTTGGGGCCACTTCTTCCAATAAATTTCACGCCTATTACGTCAAACAATAATTGTGCTACTTCTGCGATAAGTCCTTTAAGGACAATTGAATTCTCATTCCTCGTAACGAATTTAAAAATTATTTTTAATTAAAATTTACTTTTTGTTTGTAATTTTTAGTTACCGTTTTGGCTTTTATTTTTGTTTAGGTTTTCATGGTTCAATTAAAAATGCAAAAACACCAAGCAATTCAGTCATAGGACCTTTCCCATGACCGGTCATCCGAGGGCATATCACTTCACTTTACCTATTACTTTTTTGTAGTGTGTTTGAATTTTCCATTTATTTTTCTTGTAGTGTTTGTTTTATTTATTTATATTTTGTGTTTAAACACACATGCAAAAAATTTAGGTTTGCTGTTAGCCAGCCAATATACATTGACAACTTTAACTTTAACGATAGAGGATTTGTCCTTTCAGCAGAGCGTTCTGTCGATTCCAATTGAAGAAAAGTCGACTTTCTAAAACTTTTTTGAAAAATGTTTTTTAGGCACATCACCTAACATGCCAAAATTTGTCTAAAATGTGTCAATTAACCCCAGCCCCATATTAAAGTAAATGGTCCATTTCATTTAAAAAGTCCTACCAAGGCCAGGTTCCTGGCACTTTGGGACCGTTCTTAGGTGCCACCTTGGACAAATGCCCTTGCCATACGCTATTTTTTCAGCTTTTCAACCGTCATAAATTTTTTTTGACTCTTTCGGAAATCTACAAATTTACTTTGTGGACCAGGTTGTTCGAAGCCAAAATATGATTAAATTAAACCGTTGTTTTAATAATTTGTTAGGTTGTTTTTTTTTAAATTTTGAATTTCTGCTTATTTATTGGAAATATTTTATAAACGGTTTAAAAGTCAGACTGTTAAAGTTCCTCTTTATCTCATCACCTAATTAAAATTTTTCTGTTTTATTAAATATTTCTTGAATTTATTTTGCATCTATAAAAACGTGTTAAATCTTTGATTTGTTTGGCTATCTCCTAATGTTTATGTCCATTAATTTTTATCTTTCATTTCAATCCTTAGATGATTCGCAGTTGTGTTCTTTTTCGTTGTTAACAAATCTGTTCCTTAAATTTTATTCGATCTTAACCCTCTAATGGCTTAGGCTGCCTCAGAGCAGCCCTAACAAAATTTACCACAAATGCGTCGATTGAATGTTTTATACTTAGAAATTAATATATTTTGATATTTTGAGAAAACTAAATTTACTAATTGTTTTGTGAAGACATTTTTCGTCTGCCGTCATAAAATTTCAAAAATAATTGTTTTTAAATAAGCATACACTCAAAAAAAAAAAGTTTGTAAAGTCAGCAAAAAATTTTGCTGAGTCAGCAAAATTTTAGTCAGGAGGGTGCTTGCAAAAAAATTGCTAATGTCAGCAAAATCTTTTGCTGAAAATCAGCGAGCTGATTTTTAGCAACAAAATTAGTAGATTCAGCAAAAGTTTTGCTAACACTTAGTGGAGTAGCAATAAAAAAGCCTTCCTAAAAATTAATAAATTTTTTGCTGAATTTTAGTAGACTGAAAAAAAACACAAAAACATTGTAGAAAAATTGTAATTTAGTTAATTTATTTGCTGAAAATCATAAAACATATTTTTTTGATTCTTTTAAAAATAATTTACAATAATTACGAAATATAAAAATTTTCATTTTCCCACATTGACGACATGAATTAATGTAATATCTGAAAATATATAGAAATAAATATATATAACATAACAAAATTTTTCTTTCAACTACTTACAATAATGGTTGTCTAAATGATGCTATCTTTTAAAGGACGCAACTGCCGAAGATAATTATAGAAACGAAACGAAAAAATAAACAAAAACAAACGAAACGAAAAAAAACAACCCTTTTTTTTGCAATAAGAAAAGGATGTGTGTCTTTGTCTTTCGCTTTACTCTGTATACATGTCTGTATATGTTTGTTTGCAATTTGACCACACTAGATTATTAATCTATAAACATTTAGTTTAGAAATACATATTAAATTTAAATATTTTATTTTGTCTTTTATTTAATTAATAGACAATTATTTTCACAAGCCGGTGACAACGCAAAATTTAAGTTGTTTTAATCCTCAATTTTGTTTTATGTATGAAAAACAGATACAAAAATCTTCCATGGTTGATTTTTTTATATGTCTTATTAGAGTTGTACTTTTTAGTATCATTTTCCTCTTCTCTTCTACATCTTGACATGCCGCGACATCTGCTTCATTCTGCGCATATCTTTCAATGTGGTTGTCGTCCACACTATTAATGTGCTTATCAGCACAATTTTGTTAGCAAAATTAATTAGTAAAACATTAGTATAATATTAGTAAAGCATTAGTATAAAACAGTTAAGTGCTGAATAAGTATAACAAAAATTTTAGCTGAAAACACGATTTTAGCAAAAAATTTGCTAAAAAATAGTATACACTGATTTACAAGACGTTTACTAAATTTTCTACTAACTTATTTTTTTGAGTGTAGTTTTCAAAAATCTAAAAACAATTTTAAGTTGATTAAAAACTCTATATAATAAACTCTATGTAAGATTGAAGCTATAACTTTAATAATATGTCATTACTCTGTTCCAATGACACACGGTTATATCAGGATTATTTAAGGATATCGCATTAACTTATAAACTAATAGACGATTTTTTCTGAAATTGGGTAGAAAGAAGGCATTTAGTATTAGTAGAAAAGCGCTAAAGTTTGAACAATATGTATTGAAGTTTGGCTTAAAAAAAAAAAAAAAAAACGAAAATCTTCTTAAATAAAAGTACAAAAAAAAAATAATTTTTGGATTGTAGTTACATCTTGGTAAGAGGATTGATTTTTTATCAAAAACTGAAAAATAATTTTTGGATTGTAGTTACATCTTGGTAAGAGGATTAATTTTTATCCAAAACTTTTTATTATGTGTTAGTTTTTGAGCTAATATCGCCTAAAGTAGGCAACGATAAAAACGTTTTTGGAAGAACATGTTGTTTATTTTTCGGTATGAATTTCATTACAAAACAGCGTTTGTCAGTTAGAACGTTAATGTTTAAAAATCACAACAATTCAATGCTATAAAAAATTTGTTTTAAAAACTCATAAAAACCCTATTTAATGTGAAAATATGTTGATTTTATTATTTCTTTAACTACTTTTTATTCAATTGTAAGCAGCCAGTACTTGAGTCGAATAAACAAAACATAAATTTCCCAAAAATAATTTATCAAATCAACATTTATTATGACCCTTAATACTTAAACACATAAAAATGTAAATCAACAAAATACTAAGAACAAAAAAAAAAAAAAAAAAATAATAAAACATAAATTAAAAACGTGATTGATTTAAATGCATAACTTAGATACATATTAATAAACACTAAAGAGTGATACAAATTTTAAGGGGAATAAAAATTGAAAAAATTTTATTATGAAATTTAAAAAATTTAAAGAATATAACTTCTTTAATTAGGTTTTTTTTTTCTAAATAAATATAAATTTGTTGAAATAACTTATTTTATTTTTTAAACAATTTTGTAAATGACATATAATTTATTTTCAAAAATTACACTTGCATAATTGAGGTTTTTGGAAAAACCCCATTTGTGTACTCTCTCATACATCAACATTTTAAATGAAATTATGTACATTTATCATAGCATTGGATTATATGTGTATTAGTTATCGTATATTGTACAAGTGTTTCTAATTATAAAATATGTAAGGTAATGATTGCTAATGTGGCCCTACAAACTCAAATGGCTACCCCTACAGTAGCATTAAACGATACATAAAATATTTTAATGGACAAAATTTAAATAAATGTTGATTTAAATAATTTTTGTCGAATTTAGTCATTTTCTAACTATTTTATGCGCTTCTTATGGAATCAATTAGTTTTATTAAAATTGTGAATAAAATTCTTACCGTTTGCAAAAATCCAACATGGAAAATTCTTTAAAATTTGTTTGGTTTTTAATTTTAATGTTAATTTTATGTTTCGTTTTTTTTTGCAACGAACCAATAAAACCTGGAACACGTGAGCATTTACTTCGAAACTTTTTTAAACTAGTGATATCGGAAATTAGACCTGATGACGAAAGTTCCTTTTTTTTAGCAAATAGGCCACATTAGCGAACATTCCCTTACTAATCCTTTTTAAAAATAACATTTAGAATATAATATTTTGTAAATGTTTGTTTAAAAGTATTGTCTAAATTATTTGCATAATATTGTACAAAAATTGCATACATATTCTAATCACTAGGGCAAGCAATTTCATGCACTTAAAAATCGAAAATATGCGCTTATAAAATGCGGGTAAAAACGCAAAAAATGCATCAAAAACACGAAAAATATGCGCTTAAGACAGCATTTTTTGCAAAAGTTCCATATAAGATTTGTACTATCGAGAAAAAACATGCATTTGCATGAAATTCCTTGCCCTACTAATCACTATAGTATTGTGGTGTAGCAATATTAATACTAAATAAACCACACGACTTGATTGGATGAATTAATGAATTTTTTAGTAATTATGTTTGTGGTCAAATACAAATTAAACTTAGTTGGTGATTGTCAAATTTAAAATATTAAAAAAATCAAGATATAATAAAGAATTGAGAGGATTTTTGTTAGATAAATTGTTTTGTAAGAAAGAGTTTCAGTTGTGTTGCCCCACCATGGCGTATGATTAATATTAATATGAAACCACCATTACGTATGATTAATAAATATATCGCTTGACAGTCATTTCACGCACTTAAGACAATTGGCTAGACAACAAATATTACGAATATTGTTTATTAATCGGTTCAGTAATTTACTTGTACATACAGAGAAAAATTTAGCTATTTGCCAACTGAAATTCGGTTACTAAGACTTAAATTCGGTTATTACGAATTTCAGTCGGTTTGTACAACTGAGCATAAGTTTTCACTAAAAATTTCAGTTAATTGAACTATATTTTAGTTGCAACACCCAAAATAATCAGAAAATATCGTTGTACTAACAGAATTTTTTAGCTGTTACCATTGAAATACACTTTTTAATTCGGTTGGCACTTTATTTCTCTGTGCGCACAACCAAAAAATAAAAAAAAAAAAAATACGCAAAAATTAAGATTTTAAAGATGCGCAAAATTGGAACAAAATATAAATCGTAGAAGATAATGTTCTTGCTTTAAATTTTGCATAAACTTTTAGAAAGATATCATGATATATTCCAAAAAAAAAAACTATGGATAAATTAAAAAATTATAGCGAATTATGAGTAACAAACTGTACACTCAAAAAAAAGTTAGTAAAGTCAGCAAAAAATTTTGATGAATCAACAAAATTTTTGTCATGAGGGTGCTAAAAAAGGCTTATGTCAGCAAAATCTTTTGCTGACATTAGCAAATTGACACTAATATAAACAAAATTATTTTTCAACTACTTACATCAATGGTTGTCTAAATGAACGTTCTTAAAGGAACGTATATTTGTTTGCAATTTGACCACACTATCCCTATAAGGAACGTATATTTGTTTGCAATTTGACCACATTATTAATCTCTATAAACATTTAGTTAACAAATACACCACATTTATTTAATTAATAGACAATTACTTTCACAAAATTTAAACATAAAATTATTTGTTTTAATAATAATTGAAATAAAAACATTTGGAAATTTGTGTTGAAAAAAAAACTTAAAATATTAATATAAAATTGGTCGAAATTGACTTATTTACTTTAAATTAATAGGTTTATTAAAAAAAATAGTCGAAAATAGTCGATAATAAATACAATTAGCTCATCATTTGGATTTAAGTTTAAACCAAAAAAATCGAACGCAATTTGCTAAATTTATATAAAAAATACGCCGAAAATAAAATCAATGTCTAAAATTAATTAATAACAATATAAATCTGGTCCTTACATCTGCGACCTTAAAAAGACCTCTGGACCAAATTCGTCGAATATTTAAAATATTTTTTTTTTATAAAAAAAAAAAAGTTTCAATTAGAACTGCTCTGCATTTAGATACAAGTTTAGTGTTAATTTTAAACTAGTCAAAAACTAGTTATACTTATAAAAATTTTGCTTAACTAGAAACAAATTTTAAATAAATTTTTATAAAATTATTACATTTAATTAACATTTGTCGAAAAAAACATTGAATTCGTCGAAAATCAAAGTAATATTTTCTTAAATCAAGAATATAAAGTTCGACCTTTAAGCCTCGAAACAGAATTAGTCGAATTCAATACTCGGAGTTAGGTCGGTAATATAAATTTGTTAACAAAATAAAATTTCAATAAAATTTGTTCAGGATTTTAATGTTGAATAATTCAAAAACAGTTTGTGAAATACTATCTGTGAAAAACAAATACTCGTCGAAAATTAAAGTTGACTTTGATTGAAATTATTAATAAAAAATGTCTATTAACAGTTTTTAGAAAATTTTTACAAAATAAAAAAAACTAATTAAAATACATCTTGTTGAAAATTATAATAATTTACAGTCTTCTTGCACAGCACTTGCCCAAAATTTAAGTTAATTTACAATATTTAAATTTTGATATAACACGATAACAAAATAAATACTAATTAAAAATATAGCACGTAGATAAAAAAATAAAACTCCTCGAAAATAAAACAAAATTTACAATTCGAAAGAGCTAAATTAAAATTGTGAACTACTATTTAATAAAACCAATCAAATATAGAATTTGTTGAAAAAAATTTGTTTAACAAACTAAAACTGTTCAAAAACTGATTAAACACCTACAGAAGTAGACATTTTTATTCAAAATTACTTTTTACAAACTCGTCAAAAAAAAAAAAAACAATAAAGTTTGTTTCTCAGTAATTTTGTAAAGATATTCAATAGTTTTAATGAATTTTTAATTCAAAAACTTTAAAATTAGAAGCATACTATTTGCATATTTGCAAAAACTATAATAATAAAGTAATAAAATAAAACTTATATTTATGTTTTAAATACATTGAAGTTCAAGAAATATTGTGCTAACTTACAATTCTAATATTCCAAAATTAAATTTATAAATATTTAAGAAAAATTTTATATAAAATTCAATATATAATATAGTTACCCGATAAATTAATAACATTTGAAAATAGTTTTTATGTTTTAGTAAGTGTTCTTTATTAAAATAAATTTTATATATTTATCAAATTAGATCAATTTATTTAATTCAATGTCCCATTAAATCAATTTCTAATTTGCCTTCTTACCTTAAGATTGTACTCATATAAATTGTGTTTGAAAATTACATTTATTTTCTTATCCTTAACAAGAAATTTCCATTATAATTTAAAACTTTATTTTTGAATAAATACTCATGCAAGTGTTTGCTGCAGACCAAAGGTTCCCAAAGGGGGGTATTCCAGGGGGCCCCCGAAGAGTTACGACGAAATGTTTGTTTAAACATTTTTTTTTTTTTAATTTTACAACATAGAAAAAAATTTAAATGAATAATTGAACATTTTTTTGACTCCATTAGTTTTTTTTTTTTAATTTGAAACATAAATGGTTTTTTATTTTATTTAAGTTTCTAAAAACTAAAATTTTTGTATGAAATGTTCATCAAAAGGAGATTTTTTTATTCCAAAACTCATTAAAAAAACTAAAAAATCTATGATTCAAATATTAAACTTTTTCTTATGTTTTATAATTGTTAAAAAATATGCATATCTTCAAAATGCCTCGCACGAATCATTGTACAAGCAACATTTTTTTGAAAGCGAGTTTTTTGCATAATATGTTTAATCAAGTATTAATGCGTTTAATTTGCCAAAAGCTCTTTTAATAGTGAAATGCTAACATCTAAAGTATGAACACAGAAAAAGGGAATATATTTACATACAAATTTTTTTAACTACACTCACAATATTTTTTCCGTAAAGACTACTAAATATACACATTAAATTAACTGAAAATCAGTTAAAAACAGGACTACTTACGTTTCGTTTAAAACAATTGTATTTTTTAGTTTATTTTCAACTGTTGAAAAATTAATTGACAAAATCAATAAAAACAATAGATTGTTTTCGTTTATTTCAATACTCAATATAATATAACAACTGTTTGTTTTAAAAAGAAAATTTTAAGTGAATATTTTAACTATTGAGCAATTCCATATGAAAGCGATCACCTTTTGGACGACCCCTCTCCGATTTTAAAATAAATAGTCTCAATCGATTGCCCAGCAAAAAATAATGTACCTACATATTTTTTATTTTTTTTTATAGTGACTGGTTTAGTGGTGGTGTGCACCACTGTCATGTGACAAAATTGAAGAATTCTTCATAAGGGACCTCATTGAAAGTTGTTATAAAAAAATGGGCCCGACTCCTTGTTTGGACAGGAGAAGAGCATTTAAGAGACCACCTTGTTCTCATTGTTTTTATATTTTTATAATTGAATTATTTTTAATTATTTAACAAGAAAAATTAGGAAAATTTTATTTTTCAATTAAAGCCTGATTCAATACCTTTCCAACGAGCTATCACTCGTTGCGATCGCTTTAGTAGTTTTAAAACAACTTTCAATGAGGTCCCTTATGAAGAATTCTTCAATTTTGTCACATGACAGTGGTGCAAACCACCACTAAACCAGTCACTATAGAGCAATTCCATATGACATGTGACAAAATTGAAGAATTCTTCATAAGGGACCTCATTGAAAGTTGTTTTTTAAAAAAAACTTGTTAAATAATTAAAAATAATTCAATTATAAAAAATATAAAAACAATGAGAACAAGGTGGTCTCTTAAATGCTCTTCTCCTGTCCAAACAAGGAGTCGGGGCCCATTTTTTTATTGCTGATTCTTAAAGCAAAAATTATGAGGAATCCAAAAAAATAAAACTAGCCGGAAAATTTAGGAGCTTCTGTGGAAAATCGGAAAATTTAATTTTCATGGGAAAATTTAAATTTCATGGGAAAAAAGGTAAATTTCTGAGAAAAATTAGGAAAATTTTATTTTTCAATTAAAGCCTGATTCAATACCTTTCCAACGAGCTATCACTCGTTGCGATCGCTTTAGTAGTTTTTTTAAAACAACTTTCAATGAGGTCCCTTATGAAGAATTCTTCAATTTTGTCACATGACAGTGGTGCACACCACCACTAAACCAGTCACTATAAAAAAAATAAAAAATATGTAGGTACATTATTTTTTGCTGGGCAATCGATTGAGACTATTTATTTTAAAATCGGAGAGGGGTCGTCCAAAAATTTGCCAATTTTGATCGTTTTCATATGGAATTGCTCTATTACGGAAATTCCGTTTTTTGTTTATATTGTTTGTTGAATAACAGACAGAAAGTTAAAAAATTTATTTCTCTGGTAATTTAACTGTATATTCCATTGAAACAACTTTACCGATTAAATTTTTAAATAACTGTTAATTTGTTATGGAAAAGTTCTTGTGAGTGTACTATTGCCCTAACCGAGCACTAGCTACTATGGCCTTCGGCGCCTTGTAGCGAAAACCGACCAGTGCCTCTGGTGGGAATCGAACCCACGACCCCCCGCACTGATAAGCCAGCACACTTCTAACTAGCCTACCGGGGCGCACAGATTAAAAACATAATTTTAACCATCTGTTGTATTTTATCAAAAAAAAAAAAAAAAAAAAAATTTATTTAAAAAAAAAATTATTTATTTAAAAAAAAAAAAAAATACATGCAATTTGAAAAGATTTTAAAAGTATTATTTTAAATTGAAAAATATATTAAAAGATTACTATTTAACTTAAAATAAATAAAAAAAACAGTTAACATTTTTAATACCAACTGTTGTTTTTATTATTCAATAAACATTTTAAGAAAAAGTGAACAATCTAAAAAAATTCGATATTGGAATCTAGAACACCAAATCCTCTAGACTCGTTTTACTTTATGCGGTTTTGTTTTCTAGCACATGGACGATTGTGAAATTCTTTCATTTGAAAAGAATTTAAGTGTGTTCGGTTTAAATAGTCAGTTAAAATTTTCTGTTTAAAACAAAATATTCTTTTATTGTATTGAGTATTGAAATAAACGAAAACAATCTATTGTTTTTATGGATTTTGTCAATTAATTTTTCAACAGTTGAAAATAAACTAAAAAATACAATTGTTTTAAACGAAAAGTAAGTAGTCCTTTTTTTAACTGATTTTCAGTTAATTTAATGTGTATATTCAGTAGTCTTTACGGAAAAAATATTGTGAGTGTATATAATTTGTAATTATATGATTATTAATTAATCAAAAAAAAAAAAAAAAATGTTTTTAATCTATTGACATTTAAGATTTTTTTTTTTTTAACAAAACCTCGAATATACTATACCAAAGCGAGTGCTTTTAAGAACACCGATTTCTACATTATGCGTTTTAAAAACGACCTGTAGCCAGCACATAGACGAATATTTAAAAAAGTTTATAACTTTACTCCAGTAAAATAGAAACTCGCTTATGACAAATTAATTTATTTGGTCCCTCGGAGTTGATCTTAATCCGGTTTTAGTGTAGTAGGTTTCGGTAATGTTTTTTTTTTTTTTAATTTTTAAAATAAAAATCAAATTTTTATAGAAATTTTTTAAGCAACGAAGCTTTTGCATTTTTTTTTTATATGAAAAAACAAAAATTGTTGGGGATCCGTGAACCAAAAGTTGTTGGGAACCGCTGCTTTAGACACTAGAGGTTCGAATTGTTTTGGACATAAATGCAATTTTATTGCGTATGTATTGTGATACTGTTAAATGGTAATAGAGTGTAGGAGATGATATGTTGAATTACAAATGCTTGACTTAACAAAATCAATTCAAATTGTATTTGTTTAAATAAATACATAGAAATATAGATTATCAGGCAGTCATGGGTATGCAGCAGGACAATATGATACAAAGATGGACAGACATTTGAAATTTGTAACAGGTGTATAACTTTAACAAAAAAAGATGTAAAAATGATTTTAAAGTTGTAAACAATGTTTACATATGTTAAAAAAACCATGTTTGCCAGTACTATTAGTGTGGCAGTTATATAAAAGTTTTACTATATATTACTATATATTTACTAACATATTAGTGTGGCAGTTATATAAAAGTTTTACTTGCATATAAAAAATGAAGTTAAATAACAAAATTTTAAAAATTCAGCAAAATATCACAATTAAAAGGCAATCAATACAATTTTAAACGAATACTTATTTCCAAATTACTATTTTGAAAATGATTCTTTAGCAAAACATTATTATCACCGTATTATAAATTAAATTGTATACATTAGTAAACATTTAAAAATGTTTTATGTTTTATTAAAAAAATAAAACATCTGGATGTTTTATATATTTTAATTTAATTATAAAATTGTTTTAATTTTATATTACTTTTAAAAATTTGTGCAAAAATCTTTACTTTATTATTTTATTTGGATAAATTTGGGTAAATCTTCTTACCCTTCTACATTGTTTGTTTGTTATTTTTTCCTGCGCGTCGTATTGAAAAATGGATAAGACATTTATCCGTTTTAGAACAATTGACAAATTCTGGCATCGATTTGTTAGAGCATATTTTACCCTTAATAGCATATTTTTGTATATTTTGATCTTATAAGCATATTTTTGGAGCATATTTTTGTAATTTTTAGAACAAAAACGTATTTTTAGAGCATATTTTTTTACTTTTTTTAGTTCTTCCATTTTTTTTTCATTTCAACAAAAAATAAAATTTCCATTTATTTTCTGACGTTTGCTACGTCGATTTCGGTACTTCAATAAATTTTTGCAAATTTGAGTTTCCTGTGTTAAAACTATACAGATTTTGTTATAAATAATCCTTTATCTTCTTTTTTGGTAGAAACTGAAATAAATTTCACGAAACTTGTTTCAACTGTACAACGAATTTTTAAAGAAAAATCTGTTTTTAAGATCATATCATTTAATTTTTTGAGCATATTTTCCATTTTTATGGGCATAAAATGGATTCTTTAGCGCTTATTTCTATTTTCCCTGCTTATAACAATTAGAGAAACAAAAAATAGACTGACATGCACACCCTTTCAAATTGACCTCAAAGGACCTATTCCGTGACCGGTCAACCTAGGCGATATCACTGCACTTTAACTATATTTTTCATAAGCGGTAATCACTCTTGATAGAAAACTTTTTCTTGGAGGAAACATTATCGATTTCTTTTTCATTAAAGAGTGAGCGTCTTTTTTAGCAAGTTTGTTTTCAACACTGTCAGCTGATCTTTGTTTACATTTGTTCTAGGCTGAACACGTTTTTCACCAAATGTAATTAAAAGTTAAATAAGCAAAATGCCAAAAACATCAGAAAAAATTAAAATAATTAAATTTATAGATTTTTTGTCTCCTCATCTGTCCATTTTTTGTTTGATTTTTCTCTTATTTTCTTTTTTATTATCTTGTGACGCTTAAAATCAGTTGTTATTCTGTCAAAAAAAGTTTTTCTTGTTTTCTACTACAACTTACTCAAGGTTTGAGTCAAAGAAATTTCCTATCAAGAAAAGGAGAATCGAAGAAAACGAGAAAAAACAAATCCCATACATTTTGTTGTTGTATCTGTCAAAAGTTTTCTTCTTTTCTCGTTTTCTTCGATTCTTCTTTACTTTTCTATCAAGAGTGATTACCGCTATAGTCTTAATTACTTTTTTCTTTGTCCAATTTTTATATTTTCTAGCGGATCCAGGAAAAGGTTTTGGGAAGGGAAAGTAGAGTAGTTTTAATTTTATTAACTTTTCTAATCTCGTTTACACTTTTGCATTGAAAAATTTAATTTTTGGGAAGGAATGGCCCATTTTTCCTCCCCTCTAGATCCGCTCCTGCTATAGATACATATTATTTAAAGTTGATTTATATTGATGCTTTCAATTGAAATACAGTAAATTCTTCTAATACGGGATTTCAGTACTAATAAAATGGGCAGTTATTAAGTATTTTAGAATATGATTATCTTTTAAATTATCTCCCCATGATGGACAAATTCTATATGACCTGTCCATTAATGGAAGGTTTCAATGTATATTTTCAGGAAATGATTTACTGTGAAATGTAAAATTTTTTTTTAACAATTTTATTTCCTTTATAATATGATTATGGTTTCTCTTTTCCGTTGATTTATTAAGATATGTTTTAATGTTTATTATTTTATTAATTAAAATAATATTATCAATAATTCATACACAGTCAATGGACAAGTTCCGGTGACATTTTTCATTAAAGCTATGAAGAAATTAATTACTGAGGTAAAGATAATTCGCTCAGTGTAATAATATAAAAATCCCTCCATTTACTTTCGTAGAGAATGTCCTTTGTGTTTATTATCGATAATTTATAGTCAGGTTTAATAGTTTTTTTTTTTAAATTTGACTAAATTTTTAAATTAAAAGTTTTTGCTTATCAACCGTTTACTGTACACATAAAGTTTTTTTACAAAAATTTAAATAAATTTAGTTTTCTATCGAAATAGCTAAAATTTGTAAAAAAAAAAATAATCACTTTTGCTTTATAAAACTTGCCTACAGCATACAAATAATTAATATTACTCATACTCCATAGGGAGCTAGTAAGAAAAAATCACTATAACTATATTTTATTAAAAAACACTACAAAACTCAATTATTTTTCATTGTTTTTCCGTAAAAATAATCTGCTTAAAAGCTTTTAAATACATTTAACTTTCAATAAAAATCAAAAAAACCATTTTGCCAGCATAAATTATAGATAAATCATTTATTTAAAAATATATATATATATATGGGTCATTCTTTGTGAACGGGAAACCTCTGATATAAGATTTTCAAAGTCATCGGATTTGCGTCAAATATTTTCTTCGAAAAGTTTTAGGGGTTGCTGATTGGGGGTAGCTGAGTAAGAATCTAAAATCAGATTTGAAATATTTAAAATCGCGGATTCAATATGGCGGATTATTTTTTAGAAAAGCATCGAATTAGATGAAATATTTTTTTCTATTACTTTTAGAAGTCTCTGAATACGAATCTGAAATC
Source organism: Delia radicum (assembly GCA_021234595.1). Taxonomy (NCBI): domain Eukaryota; kingdom Metazoa; phylum Arthropoda; class Insecta; order Diptera; family Anthomyiidae; genus Delia; species Delia radicum. The sequence goes on along the minus strand of CM037853.1, from coordinate 219,984,957 downwards.
AGTTTTCAAAAATTAAAAATGGCGAATAAAATGATACAACAAAGATCTATTTTGAGAAAGTTTGTCTACCATTTTGAATTTTTAAAATTTGATTTCAGATTTATTCATCGACCTCTAAAACTTTAAGAAAAAGTAGCTAAAACTTTTCGAAAATATGTTTGATAGAAGTCCGATGACTTAAAAAAAAATCATCCGCCATATAAAATCCACCATTAAGAATTTTGAAAATCCAATTTTAGATCCGTATTTAGCTACACCAAAAACTTTACCTTTAATATATACAACAAAACCGATCACATTTAAAAAAAAATCATCCGCCATATGGGATCAGTCATTTTGAAAATCGAATGTCACATTCGTAATCAGATATCCCAAAAACTATTAAGTGAAAATCTTAAAGCCAATTCCAAAACTTTTTTCTATTATCCACCATATTAGATCTGTCATTTGGAATTTAAAAAATCTGATGGCAGATTCAAGCTCAGCGACCCCAAGACCCCCGTGCGCCAATTTTCAAGCCGATACCGTCACTTCTTAACATATTTTTAATCGTCTCTGATAGTACGCTGAGAGAATTCTCTTCATGATATCATCAATGAATTTTTGCATTAGATATATGAACTATCACTGGAACTCGTGCATTGAAACTTTTCATTTAATTAATGCAGTTTTTCATTCACATTGTGTAGAAAACTTCATCAGTTTAGTGAACAAATTTCAATAAAACTCGTTCAAGACATTCTCTCCGTGTAGTATCTAAACTCGCGTCTCCATATTACCTTAACCATCATTGCCACCATATTGCACTACTCGACTTTTGAAAGTTAAAATATGCACTCAAATTTTAAGCCATTATACAGCTCTGTACGTCAAGCTCAATTTTGGACAAGGGGAGGGGGTCTTCCGTTCACAAAGAATGACCCATTTATATTTAAATCTATAAACTGCAATTAATTGTAACAATTTATTTATTCACTCATAAAATATTTAAATGCCTTTTTATGGATACAATGTTTTTAGTTGTCAAAACTTATTTTCTATACAAAAATATTTTTAACCCATTACATTGCATCTCATGGTTGAACATTATCTATGTAATTTCAACATGAATGGGTGCAATATTTGTTTGCTTTTTTATATTTGCCAAAATGACAACCAATACAACAGAAATCAGAACATAAAACGGACATCGTTGTACAAAAAGTTAAGCGGAAACGGAAAGTTAACAGCAGTGATAGAGAATAAAACAAAATGTCAATTGTGATATATAAAAAAAAAATATTTAAAAAAACATTTTGTAAAAGCCTCTGCTAGACAAATGGTTAAAATATATTTAAAAAAATCTTTAAAAAAGAAAAACTTTAATAAAAAAGCCTTAAAAAATTAATTTTAAAATATTATCCCCTTGTAAAAATCCTTCAAAATAATATTTATTTATTTCCCTTGGTTATATTTAAAGAACATTTTATTAAAAAAATCCATTAGCATAAGTTTTCCGTTTTTCCTTTTTCATAACACTGAATTCATTAACTGTTAGTTGCTGTTTTTTGTGTGTTTTCTGGTTCCTTTTTGGGTTTCCTTTAACAAATATTTCGTTCGAGAATTTCAGCCCACCCATATTATTAAGTGGGTGGCTTTTGCGGTTGCCAAAACGGAAACGATTGTGGTATTGAAACGGATTGCAAGCGAGGGGAAATGCAAAAACAAAACATTTATTTGCATAAATAATTAATAACCAAATAAGATTTCAACAGAATTGTATAGGATTTATATTGAAATAAAAAAAAAACATCAGTTTTGTAACGATTTAACTGGAATTTTCACATGGCTTAAAATATTTAAAGAATCCTTAACGGGTTTTATATTAAAACATTTAAGTATTAAATTTGTCAATGTAAATTTAAAGTTTACGGGAAATAAGGAAAGATGGAAAGATTAAATAAATGCTTTCAATACTTAAAATGCTTTGCATATTTTAAATACTTTCAATACGTTAAATATTTTTAATTGTATAAATACACACAGAAAAAACTTTTTGAATATTATCGAAGTGCTTAGTAATTATACAACTACATAAATTTCAAGTTAGTTTTACAAAGTTCTAGTAAAATATTTACAAATTTTTTTAAAATATATTCATTCCTATTAAAAAATTGGTAAAAAAAAAACTTAAATATTTTACAAGAAATTTGTAAAACTAGGTTGAAACTTATGTAGTTGTATAGTTACTACCCTATGGGGAATGAGACCGGTTCTGCGTGTGTCACAGGATCGGTCCCTTCGTGCCAGAGACCAGTCCTCTGCTAAACCCTAGCCTTTGTAAACAACTGGCAACTTTAACATTGGCTTGCCATAGGAGGGGGTTATTTGTCCTGCTTTAAACCACATAGTGGCATGCCACAGGACTAACCAAAGATGGACATACCACAAGACTGTCGCAAAAGGGTCATGTCGTATAAAATAAATGAAAACTAAACAGCTTCAAATGGGTAAAATTCAGGCCAACTGGCTTTTTCTAGTTAATAAGCATTCTGGTTAAGTGGTATGTCCTCCCTCTACCAGTCACAGAATGTGTAATTTTAGGAAAATTTACACTGCTTAACCCACTTCAGTATTAAATTATACCAGTCCTGTGATAAGTCCTTTTTTAACCAGTCAGTTTTAGGTCAATTGACTCCTCATTCCCCATATGGTAAGGACTTCATAATATTAATCCAGTTTTTTTCTGCGTGTATTTTTAATACTTGAAATATACTTTTTGGAGTCTTACGTTATTTCAAACAAGAATCGATTTCAAAAATATTTACTTGGACTGTAAAATTTGGTTTCTGCTTTTAAATTCAAGATAGTACCACGAATTACCCTGTTACGAAAAATTTTACAAATTTAGACAAACAAATGTCTGGGAGATTATAATTTTTATAAATAAAAATCGATTTCAGTAATTTCAACGTTAGAATTTTAGATTCGATTTTTAGAGTGTGGTATCCAGAGTCGCCCTGTTGCGTCATAGGATGTCAAATTTACCATTTCAAATATAAAAAAAAAACTTTGAAAAAGTAATTTGTTTTTTAATGTTATTTTAACAGTGTTTTTAAAAGCCACCCTGTAAATTCGTAATACCAAAACCTCCCTGTTAAATTCGTGATACCAGGAATTACCCGGCTACAAAAAAATTGATAAAGAAATATTTAGAAAATTATAATTTATTAATCTAGTAGTAGTAGTAATTCTTTATTTTCAAAAAATTTTATACAAACATTTCTCTTAAAAATTAAACAAAAAAGAATTTACATACGGCTTTGACATTGTCGTTAGCCGGAAAAAATATTAAAAATATAAATTTCTAAATATGTTATGTTCAATTGAATTAATAATTGAATTCATCTATTAAAATTTTTCTATATTTTAATGCGTTGATAATATAATTTACAAGTATAAGGTGGCGCAAAAATAACCTTCCAATGTTTTTTTTTTATTATGTATTTATTATGTATAGCATTTTCTGATAGGAGGATTACTTTTGCGCCACCCAGGCACGTAGCTAGGGGGGGGGGGCTTGGGGGCTAGAGCCCCCCGAAATGATTTGACAAATTTAAAAACTTAATACAATTCGTTAGAAAGTAATAATGTTATTGATAAATTTAATATGAAAATATTTATTTTTGACTTGGATCAAATAGGAAATAGTTTTATATGGTTCGAATCTTAAAATTTCGTTAGAAAACATCGCCTGCAAATGGGCGGCTATCATTGTTAGAGTTGATTTTCGACAAAAAGCAATAAATAAAATCATTTCATAAGAGATTTCGAAGACTTTGACTTAAAATATAATCAAAAAATTGTTTGAGACAATGAAAACTAAAAATTAAATATGTCTACACAGAAAAAACTAAAATTGAGTTTTAATTAAAATATTTGTTGATTCAGCAATATTTTAACTGAATTTGGTCGTGTCGATGCGATTGTAGTAACAACTAAAATAATTTGTATCTATTTAATTAATATTATTTTCAATTACATATAGTTTTATTCACATCTATTAAGAATTTAATTGAATATTGTTTACTATTGGGAAAAATTACAATATTTTAAAAAAATCACCAAAATTGTAAAAAAATCTTGGCGATTTTTTAAAAAAAAATCGAGACCATTTGAAAAAAAACGCAACATTTGAAAAAAAATTGCCAAAATTTAAAAAACAATCCTCAAAATTGCAGAAATTTAAAAACTCCCAAAATAAACTCCAAAGTTCGAAAAAAATTTTAAAAAAATCACCAAAATTAAAGAAACGCGAATTTTCTACTTTAAACGATTTTTTTAATTTTGGCGACTTTTTAAAATTTTTGCATTTGTTTCAATGTTGTTATTATACGTTATAAAAACTGAAATTTTTTTTATACCAAATTCATTTTCAATTAAACAGTTAATTGAAAGTAAGTTTGAAATCGATGTTTTTTTAGAAATTTTAAAGGGTTTTTATTTAAAAAATTGATTAAAGAAAATTTGAAAAGCATTTGAAATCGTCCAAAATATAAATCAAATAGAATTAAAAATACATAATTTAGTTTAAAAAAAGACCTGGGCGATGTCAGGTATATTTTTAAATTTTCCAATTGTATATTTTTTCTTTATCATTATTTCTTTCAGACTACAATCACGCTAGCATGGAAAATTTACGATTTTTTTAATACAAGACATGAAGTATAGCCCCCAATCTTAAAAAAAGTCGGATATATGAAAAAGGGGAAAAAATAGTGTATAATTTGTTAAAATAATTCAAATAAGTGGCAGCCGGGGTCCACGACATAGTGTCAAAATGGTTTTCAAAATGTGTGTTTTCTCGATCATTTTAACGCTGTTTTTAAATAAGTCTAAATTTCCAAAACTTTAAACATATTTTCATACAAAGATGTGTTAAATTTCACCACCAATTTTAAAAATAGATACGTTTTTCATATATTTTTGCTGCTTTATCATCTATCCGAATTTCATTAATTTCAAGGGAACCCAACGGAAAAGCTTCCTTGTAAATGTCAGGCAAATTATATAGGATATTTGCTTTTAATTTGTTTTTTGGACGGTTATAAATCTTTAATTTCCCGAGTTAAAACTTTTGCATAAAATAATACATTATTTTATATACACTTATAAGGTTTTGTCTGCCAGTGCATTTAACCGGACATAATTATATAAATTCATATATAAAATTAATTTCGTATACAAATTTTAATATGATGTCATATATAGTTGCGTATAATTGTATATTGCATTTAGAATACGCTAAAACTAATCCAATTAATAAATATGTACGTTATATTTATATACCTAGACATTGCAAAATAATATATATTTTGATATTATATCATATTTAAAAAAATACAATTTTATTTTAAATAAAATTTCCAATGCTATGGAATTTGTTACAAATTATAAAGTTGTAAACCTTTTGCAAGTGGCTAAAGTCTAAAAGGATTAATAGATATTTCGAATTTACATGACGTTTTAAAATCAGAAACTGGAAATTTATACCGCTATATAAAATCGTATTAAATTGTATCGCGTCATTATTCGGATGTTATTTAATTATTATGCCCATTTCTCGGATAAAATTGTATTAAGACTCATATTAAATTTCGTATAATTTTATAAAGCATCATATTAATTTTAATCGGGTTATTAGAAGTTGAAACTCTTTTACTTTTTTTACATTTATCAAGTTTTAGCTACCCTAGACGTATACTAGCACATAAAAATATAAAGTAATTTTATTTTTTCGCGGTTTTCAAAAAGTTTTCCGCATAATCCTTTTTTTTATTTAATTAAACTAAAAATTAATAGTTAGCTAAAAATTTAACGTAATTAGACAATAACGATGCATATCCAACTTAGAGTACACAAACGTTTTAAAATTTGACGTGTTTCGCGGATTGTCATCAAACAGATTAAAGCGTTGTTTCGCGATATAGACATCAAAATTCGCAAAATAATGAACACAATAAGTAAAAAATGAAAAAATGCATTTTAAGGAAATGCACTTTGTGCGGGAGGTTTTTGTTTCAAAATGACCTGAGAAAGCGATTTCTATTATTAATACATGTTGGCCATCACGTGTAGGTAAAAATTTAGCAAAAAAAAAAAAAAAAAAAAAAAAAAACAAGCTGTTACTCCAGTATGCAAAAAAAAATATATAATCAATATAAAAAATCGAAAAGCCCCCCCCCCCCCTCCCCCCCAAACAAATTCCTAGCTACGTGCCTGGCGCCACCTTATATTTCGTAAATAAATATTCACCGTCTAAGATTTTTACTAAAACTTCTTCTGATACTGTTACGTTATTGAAATATTGCAACCTGAAGCTTTTTAATTTATTAATCTATTAACAGAAAGTAAAACTTGTAATGGGGGTTTAAATTTCAAATCGCCGTACTGAGAGCCTCCCTGTTAAGAAAGAGAGTGACAGTTGACTATTTGTAAAATTGTTGGAAATAGTCAAATTTTTTTAAACTTAAAATGATCATAAGTATATTTTGTAAAATAAAATCTTAATGAAATATACAAAATAGCTTACTGAATTACCCTGTGAATACAGATAGTGCTAATTTTACCTTTATCACTCATAAAACAAATTTGATTTTTTTTTAATTTCATTTTCAGAGTTTTAATCAAAAGCGTTTAGACAGGCCAGTCAACATAGTAGCTTTATAACGAATTCTGTGTGTAAAACAGGGTGACTCAAAATATAGTTTTGCAAAAAACTCTATTGTGTTCTAATCAGTTCACAAGATTAACGTTTTAACAAATATAGGTCATTTGATTTTTTCAAGTAAAAAAATATGTGTTTGGTATTAATCTCAAAAATTAAATTAAAATCTATTTATCAAGTATCTTTATTTCCAAAATAAACATTTTATTGCAATCGTAAAAGGCCCCTCGGCAAGTCTTTTTTTTAATGATTTTCAGAGAATAACAAAAAAGTTTTAATTAAATTGAAAATATAAATCCCTTAGAAAAAAGTCAATTTAATATGTTTTCCCACCAAAAATTGCATATAAAAGCTGATCTGCGTATTTTGTAATACAAATGAATTAAATTTTAAACGTGGTAAAAATTTAATTTGAAAATACTTTAAATAGGTTTTAAGTAAATAAAACCATCAATACACTCAGGGAACTTCTGCTTTAAAAATATGTAGTTGTTTGGGTTGTAATACAGTTTCATTATTTTTAATGAAAATGTAAGTCATTTGTAGAACAAATAAAATTTTTAACTAACCTTGTAGTTCATTTAAAAAAACAACTCACATCAAATGACTGTTTTATGATTTTACATTCATTTTTTAGTTGTTTTTTGTTATTTAAAAAAATAAAAAAAAAATTTTTTGGTTTATTTTTTACTACCATGTGGTTCATTTTTACTACAATTGTTAGTCATTTTTTGAACATTAAAAAACAAATGACAATGTTAGTTGAATTTAATGAAATGTAAGTCGTCCTTTTTTTAAATGAAATTTCATTTGTTTTTGACTACAATTGCAGTCGTCTTTACCAACATAATTTCCTAAGTGTAGTTTTCAGCAGATTTTTTAATAATTTAATTTTTTAACTTTGTGTGCAACAAACTATTTTTTTACCTTTGCAACATTGATACTATCGCATGCAAAATGTTTTTTGAAATTTTTTTTCATCATTTTTTTTTATTTGCAATTTAATTTTTATTTGTTGTTGTGTTTTTTCTTGTTGTTCATGAGGGAAAAAATTCCTTTGTGTTGTCTATTAAATGTTGGTATCCTGTTGTGTAGTTATTTCGAACGTGAGTATTTTACTTTTTTTTTCATATTTTGAATTGAGCCATAAACGTGAATAAATATACTTATAAAGACTATTTTGTTGGCAAATTTATTTATTTTTTTTTTTTTATTAAAAAAATTTCATGTTTTAAATGAAAATTTAATTTGAAAAATTGCAATTTTATTCATGCCATGTTAGTATTTAATTAAAAACGAAAGAACCATTTAATAACTTTCAATAAAAAAGAAGTGTTAAAATTTATATTTAATAGCAGTCCGTGTTGTGATATATTTACCAAATACACCATAGAACAGGGGTTTCAAGATTTTTTCGCTGGGCGCCAACAAAAAACCTTATTTACATTATTTTTTCTAGTGCAATCTTCTAAAATTCGGATTTTTTTATTAAATGTTACCTAGACGAAGAATGTGTCATTCTAGATTTAAAAAAAAAAAAATTTTTTTTTTTGGATTTTTAGCGAGCTCGGATTAATTTTTATTAAGATTTTACTTTATTTTTATGTTTTTATTCCAACCTTTTATACTTTTTCTTTTTCCGGTCTTTTTAATACACACACACAGAGAAAAATGTAGCTATTTGACAACTAAAATTTGGTTACTACGACTCAAATTCGGTTATTACGAATTTCAGTCGGTTGGCACAACTTAACATTAGCTTTCACAACAAATTTCTGTTAAATCAACTGAATTTTAGTTGCAACACCCAAAATATTTAGAAATCGAATGCAAATATCGTTGTACTAACTTAATTTATAAGTTGTTACAATTCGGTTGGCACTTTATTTCTCTGTGTGCAATTTTATTTTTGCAAAATTTAAAATTTTTTGTTCATTTATTTTAATTTCTCAGTTTATGATGCCTTATCCCATCGAAACCCAGCAAAACTTTGGTAATGGGTGCGATAAAGTAATGTATTACCTTGTAATGTGTACTCCTTACCTGTATCATTATTTTCCAACAAGAAGTAATGAGTTACCGATAAGTGAACACTCATGGATTACCTTGTAATGAGACCTCATTACATTTTACATTATTTCAAAATATATAAAGTTTGACTTACCGATCATCAATTACATAATGCATGAATTATAAACGTAAAGTAATTATTAATATATATTTTTGAAAATCTATTTATAGACACATTACTTTGTGATTTTTTGATATCACGAACGAAAACACGAATCACAGCAACTCATCTATATTTTAAGCAATAAAATATTGTATGTATCGATAGCTCAGTTGGTAGAGTTCTCGACTAACTAATTGTTAAATACCAGAGACCCTAGGTTCGAATCCCAGCATGACCAAGTTATTTATTTATTTAAAAAAGTTATTTATTTAATTAAAAAAAAATATCTGTAAAAAAAAATTTTTATGCATTTCTTTTTATGAAAATCTATTTATAGACACATTACTTTTTCCCACCATGTAACCATATAAGTAACCAGTTACTTTACCCCCTACAAGGTAATGAGTTACTTTGAGGCTCATCGCCTGTAAAATTCATCAGTGAAGTAACGTGTAAAGTAATGCATGAAGCCCTATGGCGATACATTACTTTACCCATGATTTGGCAATGTGTGGTTTTGCTGGGAACGTTTAAACTTCTATGAATCTAAAATTTCAAGAAACTTTTTTCGGATTTTTGTTACACAAAATGGCATTTTTTTAAATTAGTTATACATTTTAAGGGGAGTTTTGACACGTTTGATTATAAAAATGAAAAAATGTCCAATTTATGTTCCGAATAGCTTTGATTCTTGTAAAACGGATTTTCGATGTTACTACCAAAATTCTGTAAAAATAGATATAAGATTTTTTTAAGCATTTTCTTTATAATTTTGAAAGGTGATTTACAATCTTTGGTTAAAATTTTACCATTTGCGGTTTAAAGCAACTATTTTAATAGCGACAATAAATATTTAAACCTATGATACCTTTTTTAACAGAATTTTTCTAATAAAATTACGGTATTTGAAAATATTCAAGAAAATGTCACGTACCACCGAAAGTCCGCTCGCGTACTACTACTGAAACGCGTGTCATAAATTGGCAGCCCTGCCATAGAATCTGTCATTTTAAGGTATTTTTATAGTTATTAAACTGTAAGTTTTAAAAAACTTAAACGAGCCTTTGAAATTTATGGTTGATAAGTTGAATATTACACTGTGCAACAAATTGGTGGTCACCGATTATATCCTGAATGAGACCAACGGAAAATAAAACTAGACTATTAGTAGATCATAACCCCCAACCAAAGGGGTTTGAAAACTTAGCTTGAATTTAATTTTTATGATCTTATTTTTGTGTATTGATTTTTTAATTGGAAAAAATAATAACGTGAATTTAAATTCGCAAAATATGCATTTATAGGAAAATATGCAAAAATATGCACTTACGAATCGATGCTATTTTAACGCATATTCTTTGATTCTCAAAGGTATTTTATTTATCTTGTTCTCAGACTTAAGGTAAAAGCATTGTATGCACTTCCGGTCCCTTATTATTATTCAAAATTCCCAAAATTCTAAGTTTCAATAAAAATTATTTTTTATTTCATTTAATATACACAAAGTTATCCAGATATGGAATTCTGACTTCATCGGATATCATTTACCCCCTTTAGCCTGGAACCAAAAATGACCCACGAATTTTATAAAACTGCAAAACGTATTTTTACAACTAATTTTTAAGATTTTTTAAAATGCCTAATTTGGAGATATCTGTTGCCATTTTATAATATAATTGTTGTTATTACGTAAAGAAAAATTGATAATTGATAAATTGCGTCGGCGTTTAAAGCTACTCCTTTCCAGAAAATTTTATGAAAATTGCTTATTTTGTCAAAAATTTAACAAAATTTGAATGTTTTAAAAAGTTTGCATAATTTTTAGAAAAATATCACTTAAATTTGATTAGACAATAATTATCTTTTTAATTTCGAAAAAGACCCATGCAATTTTATTTGCATGGGTAAAGCCTCTAAATTGATATAGAAAAATTATCCATATAGGGTTAACTTTAAAATTGTTGGCCATAAAAATACCCACTAGGAAATTTACAGAATAACAGCTTTCATAATTTTCGGACAATATTACTTACATTTTATTAGACTATTATTATCTTTACTTTTATAAAAAATCTTTAACCCTTAGAGGCCGGCGGACAAAAAAGACCAGTGAAACTTAATTTAAATTATAACTACAAGAAATATAAAGCCTTTAATGGATAAAAAAACATTTCCAAAATTATTATTTTTATTATTTTGTGCAACTTGTTACATATAGAGCTAATGTTTCCACTTTTCACCATAAAATACCCACTAGACAATTTAAAGAATAACATTTTTCCGATGTTTATTAAATTTGGATATGTGGTAGAGTAGGGTGGTCTTTCGTTGTATGGGCGAAAAATAAAAACGAGATTTTGACTGTACACTGTTTAATAAAATACTTGACAGCAAACACCAGGTTTTTGATTTTTGTTGAATAAAATTTTCAAAAATGCAAAAAAGTCGCTATGAGGTACCCCCAAAATATGTATTAATTTTTTTGACACAAAGTTAGGGTAAGTTAGCGATTTTCTGGGAAAGTAATATTTTTTATCTGAGTAGTTATGATTAAACCCAACACAAAAATTATTTTATATTTTTTAAATTTTGAAGAAAAAAATTTGTAATTTTTTTTTAATTATGCCCATTTTTCGAAGGGGCCCGATTTTCAAGGGCGATGCGGGACATCTTCCCGTTATGCTAGAACTCTAATTTTTTGCATGGTGAATTTTTGTACCCAAACAAATATTTTAAGAGGGGGGCAGTCCCAAAAATCGCAAGTTGAAAAATAAGGACCACCCTAGTGGTAGAGGGTACTTAACTGACAAACAAGAGCAATTCTTTATACTCCAAATCTTGTTTTTAAGAGATAAAAATGTGGGGTCAAAACTAACCATCTTTCTCAAATTCTCGTTGCACAGTGTTTCTGAGTTCTTATACATTTACATAAATGGTGTTTTTTTATACAGGTATAGAACTTTAAGTTGGCAACACTTTTTTTTAACTGGCGGCCATTTACATTTCAACATGAATAGACTGACTTCTGAAGAACGCTTAAAAATTGTGCAAATTTATTTTGAAAATCATGGTTCTGTTCGAAATACGTATCGCGCACTACATCCATTTTACAGTCAACATAATCGTCCATATTTAGTTTGGTTTGGCATTTCAACATGAATAGACTGACTTCTGAAGAACGCTTAAAATTGTGCAAATTTATTTTGAAAATCATGGTTCTGTTCGAAATACGTATCGCGCACTACATCCATTTTACAGTCAACATAATCGTCCATAAGACGATTAAATGGATACGTCAATAAACAAAACTGCCGTATTTGGAGTGATGATAATCCTCAAGTGTATGTTGTATGTTGTATGTACACCGTTACATCCAGAAAAACTGACTGTTTGGGCTGGTGAATTCATTGGTCCGTACTTCTTTAAAAACGATGCTGGTCAGAACGTTACAGTCAATGGTGACCGCTATAGAGCCATGATTACTGACTTTTTCGTTCATCAATTTAACAACCATGATGTGCAGGAGCTGTGGTTTCAACAAGACGGCGTAGTATGTTACACAGCTCGTGCCACAATCGATTTATTGAAGCAAACGTTTGGTAACCGCATAGTTTCACGTTTCGGACTCGTGAAATGGCCTCCAAGATCGTGCGATTTAACGCCGCTGAACTATTTTCTGTGGGCATATGTGAAGTAGCTAGTCTACGCCGATAAGCCCGAAAGATTGACTAATTGGAGGGCAACATTCGCCGTGTTATTATACGGTATATATTATACGTGTGTAATATACGGTCACAAATGTTGGAATAAGTCATCAAAAATTGGACCTCCAGATTAGACTACATCCGAGCCAGCCGTGGCGGTGATATGCCAGAAGTCATATTTAAATTATAATGCCAGAAGATTATCTTTCGAATAAAGTAAATTTCATGTCAATTTAAAAAACCCCCTTTATTTAGCCATAAGTGCAAATTAGGATTTAATTCAGATTTGTTTAATTTCTTATTTAACATTATTAATTCTTTCTCAATTGTATTACCCAATTATTTGTTGTATTATTAATTTGTCTTTTAGTTAAACATGACATTTATATTATTCTATTAATTATTTTTTTTTCTTTTTCTTTTCAGGTATGTTCAGCAAATAAAACTTTTTATATATATCTGTATAAGTTAAGTTTAAATGTATAAGTACAAAAAAGTGTAGTTCATAAGTAAAATATGACTAAAGTATTTTAAGCAATTCTAACAAAAATGGATTTATGATTTTGAAAAGGTACGTTAATATTATAAAAACTTTACCCAGAAAACAGATTAGTGGCTACTGTATTTGTTGCCAATCGAATGTTTTGGTTGTTGCGACCGAAGTTTTCGGCTGTGATAACAATCATTCGATTGAAACAACAGAAATTATGACATGACAATAGAATTGCGATTGCCACAACAGAAATTTGGTGGTAACAACCAAAAAAAATCGTTAGCTATAAACGAAAAATTCGATTGGCTACAAATACTGTTGCTACGTCCAAGTGTCTTTTCTAGGTGTTTACATATTCTAAATACGCCCCTAATTTTTGTATTACGCCTACTTTATTATATCGCGTTAGTTTAGATTTACTTAAAGTTCAAAATATGTAAAATACAGCAACCCTATTAACACGTGCAAAAAAGTTCATATGACCATATATAACTATATCTGATATTTGAGTCTATCCTATTATATCTGATATACATATATTTCTATATAAGCTTATATATATTTATATATAAACATATCTGAAATGATATATAATTATATCTGAAATGATATATAATTATATATGAAGGTATGTATAAATATATCTGAACTCTGATATCATTGGAGAGACTATTGGATATAATTGGAGAGACTATTGGATCTGGTCATATATAAACGTTTTTACTTTACTAGGGAAATAAAAATTCCAAAAATTGGCAATTAAACATTGTTAGTAAAACTTTTCTTTGGTACTGTATACTACATTTATGTACACTCATAGAAATAAATCTGTACAAATAGCAGAAAAAGCTACTTAAAATTAGTTAGAAAAAACTGTTAACATTAGCATATTTTTTTGCTAAATCCTAATAAAATAAGAACAGCAAAAACAAACCTGTTAACTTTGCAAAATTTTAGTTACATTCGAGTTAAATTTTAGTTAATTGAAAATAACAATTTAATCTGCTATAATTAGCAAAAATCTTTACTAACTATTTGTAGACTAAATACAGCAAACAAAAACTGTAATATCACAAAGATTTTGTTATATTTACTACGAATTTTTTAGATAAGAATATCTCTACTAATTTTTAGCAGTTTTTTCTGCAACGTCATTTTTAACTAATTTTCAGTAGTTTTAGCAAAAAAATTTAAATTTTTTTTATCAGTGTATGTATGCGTTATCTAAGTTTTCTTTTCCCTGTATACACTTACAAAAAACTTTTATTTTCCCTTTAATTAAAAAATAAAAATATTTGAAATTGTTGAATGTGTTTGAAAGCTTCTTGTCATGTTTTAGAAAGTTTAATAATAAACTTTAAATTGATTCAGACATTTCTACAAAAATGATTCACTTAAAACTATTATTTCACAAAAGCAAATAAAATAAATATAACAATTGCAATTACGAGTTAAAAAAATTAAAAAAAAATTTAAATTATTTAATAAACCCGATCAAAAAAAGTTACATCTCAAATACGAAATAAGGTCTCATTTGATAAGATCGATATTTGTTCTTATCCAACTTTATCTTAAAATTGGGTCATCCAGTAATATCCGATTAGATCCCTCAAATATATTGCCGGATTAAGTTAGATTTTTCTCAAAATTGGGGTATCCAAAAATATCTAATTTAAGATCCTGATGGATTCCAAAATATCCCGTTTGATGAATTAAGATCTACTTGGATCTAATAAAATCCAAAAAGATAAGTATTTTTTGGTGGATAGAAGGAGATATTTTGAGATTAAATTGGATTTACTTGTATCCAATGACCATGCGCGGCTCTAGCAATTGATATAAAGGACATTTCATACGCCACAGTGGAAAAAGAAAAACAACAAGCACATTAACGTGTACATCATAGCGTATGCAATTTCCCTTTAAATTAGTTGCTGCAGCCGCACATGCCCATATACATAAAAAAAAACTAAAAAAATAATGTGCACATCTGCGCATATATAGGTACATATGGGGTTATATATTACAATATATGATTATGTCTTATACACATGAAAAATATTAATGATGTTGGACCATATATGTATAATCATATCTCAAACTTAATTGTTGTATAATTATAACTTGAATTGCATTATTCATATGGCACCATATATAAGCATATCTTATATAACACACAAATATATTATAGCTTAAATTATATAGCTTATATGTCACCATATATGATTACATATTATGTTATATATAAGAATGTATTATTATATATGACAACAGATCTATCATATCTTATTATGTGTAGCATATATGCTTAATATCTTATTTTATAAAGTTTAATGTTTAACAATATATTGTTATATATGTTACCACATAAGAAATATATATACAATCATATATTTTAAGATGAAAAAAACATAAGACCATATAAAAATTTGTTAACTCGGGTAGTACATAATAAATGATAAATTTAGTTTTGTAAAAAAATTTGGAACTGGAACTAGATTCTTCATAGAACACTATATTGATAAGTCAAATTTTTAGCATTTGTCAAATTCATTTAAATAATAAAATATAAAAATGAGCACACAATTTGTTAATACTTCGACCATTTTTGGAAAAATTGTCTTAATGCTGCTAATGTTTCTTTTTTCGGCTTGCCTTAGACCAAATATTCTTTACTTTTCCCAATTTCAATGAGTAGAAGTGTAGGAAATAATGAGAGTGGTGCTGTTTAACAGTTTTTTTTTTATTTGTTCAAAATATTGACGTTTTTTAATTTTTTTTTTAGCGCCCTTTACTTAAAGCGCCCTTTACTTAAATACAAATAAATGCGGTTTTAAAATTTCTGTTCTTTTACCTACTTTAGGCGATATGGTACGAATAATTAATATAGAAAACTATTAAACATAAAAAAGCTGCATTTTGGTCTATTTTCAAGGCGGTCCTGCCGGTTAGAGAATTAAGATTTTTATTTTTAAATAAAAAAAAATTTTATACCTTAAAAAAATCAGTAAATTCAGCAACATTTTTGTTGAGAGGATTCTTGCAGAAAATTTGCTAATATCAGCAAAAAAAAAATTGTAAATTTAGCAAAATTTTTGCAGACTTTTTTTGTGTAGTAAAAAATAAAAACAAACAAAATATTTAAAACAAAATTTATTAAAAAAAATTTAAAAATGTTGTTACAAAAAATTACCAAAAATAAAATTTTAAAACTTAAAAAAAATAATTTAAACGTTAAAAGTAAGGCAATAAGGTGTAAAGTGGGAAACTTAGCTAAAAATGTAACAAGAACTTCTGTATAGCTTCTTTTTAGAGATCCATTCAACAAAATGGTATAAGTATAATTTTACCATAAAACTGAATGGTAAATTTTATAAAAATTTTCTGGTAATTCTTCAAAATAATTCAATTTCTCATATTACCCCTTACTGCCCTATTCTTACACTATATTACCTGTAATCTGGATGATGGTGGTGATACTACCAAACATATTTGCATGGTAGCCCTCAAAAATTCCTCTCGCTTAGCATTAATATCCTTTAAATGACTTGCCGGAGGTATTGCTATGGGTGAAGTAACAGCCTGTTGTTTAAATGGTCCCGTACGTTTACTTAAACTACTAGATGACGAAGTACGTTGAGGCGGGGAAGAAGACGTAACAGTGGTAGCAGGTAAAAAAGGATTAAGACTACGTACTAAATTACAGGAAGAAGTTTTAATAATATTTTTATGATAATTAGCATTGTCTGCCGGCGTTATAATCGATTTAGAGAATGCATTCGCTTGCTGAAGCTGCTGTTGTTGCTGTTGCGACTGGGGAAAGTTTAATTTTGTGGGCGTACTTAAAGAAAATAGTTTCCGCTTATGTTTTCCCGGTGCAGCGAATGTAGAAGAATATGAATATAATGATTGTGTTTGTATATTCGGTTGTAAGTTTGTCGATTCGGTGGCATTAGCACCACATTCACTATGTGTTGATTCCTGGGAACCAGTTCTACTATAATTGGGTGTTGGTAATTGGGCCGAATGTGTACCAATTCTATATTTTACAGAGGTTACATTTGAATCTAATTCATCTTCTAATTCACGTTCTTCATCTTCTTCCTCATATGTATTATGATATGTTCGAGCGGTAATTTCCGGTAAAAAGGGATTATTGGGAGAGGCTAAGGTATATTGATAGTAGTTTCTTAAGGAGCTATTCGAATCATTTAAATATTCTGTGGCTGGTTGTTTTGCTAGTTGTGGGGTATCATGATCTATGGGTAATTGTGTAGCTTCATCATTAATTTGTAAATTATTTGATGTTGAAGGAAAATTACAAAGATTTTCCCATTCTCCGGATGTAGAGTTATTAGAAGATACTGTAAAGCCCTCATTAGAATGTCCCTGTATACTACGTGAACTTTCATTGCTGGATTTAAAGAGAAAATTTTGTAGGCGGGTTAATTTTGCAGCCGTACTACTTTCACTAGCCGTACTACAACTACGACTAGCGGTGGTTACTGGTGGATGATCATAATCACTTTTGCTACTACTTTGTTGTTCCAAACGTTTACGTGTTTCATTGGTTGTGGTGTTGTCACGATTAGCTTGTGTGGTAGTGTTAGTATTCGTTGTAGTACTTAATTCTCCGCCCATATTGTTATTATTTATATGCCACGCCCAATAACTTATGCTAGTGGTAGGACTCTCACAAAAATTACTCTCTAATGATGTAGACGAATTTGTAGTGGCTACACTACTTAAATGTCTATAGGCAAATTCTGGTGGTGTACTTTCGTCGGGACTATCTAGCAGTAAGGCCGGATTAATATGACCTCCTAAACCGGGTAGATTTGTTAACGAAAATATTGAAGCTGAATTTTTTAATTGTTGTTGTAATGGTCTTAAACTACAACTTCTCTCTTGGGCCGCTGTTAAATCTCCTGTTTCTTTTTTATCTTGCCTCTTAATCTCCAATGATTTGTGTTCAGCTCTACGAAAACTTCTACGCAATTTCTCAGCAAATTTTGATTCTTTATGGGGTTTTGATTTTTTTATCTCAGTCTTTTCTTTCGCTGTTGGGTTGTTATCACACCCATCATTATCCAGTAGTTTTTCATGCATTTGTATTAAATTATTTGTAACTATTTGCTCTTTTACACAATTTGGTTCGTTGTTACTTAGATTCGTTAAAATGGCCGTTGTGGTAACAGCGTTTTGTAAATATTGTTTACAGTATGTGGGCGGTGGTGTAGCAAAACCTCCACCCATTACGCTTTCCCTAAATTCTGTTAATTCCGTTTGATGAGAGTCTAAAAAACTCTCACAATGATGATCATCAAAATTTTCGGTAGATCGTTGTAATTTATAACGTTTTGATTTGGTTTTGGTTGCAGTTTTCGTTGGTAATTCCTTAATTATATCTTGTGCAGAGTCTGTTATTAGTGTTGTTTTTGTTTCCAAAGTTTTACTGTTATCTGTATTTTCCAGTGTTGCTAATTTATCCATAATATTTAACCTTAAAATAGTTAAAAAGTGTTTTTTTTTTTTGCTTTGTTGAAGACTTATATTTTGTTTGTTTATTAAATATAATTTTAATTCTATAAAGAAGCGTTTTGATTTCCCCTAAATATATAAGTTATTTTTAATATTTCAAAAAATAAACTCTAATTAAAGTTGTGTTTTTTAATACTATTTCCATAAAAAATAAAGCCAAGTTTTGTGTAGTATTTATTGGTTTTTGTTTCTTTTAAGAGTAAATTTGCTAAAAAGAGAAAGAGATACAAAATAATTAAAATTTATGTTTAATAAAATTTTATCCTAAAAATATGCCACATTAATAAACTTTAGCGGCTTATTTTACTATAAACAATTACGCTCTAGTTATCTACAGAAAATGATAACAATATTCAAAGGAAAATGTGTGAAATCGGCTGTAAAATGTACTTTTAATATTCAAATAGAAAGTAATTTTTATTATTAATAGTGTTGTTCGACATTAAAAGCCGCCTCGCTGGGCTCCCAAACGCAGAATAGAATTTAGTTTAGTACAGTTATACAGAATATATGAATGCAGTTCCTTTATAAATTTAATTAGCAGTAACGGTATCGGTTATAGTAGCAGTCTTTGGAAAATAAAAGTTTCAGGTTTTCGGTTTTTAATCAGTTACGGTTTTATACGGCTTGCCAGTCTTGGTCTAAGCAGAACACTTTGCAAAAAAAATAGTTCGCCAGAACTCATCCAGCATTTAGTATTTATTAAGCCCACCGAATGACAAGTTTTAAAGAAATTCCATCAATTTTATATACCGCCATTTCGGAAACCTGATATCAGATTAGTGTGAAGTGGCCTCGTAAATCACATATTCAGAAAATGCTGATTTGGTTTCCAAAACAAAGATAAAGGTAAAGATTTTTACACCAAGCTTTATTTTAAAGAGATGGAGACTCCCATCAAGCTGACATGAAATGCCCTATATATAAATTGTTTGAGATTGCCAACAAAAGGAATCGAACCAAAAATCTTAAACTTAATGGGGAACATTCACCATTGGAGCATGCTTTAATAAATTGTGTTTTTTGTGTGTTTTCAGATTGCAAACAAAAAACAAGGTATACTTTCAGGCAAAGTACTAATGTATTTTGTAATGTAGACTAGTTTGTAAAATGAATTATTTAAATACATTTATTTTGCCCAAAACACAGTTTACCTTTAAATTATCCTATAAAAAATGTATACTTCCTTTTATTTAAATATTTTTGATTATAATTTCCAGTCTAACAATATGCTATGATTTAATGGCTTTTTTATTAATGAAGTTTTTTTTCTTGTTGTTGTTGGTTTCCGTTTGGCCTAATATGGTAATAAAAATAACAAAAACCATGATAACATAAAACTTTAATAATAAACTCAATAAAACACAACATATAAAAAATCATATTAACGCATTATTGACTCAGTGTTACATTTTCGACCCAATACTTTTAAACGGCAATACTTTTAAACTGAATTAATTTAATTAAATGATTTAAAAACCTAAAAAATATTCAACACCTTGACTACCATCTTGAATAAAATTTTTTAAGATTGTTAAGAGTTGACAAATATTTATTTGAAAATATCTATTTTTGACATTTTTCGATAAGAACCTTTTTTTAAAAATTATTTGCAAATATAAAAAAGCTCTTAATCTTTTATATATAAAAAATATAAAAAATATAGTTCTTTGCTAAAAATTAGTTCATCAATTACATGTCATTCTGGCCGATCGTCCGATGAAATTGTCATATACAGAAAGTCTAAAATATTCCAAAATTTATTTCGTTTTCACCCAAAACATAAATAATGGCTGGTTTTAAATTTAAATACTACTACGCTTATAAAAATTATTATGTCAGGGTTGCCATATGACAATTTTGAAAAATGTTCAAAAACCACTATATTTTCCAAACAAATTAAAAATTCGGTTAACCCAAAAAGTACATTTTTCATATATTTTTTAATTTTTTCTACTCAATTTTTTCCTACTCACACTCACTCACGTGATCGGGTGAATCACATGAATCACCCAAATTCACGAAATAAATCTTACCAGAAACAAATAAAATTTAAAAATTAAGATAAATTGTGAATGTTTAAATCAAAATTGCTCTGAATATGAAATTTTGCCATTTATTTTGTATTTTAAAAATCCGAAACTATAAAATCGGAGAAAAAAAAATTAAGGAAATCTTTATTAAAAGCAATAAAGTTGTTTTTGGTAAAATTCTACTGACGCACACTCACCCATACTAACTCACGAAGATCTTTTTCCTACTCACATTCCTACTGAAATGAGGTTTCACTCACACTCACGCGTGATTAAAATTTTCAACTTTGGTTGCTAATATTTTCATAAGAGGGCGCTTTACGGCAAAAAAAAGTTACACAAATGTGTATGGTTATATAAATCTGCAAAGTTTGGTTGAAAAATGTCCAGCGGATCTATGACGTGCAATTAATGAGTTAAAAATAACCTCAAAATTCATTAAAAAATACTACTTCTCCTTCAACAAAGAAGCAACCAACAACAATATGCTGTTGTTGGTTGACTTGATGAGCATGCAAAAGGTCAACGGTTTTGTGTTTTTTTTTTTTTGTTATTTCTTTTGATTTTGTACATCGGTGTTGTTGCATACTTTTGAGGAGTGTTTCCTTTAATTATTTTTGGCATACTTAAATTCTTTTGTTTATTTATTAGTGATTAAAGAAGAGGAAAATAAAATGATTTAATTTTTATTTGTTATTTTTATTTCAAAATATTTTTTTTAGCTTTATCAATGTGTTTAGAAATTAATTTAGGTATATTTTATTTTCTGGATTTTCCGACATTTGATTTGTTTTGGATTTCCGTTTAAATATAGGTGTAACTATGTATAGATGTGTGAAAATTGATGTGTGGAAGTATGTTTGTGAATTAGAATGTGTGGTTTAGCAATTAAAATCGTATACTATTTTATGGCGATAGAAAATTTTTGTACATATGGGCTATTCTCAAAAATATTTAAAATTTGGGTTAATTTTTTTAAACTTTGTGACACATTAATAGAATTTTACACCATAATAAAATTTAAAAAAATTCTCAAAATTACATTTTTTTTATTGAATTCCAAAAAATTTCGCACATGTGTATCATTGGTTAATATTTTTTGTCGTTATCATCGAAGTTTACTAACTTATTTGATGCTTTTCAAAAAGTCTTTGTCTAATTTTGTGGTGTTTAAAAAAAAATTAAATTTTTAACATAAAATTGCGGTTTACGCTATATTTAAAAATTATACATTGTTTTGGAGATTATATTTGAATTTAATGTAATCATTTGAAGAGAAAATGTATTTTCTACAAGTTAATTTCAACCATATGCAGTTTTTTAACATGACCCTTTTTTAATACTTACTAAATTTTATTTGATCTATAAAATATTTATTTCTTAAAATGTGATAAAAAATTGAAAAATTGTACATATAATGTTAATTTTGACGAATTTCGCGTAACAGTGATGATGTTCTGGAGCAAAACGTGTTTAGATTAGATTAAACTAGAGTGGCACTATGCACCGCGACCAGAAGTTGGTATTTTGTGCTGCCACCCTATAGCTTCAGGCTCCCTACGAAGCCAACTATCCTACCAGGTAAACAGTTCCAAACGTCCGATGGCGTCACTATTCGACCACCAAAATAACAGACCCTGTCGGAGAGCCTCGGACATTTGCAGAGAACATGCTCTGAAGTGTCGTGTTCCAATTCACAAAACCTGTACGTATCCGTAGAGGATCGTCCCATCTTGTACAATTGATACCTAAGGCCACAGTGTCCCGTGAGGTAACCCGTCACGGTCCTTAGTTCGCCCCTTGTCATAGACAAGAGTTTCCGCGACCTCTCCTCAGAGGGAGATATAAACGTGTTTAGATAAAAGAGTAAATTTTTTTGCACAACCCGTTCAATTATAAGCGTTGCCCACTACTATTTCTAGCTTTTTAAAATCTGTCAATATCATGGTTTGCTATATATAAAAAAGCAAAATAAAAAATTATGCAATTTTTGCACAATTTTCAGAAAGTCCATATAATTTTTGCATAATTTTTTATATACTGCTCTTATTTTATATTGTGCAATAACAAAAACTCAGTTCACGCATCAAACTGGACTATTTAAAACTAAACAGCGAATGTGCCTTGTGAAAAACAGTTTTTTAAACAAAATTCATGCTCATGTTTTTCAACTTTTGTGACGGTAGTACTCTATCAGTTAAGGGCAAATCAACGATACATACCTCCAACTGTGCATAATTACAACATTTACGAACAATTATTTTCAAATTTCTATTCCATGAAACGGCGTCAGTGTCCGGTAAAAAACACAAATAATGTGAAAACTAAAAAAAATTTTGGTTTCAATTTTCGACTACCATGTATTTATTTGTTAGGAATGTGTAATACCAAAAAGAATCCAAGAGTTGAAAGCGCAAACAAAAAAAGAAAAAGAACAAAAAAAAAATTGAACAAAAAATATTTTTTAAAAATTTTCAACTTTGCGTAACAATTGCGTTTGCAATAAGAAATATAGACCTATGGCCCTAAAATGTTGCACTTCTACGAGTTAAAGTGTTGTTAATCCAAACATATTACCCAATATTTAAAAATATAAAAATTGGAAAAGTTATTGAAAAATAATATCAGTTTCAAAAGATTTAAAAATTTTTAACATAGACCCATATATAACTACTAAAATAACTAAGTGCTGGAAATGTGTTAATTTTTTATTTATTTTTTTGAAAATTAACAATTTAACTAAAAAAGAAGCTGATTCTAATGAAATATTTTATTGGTTTGGTGGTGCCGGTTCTGGTTTAATTAAATCTGAAATGTTATGCATACCTCTTGGAATTCTTAGCAAATAAGATTTTTTTTTTTTAATTTTTGTAAAAGTATGTCTGAACAACTATTTTGTAGTAGCGTGTATTTTTTTTTATAAATATCGCTTATATTAATAGAATAAAAAGCTGTATAACTTTAATAAAATTAAATAGATACACAGTATAAACTTTCATACTTTTAGGTGTACTTAAATAATAAAATGTTTAAAAAGAAATTTTAATACAAAAGCACAACATCAAAATATAAAGAGAATAAATATTAAAAAGAGAAATTCGTTCTTAAAGGAAAATTTGTTCTCAGTCTCAGAAAAATGTTGTCTTAAAATCTTAAATAACAGAAAAATACAAAGTAGAAAAAAAACTAAAGCATACCTTGAAGGGTATTTGCTAGAGATGTTAAAAACATTCACGTTTCAATTTAGTAACTGAAATATTTTGCATGTTATTGTTATTTCGCCAAATAAGAGTCTAAAGATGAAACAAAATGTAAAAAATATGTTTTATACATTTTCGGCTTCAGAAGAAAGTTTTGTCTCAACTCACCTTGAAGGAAGTATATTTGCTATTTTACATATTTTGCAAATAGTCAGTTACAATTCATCAGGGATAAGGGTGGCAAAAAGAAGAAACGCCTCCCCCTTGACGACTTGCCTAAATTAATTTCGCTAGAAACTTAAATTTGGAATAAGTTCTGCAGCGAATGAATGAGAACTGATACAAGTATAACGTATTAACTATTGTGGAATAGGCTTTCACAGTTTTAAGTTTTAAAATTTCGATTTTTATTTTTTCGAACAAAAAATTTTTTTTCTCTTCAAAAAGGCGTAAAAGTAGAAATAAAAAAATTATTTTGACAATGACGTATCAAAATCAGAAAAATGTGAGTAATCCCGGTAAAAGTAAGCATCATGGGAATTTTTGAATTTCAATTAATTTAAAAAAAAGAAACAAATTTCTTTAAAAAATACAAATAAATAAATAACTGTGCAGCAAAATCTTATGATAATAAATAGGAATTTGAATTTTTTTTACTAATTGCAATTTCCGGCCGAGAATTCGTCATCGGAGTTCGTCCAAACAGTTTGTTGAGTATTTCAATTTGTTATTTTTCCACAAGTAAAGAGTTCAGCTTCGGATTTGGCCGAACACTTAAAATTTGGCCGAAGTTTGGCTACGTCTTCGTTTTGGACAGAAAAAAATTGAATTCGGTCGAACACTAGTAATTTGTCGCTGATTATTCACTAACAATTTATATTGATTCTAGTTAATCGATTTTGCTAAAGATTTTACTAAAATTTAACTTAACGTTTACTAGTTTTTTTTTTTTTAATTAAAATCATGTTTTACTAAAATTAGCTAAACGGCTGTCGAAGCCGTAGCCGTAGCTGAACTTCTATATTTACTTTTTAATTTGAATAAAACTTTAAATTCGGTTAATTTTGACAACGAAATTTGTTTAAAGTAAAACAATAAATATTTTTTTTTTTTTTTTTTTTTTTTTACATTATTAATCATATAATTAATTATATCTTAATACACCATCCGAGCACTAGAGTGACGAAGACCATTTTCTCTGGTAGCATCATCAGACCAAAGCCTCTGGTGGGAATCGAACCCACGACCCCCGCACTGATAGGCTAGCACCCTACCAACTAGCCTACCGTGGCGCTTAACAATAAATATAATATTTAATTCAAATAAAAGTTTAATTGAATTCGTATCTATAAAGGAAATTGTAGAATCGATAAAAAAAAATTGTAACTATTTAATCGATTTAGTTTTGATTAAGATTTTATTCATATCTATTACAAATTTATTGAAATTTAAAATTTATGGTAGATAGTATTAAAACTTAAATTAAAATTACAAAAAAAATCGCCACAAATTGAATAAATCACCAAAATCCAAATTTAAATAAATGGCTAAAATTAGAAAAAAAACGCTCGTATTGGCTGCGATTGGAAAAACATCGTTTAAATCGCTCAAAATTAAGAAAAAATTGTCAAAAAGGTAAGTTTATAAAAAACAATGGAAAAAATCGTTAGAATTGAATTTCGAAAACGTTTCTCATTTTTGGATTTTTTTTAATTTCCAACGATTTTTTGAATTTTTTGTCCAATTTGGCAGTTTTTTTTTTTAATTTTGGCGATTGTTGAAAATGTAAGCGATTTTTCAATTTAATCCTTTTGTTTTTTTTTTCTTTAATTTTGTCGATTTTTTAATTCTAGAAGTTTTTCTTTTCAATTGTTTTCATTATGGGTTATAGAAACTGAACATTTCGTGTGCACCAAATTCATTTTGAATTAAACATTTAATGGATATTATTAATTTTTTAATTAAAAATTCGTATGAAATCAAATAAAAGTTTAATTGAAATTTTATTGATAATAATTTTTCTGTGTTTTTCAAATAATATTAATTTTCAATTATGTCATGTTAGCAAAATCGTGGGCAGGCTTATATCTAGTGTCCGACCGAACAGTTCGGCCAAAAAACTATATTTTGTCGGTTTTTTGATATCTAGAGGCAATGATGACAAATTTTGGTATTGGAAACATGTTTGTTGAGCCGATTTAATTCGATTTTGTGTATAAAATTTAAGAGAAAAGCCGAAGTTTAGCTATAAAGTTAAAAGTTCGGCCGCCGAACTATTTTCAATTTGGCCGAACTTTCTGAGGCCGAACAGAGAATTCATTGCTTAACTACAGACTTTTCTTCAAATTTGACACTCAAAATAGCATCTAATCAGCCCAATAAACATTTTTCCATCCGCCAAATTTGTCCATAATGCTTTAAAATACCGAATACAGACCAAATGCATTTTCTGGCCGAACTGTTCGGTCGGACACTACTTATATCTAATGTGAGCATTTACAGATGTGATTTTTATTAAAATTGATAACAGAGTTATTCGAAAAATAATAAGTTTAGAACCGGTTACACTTTTTGTAAGATCTCTAGTATATTTCGTTTTTAAAATAAACAACAACTACAACTAACGAACAAAATGTATTAATCACATACACTTATTGTTATAAATATTAAACATAAACTTTTTTGACATCATAAAAAATTTAAAATATTTTTTATTGTTTTAAGTTAGAAAATTATGACGTTACATTAGCAAAGTGGGTACATTCTTACATACACAGTCAAAAATGTTATATTGCGTTTCAAGCCAGCTGTGTCGTGTTTCCGTTTTTTGAAAATTTGTCACTTGTTTTTGCTTTGGTACTTCCGTTCATTGTCATTTCTGGTTGCTGTTTAGTTAGTTGATATGTGTTTGTATAAAGATATTTAGTTAGTGTGTGTGCTTTTGGTATAATTTCCTAATGATATCATGTTGTAATATGTATAGTTTGAGTATTTGACACGGTTTTTGCTGTTTTTTTTTTTTTGGAAGGTCTTTTTCTTGTTTATTTTTTCCCCTGTTCAAATTAAGCAAACAAATTTTAAACACACGTATTTTTATGAACAATTTTCTTTTTGTATTTTACAAAAAAAAAAAAAAAAAACAATTTATTTCATTTACAACATTATGACCAATGATAACTAATAAAAACCGCAACTACATGATATTATTGCAAAACTAACAACGAACAGGGAAAGTACTCCAACTGAAATGTAACTATCTAACCGACAGGCGGTGTATTTTAAATTGGCCATAAGTGTGCCGCAGGAGATTTTTATAATAACATTTAAGCTATTTCGATAGAAAAGTAAATTTTTTGTGTGCATGGCACGGTTTGGAAGAGAGAAAGCGAAAAGAACTAAATTTTTAAAAAATCATGAAAACATATACATACATATATGTTTACTAGAAACCGTTAATACTAAACAAAAATCAAGCTCGAAGGTTAAAAAAAAGCTCTAACTTTGGTCCAAGCACATACAGGAACCCAAAAGGATACCTGTAAAGGACATCGCATTAACTTGAAAACATATAAACGGATTTTAATGAAATTTGGGAAAAAGATTGTATTAGGTAGTATTAGCAAAGCCTTTAAACAATATAGGTTTAGTTAGGTCCGCGTTTTCGAAAATCTTAAGTAAAAGCACAAAAAGAGTAATTTTTATACTGTACTCTTGGTAGGAGGAATAGTTTATGCCTAAATTTATTCATTTTAATGGAGTAGTTTTTGAGATTCGCTCTAAACCTATTTTTGGCCCATATCACAGCAAATAATAGGTAACGAAACCAATTTTGGTAGAAGAACATATTGTTTATATTTCGTGCAGAAGCAGTGGTATAAATTTTATTGAAAAAACCTTAGGCCGGTTTGAGGGTTAAAACTTAGCTAAACAAATTAAAAAAAATTGCATAGAATCGGTGCAGTTGTATTGAAATTTAGCCAATCCCGATTTAAAAAAAAAAAAAAACTGATATGAAACTTTATATAGTTTTATCTAATTTAATATGGCCATATACTTAATTACATAAAATTCCATTTGAAAAATGGACCGATTAAATTTACAATAGATATTATTGTATCGTATTCGATTTATTTAAATACAATTGGAAGTGAATTTATATAGTTTTGTCCGAATTTTGTTCTCATCCAATTTAATCAAATTATACGTTGTTCTATAAGATTATATCTAATTTAATATATTACGATATAGTACGGTCTATGTATTATTTTAAATATAAATATCGTATAATTTCTTCCAATTTGAAATCATTCATATAACTCAAATATAACTTGGAAAGCTTATAAAACTATGTTAAACATACAATTTTGTATAGTTTTCAAGCTACAAACGAGTTTGTTGCATTTCCGCTGAAAACAAGAAAATTTCAAATTCATTATAAATAGTTCTATTTAAAATGCAGAAAATTTGCAATTGATATTAAAAAATTTCATTTGTAATTAAACTATTTATACATTAATTAAGGAGTTCTTATACATTTCTAAAATTAAAGAAATTAAAAGAAATCCTTAATTAATTTTCACTAGCGTTTAACGATAGTGCAAATATTCTAATTGAAATTAAGATTTTTGCGTTATTAAACATTTTACTTAACATTTTCTCAATTTAAAATAAGTACTTACAATTACTACTACTACACTCAAGGAAATATGATGAAAAGCTTCATAAATATGATGAAAAGCTTCATAAATATGATGAAAAGCTTCATAAATATGATGAAAAGTTTCATAAATATGATGAAAAACTTCATATGTAACACGTTTAAGGGTTAAAAGGTTGGGTCAAAGTTAATAGATTTTTGTATGAAAACATGTCTGAAACTAATGAAAATTTTTTATAACAAAAATTTTGATACCAATATTGCATATGTAGTGTGTTAGGGTTGCCATTTCTTTAAAATATTTAAAATATACGTTGAAAAGCTCTTCAGAAAAAGTCGCATAAAAGCCGAACATTTATGAATGTCAGAAAAAGCTCATACACCACCTCAATTAAATTTAATAGGCATTAATATACATATTTTTTAGCTTAATTCGACTATAATTCTTTAATAAAACACCAATTTTTAATATCCCTTAAAACACATTTCTTTGAATAACAAAAATACTTTGAATAACAAATTTGCTTAATTTCTCAGAACTCAGAACAATCAAATGATACTAAGATACTTTTCAAATTATTGATGAAAAGGCTACAAAACAAGTTCGCAATACTGTCACAGTTTTTAGAAATGGTCTGCTGCTAGCAATTTGAATACTAAAAATGACAAAAAAAAAATCTGTTACTCACTTTTTGTTCAGATTTCATTTATAAGAGAAATAATGAGCTGATAGATTAAATATTTTGCACACATAATCTAACAACATTTTTAAGGATAACATGATAAGAAAGAAAGTTCATCGTGTTATACAAAAGCAGTTGTAAGTGAAGCCGTTTTTCTGTTGGGATTTTATGATAGCTGATCTTAACAAAATTTTTTTAAACATTTTTTAAATGTCATCAAAAATCAGGGTGTTTTTGTTGGTATACTTTCCTTGCAGTTATTATAACAAAGTTTATTGTGTACATGTTTTTGATAAATGTGCAACGACTGTTAGTTTAGTTATACGAATAAAATTAAAATAAATGCAATTTTTGTTTGTATTAGGACATCTGTCATGGCACGGCAGTTATACACCATACCTATAGATTGTTTGTTTTAAAACAAATATAATTTGTAGTGATTTTAGGTGGTTGGACAACTATTGATAGTGTAATGGAAAACTAATAGACAGTAAGTGTATTTACGATGGCGTTTTGCACATAATGTAATGTACTCTGGGCTGATAAAATGTAAATAACAGGCTTAGCTTATTTCGAGCGTGTGCAAATCACGATCGTGAATACCCTTTTTTCTACACATCGCACATCAAGGAAACTGTCTGCATTTCGCTCGACCTATAGTAAATATTTTGGCCCCAGAGGTCAAATTGTAACCTCAATACCGGTGCCTAATTTCGACTTATTTGGCTAGATTTTAAGATGGCGTTTATCTTAAAACTAAACATCAGAGAGAAAGTTTTTTTTTTTTGAATATTGCCCGTTTCTAAAAAATTAAATAAAATAACAAAAAACGGACAAAGGTACAAGCAAGTCATAAAGCCATCTCTGAAAAAAAGACAATATAAAAATCCAAAAGTAAACTAGCCAGAAGTCAAAGCCCAAA
This sequence comes from Delia radicum, assembly GCA_021234595.1. NCBI lineage: Eukaryota > Metazoa > Arthropoda > Insecta > Diptera > Anthomyiidae > Delia > Delia radicum. The sequence goes on along the minus strand of CM037853.1, from coordinate 219,954,845 downwards.
GTTTATTTAGACTTAATAAGCTAGAATGTTAAATCGAGTTTATCTCGAAAACTAAGCATTTCAGGTAAAACGGGTTTTATTTGGAATACGGACGAATTTGGCTCAAGGAAATCATAAGAGTAAGTCTGGGAATAAATATACTAAAATCGGTTGCACTGACAGGGGAGGTGACCCGATTGGTTCTCTCTCATCTTGATAAAATTTGGATATGTGAAAGTTTCGTGATTTTTGTTTCAGAGAAATTTGCGACAAACGGGGGTACCAAATGAAAGAGCTTTGGGAGACGCATTAACTGCCATACGAAACATGTCCGATAAATTGTAAATATTTTTGTTATTCAAACAAATGTGTTTTAAGTGCTATTAAAACTGGAGTTTTTATTTAAAGAATTATAGTTAAATTAAGCTAGAAAATTATGTATATTGATGCCTATTAAATTTAATTAAGGGGTTTCTGAGATTTTTCCGATATTACCTTATTTTTTACTTTATCACAAACCCAAATTTCATTAAGATCAGCGAGAACCCATAGGGAGACTCCCCTTGTGAGAGAATTATCTGCATGATATTAACGAATTGTTGCACAAAAGTAATGAAGTTACACTGAAACCCGTCCATTGAAACATTTCAATTAAATTAAGGCGTTATTTCATAAGATGAAAAATATAATTTTATTTATTAAAAGTTTCTCTTTTGAAAATGATGAAGCTTCTCATAACTTTAAAAAAATTTTCGTTGACTTTATGACTTTTATAAAGAAAAGTTTACTGATAATTTTATCTGTGTAGTTATTTTTTTGTTTTTCAATATAGGATTTTTTTCCTTTAAGAGATTACTCTTTAGATCAAATTTAAATTATAGCCATGTTTTTTTTAATTTAGCCGATTTTTATATTACTTTTAGTTTTGTTTAAGAAATTTTTTCGATACAAGTTAAGATTTTTTTTTGCAATTATAGACTTTAAATTTTGTTGGTATTTTTTTAATTGTAGTAATTTTTTTGGAATTTCAATATCTTTTTATAAAATTATGTGATTTTTTAATTTTGGTGAACTTTTACGGTTTTTTTATAATTCAATTTTAGTTATTTGTTTATTATTCTAGAGTTTTACTAATCATTCTAACAAATCTTGGCAAAAAGTTAGCACGATGAGCTGTAAAAAGCCCATGAACTTTAGTTTTAATAGCTTTTAAAGAATTATTTATGGGAAAAATTTCTTAATACAGTAAACTCGCTTAAAACGAACTCGGATAATACGAATTCTCGCGTCCAATTTTCATGTAAAAACCTCTCTTAATACGAATTTAAAACGAACTGTTTCTGACGGTCCAACAAACGAAATTTCTGGTGTCCGACTGAGTATTCGGCATCGGAGTTAGGCCAAAAACCGATGTTCGCCGTATGGGTAAATTGAAGAAGTATATTTTCTGTTTGCATTCTTTGATTTGGAGTATAAACACATGAAGTTGTATTAAATTCATTATATATTTTAGTAAAAATAACAAAATCTAAGCATTCCAATTTTTTTTAAATACGTTATAATAATTGAACTCATTATTTCATAGTTTTGAAAAAAAAATTTCTAAAATCGCTTTTTTAGGATTTACTCATGTTTTAATATATTTTGTTTTAGTTTAAACAAATTTCGTTGTCAAAATTAACCGAAATTGACTTTTTATTCAAATTAAAAAGTAAAATAAAAAGTTCTGCTTCGGTCGAACATTAAAAATTTGGTCGAAGCTCGGCCTCGGCCAAAAAAAGAGAATTAGGTCGGACACTAGAAATTTCATATAATTTTCCATTTTTAATACGAACTTTCGATTTTAGTAAGCTTATGAAATTTTTTTCACAAATATTGAAAAACTATAACGGGTTTTTCAATAAGGACTTGACAACTTTTTTTAAATAAAACGCAAACCATTTGTGATATGTATTTCCAAAACTTTATTATCGACTTGAAATACAATCAAACCATTTATGAATGGAACTCTACTTCGTTCATATGGCCACCGCGGGCACGTCGGCAGCGATCGATTCGTTGGACCCAACTTTCGATGACTCGGTCACACATTTCGGCCGTAACGGCCGCTGTTTCGCGTTCGATGTTTTCTCTGAGTTCTTCCAACGTCGTCGACTTGTTGGCCTAGACCAATGATTTGACGTAGCCCCAAAAGAAAAAATCTAGAGGCCTTAAATCGCACGAACGAGGCGGCCAATTTGCTGGTCCATTTTTTGAGATAACACGCTCACCAAACTTACTCTTCAATAAGTCGATTGTAACGTGTGCTGTGTGGAACGTCATGTTGAAACCACTTGTCGTTTAAGTCCATGTTTTCCAATTCAGGCCAAAAATAATCGGTAATCATGGCGCGATAAGGATCGCCATTCACAGTAACGTGACGATCGTTATTGTCGACAAAAAATTTGGCCCAGTTATTTTTTGTGGATGAAGTGGTGATTCATGAAGCACATGTGGATTTTCACCAAACCAATAACGCATATATTGCTAATTGACGAACCCATTGAGCCAAAAATGAGCTTTTTGAGTTAATTGGAGTTAACGCTCTTAAGTTCAACGACTCCGAATTACGGTAGTACATTTTTTAATTTGCATACGTTCTTCGTTCGTGTACTTTACCATGATGAAAATGTTGAGTTTACTGAAAAAAAGGAAAGTGACAGTTAGATGATCAGTGAAATAGTGCGTTCACAAATTAAATTCAAAGTTGTTAAGTACCGATTGGAAAACCCTTTACTTTTTATGAAGCAAGTTTTTTTTAATGAATATTTTTCATTAAGTCTACGAAAATTTTAATAAATTAAATTTTTCATAAAATTAATGAAATGTTTGAATGAACGAGTTCATTGCTTTAACGCAAATAAATTAATTCTCTCACAAGGGAGGTATTCCGTCCCGGCCGGCATTGCCCAATCCCATGTTTAGTCGTTACTTAGTGGGGTCAAAAATTACTCTATTTTATGAATTTTTTTGGTTTATTTCGTTCTATTTATTAACGAATTTGGTATCATGTGAAAGCTTTGCTCAGAACTAAAAAATTCTCTGGTATATTAAAATTACTCTACAGAAAATTTAAATATATTTTCCCAGTAATAAACCAAAACTTACAAAACTTTTGAGCCCTATTTCGAAAAAAAACGAATCTTTTTTTTTTTTGTCAAAATGCACTGCAACCGGTAACTTCACATTTGTTTTTACTTATTTTTCTCATATTTGGGTTTTTAATACACATTGATTGAATGGTTCCTAATATATTTTTCATTCGGGACACCCTAGTGGATAGTTTAAGTTTTCTTGTGTAAAAAAAATCATCGTTTTCTTTTGATTTTTAAATCCCGATCATATTTTCGTTTTACTTAAAATTGTATTTTCTATTTTGTTCTTTGTTCCTTTTAATAGCAGAAATGTTTAAAAATTATTCTTAAAAATTGCGATTTAAAATTGTTTAGCCATCCTCATAACTTGCTTTAAACTTTTTTTTATAACATACTTTTAAATAAAGTTTATTAAAAACTTTCTAATGCATACTTTTAGGCTTGTTAGAAATATAAAGCAATGCGCGAAAAAAAAAGTTTGATCAATATTTTTTATTAAATATAAATAAAGTTTTAATAACAAGCTAAGTTAGGGAAAAAAATCAATTAAAATTATTTTATAATTATACTTTTTGTAAAATAATAATTTACTCTTGTTACTTCACACTTGGTAGAGAAAATTAGTTTTTTTTAATGATTTCTATTTCTATTTGTTGCTAATAGTAAGTGATTTATTGACGTGATATATTTACTATTTCTTAGATATTAACTGAACTAAAAGGTAATTTATCTTTGTTCTTTTCTTGTTTTAATATGGTTTGTTCTTTCAATTTTACTAAAAGATTTTCTGATTTCCCACTATATTTTTAATTTTTTGCTTGTTTTTAAACCAACACCTGCTGTCAATTTAAAATTACAAACCACTAAATAAATAAAAGCTTGCGTCATGCCTCCTGAAAGTATGCTTCAATATTGAAAGTAAAAAACAAAAGAAAAAAATATTACAATATTCAAGGTTTCTTAAGTTTAGTTTTTCTTTTCATGCAAAAAGTAGTAGAAAAATCTAAAAAAAATTGCTTCAAAGAACAAAGTAGAAAATATAAAAAACGTCATTCGGTTTTAAAACAAACATTTTTATCGTATTTTTTTTTTTAGATATTTATATAGTGAATTGAATAATTTAAAAAAAAAAAAATATTTTAGTGAATATATTTATTTTTATATATTTTCAATGTGTTTTTATATACATAGCATGAAATGGATTTTATATACACATGTTCTTACTTTGTATGTGTAAAAAAAAAAATTGTGGCATATTTTAAGGTTGTTATTTTTATCTAAGGATTTTTCAGTTTTGCGGTTTGCATTCTTCTTTTTTTGTGTCTACTTACCTATGCAAAATATATTGACTTTTATTTGATTTGGTTTTTGGTGTATTCTATTTATTTTAAAGAGATTTTCGATTTTTTTTGCGTGATTTTTGCTTTTCAAAATAATATTAAGTTTTATTTGTTGCTTCACATATCACCAGTTTTTGATTACTTAACATTCGTAATGTTATATTAGAGTAGATTTCGTAAAAACCAAATTTAAATTGGTTTTTATATAAATCGTTTTGTTTTTTTTTTTTTAAAGAAAATACCTGTAAAGAAAAAAGAGAAAAATAAAATACTTTAGTTTGATTTGTTATTTCAATACTAGATTTTTTTAAAACTAAAAATATGCTTATATTATATTAAATATGCTTATATATAGTCCAAAAAGTATGCTACTGTTTTATAAAATCTATGTTAAAAAAATTTTCATACCCTAAAGGTATGCTATAATATTATAAAAATTAAGTTCTGATTAAGAAAATATCTTTAAAAAATCAGTGTTTATAAAAGAATATGACTGCAGTAATAAAGAAAATTGTGTCTTTTTTCGTAATATTAAATAAATTGTATAATTTATATAATTATTATATGTTTTGAAAACTTTAAAGAAATTGATAATTGTAAAATCTAAAAAGTATTAAATAATATAGAAGGTAAATCATTAAAAATATCATAAAATCTATTAATTTAACAGAAATTTTTAGCATATTTTGATTTAAAACAAATGGCTGGTAAATTTTAATATGAAAATCTGAAATCTGCTAAATTTACAAATTTTTTGCTGATATTAACAATTCCAACAAAATTTCCCGTCCAGCAAAATTTTGCTGACTACTGTCTTTTTTTTTAGTGTATATTAAAGATAACGAGCAAAATCGAAAAATATCTCAATAATTTTGCTAGTGTATGGGAACTTTAGCCTAACCCCCTTAAGGTATATACTTTAAATTATTTATTAAATTTACCTTTTAAAAGTACGCTTTGATTTTTTAATATATGGGTCCGAGAGATTTTTTATTTTTTTTTTAAATTGTTTTCCTATTTCGATGCGCTATATTATTATTATTTTGTGAAGTTTGGAAAAAATGCATGTGACACAAAATGAGGGAGGTGGAGTGGGGGCAAGTGTCTCCTCATCGGGGTCAAAGATGGTGGTAAAGGGGAAAATCCACAAAAAGCCACACAACTGCCCCGGATTCGTCCATAGAGGGCTAAAATGTAATTTTCCCCCAACATTTCCCCCGGCCATACCTACGCCCTTATCAACACTCCCTAGGGGGCTGCCATAAAAAAATTACATTTTTTTTTGTACTTTGCTCCCACTTCTCTAACTGTCCTAAGGGTGACCCTATCGGAGTGTATGACTGAATCCCAATATTTGTTTGATCCCAACATATTTTCAGAACATACCCGTTTGTGTTGGTTGCTGCGACTGTAATTTTCGGTTGTGATAATCAATCATTTAAATGAACAGAATTTCTGCAATGACAAAATAATTTTGATTGCCTCAAAAGAAACTCGGTTAAAACACCAAAATATTTGGTAGCTACAACCTAAACATTCGATACGGTTGGTACCACCGAGTCTTGTTTTCTGGGTGTATGAAAAAGTATCAATATATTGCTGTCGTACCTTTATATTTTCCACCAAAATTTTACCTGCAAAAATTAATTTATACTTCAGCAAACCTTCTAAATATAAAACCTTTGAAACACATATAAAACAGTGACGTTGTACAACGATTTTAACTATAACCTTAATATTTATCGAGTTAGGTCAAAGAAACTGTTTTACTTACCACCACTAGTGGAATAAAGGATAAAAAGTAAATGGTGCAAGTCCCTAGTAAGTGCTAGTACATGTCATAGTAAATAGTACGTATAATTTATATTCACACAAACACACACTGATATACATATAATACATATAGGGCAAGGAATTTCATGCAAATGCATGTTTTATCTGTATAATCTAATATTTATTCTCATCATCAAATTATAACAAAATGGCATCGATTTGTAGCTGCATATTTGTTGCCAAAAGTGCATATTTTAGCATATTTTGTACTTTTTTATGAATATTTTGTACTTTTTAGTTCATATTTTCCATTGTATTTGTATATAATTAAATTTTTTCTTTTCTAATACAACAATATATTATAAACTAAAGTATTAGAATTAGACAAGTTAATATTTAAGTAAAGTAAATTACAATTACAATTAACACTAAATTGAGCATAAATTAAAAATTTAAAACATTTACATATGCTAACTTATCTCAAAATAACCAAAGTTTGGGGTTTAAACGTAGTTATGAATGTCAAATTAATATGGAAATATCTGTGGTTAAACTTAACATCGAGTTATTTTGAGAAAAGTTACTCGCCCTTAAAATAATTAAATAAAACTAAATTGAAACTGAAATTTTAATTAACATCCATTAATTTTAAGTATTTTTTTAAGGTATTAAAAAAAATCAAATTTGAATATATTTTTATATTTTTATTTAAACAAAATCATTTTATATTTTAAAATATGGCTGAACCGAAGAAAAGCGTAAGATTCTGTTGTTATTGAAAAAATAGATGCCAAATGAAATTTGTTTCCATATTTTTTTTAGCTTTGCAAAAAGTGTTCTATTAAGTGCATACTTTGCAAGTTTTTAGTGCATAGTATTAATTTTTAGCTTCATTTTATTTTCGGCTACTTTCCCTTTTTTATTTGCATAAAATTCCTTGCCCTACTGGTATATTTATAAAAAATAAGCGTCTCTCCATTGGGGAAGAAATAGTATAAGTAAATTGGCAACCAAAGTCATTTGCCACAATACCAATTGCAAACCAAACAACTAGAATGAAGTAAGAACTAACGTCTCTCTGTGTACAAGGAACATTATGATAGTACATTAAAATTTAGTAAAACTTTAGATAAATACTCAAAACTCTAGGAATTGACAATTTAAAAAATAAAATTACAAATAAAATTGTTGCCAAATAATAAAATCATTGTTGCCGAATTAGTTAAAAACGTAAAACTTACGGCTTGCTTAGGGTTAAAAAAAATTAAGTTTTTAGAAAATCCTTTGCAAATACTATTTTTCACATGTTAGTGAGAAATTTTTATTTAAATCTTACGAAAAATCCAATATTTTGGTAAAAGATTTGTTAAAACTGTGTTTTTTTACAATTGCCTTTTGACATCAACACAGTATAATTGTTTGATCTATATTTGTTTTATTATTTTAAATAAAAAAAAAAATACTGTTTAAAATGAATGTAAAATCATAACAGTAATTTTATGTGGTTTGTTTTTTTTTTTTAAATGAATTACATATGTAGTCACAAATTAAATTTCTTCAACAAATTACTGTTTTTCACAAGTTTCCTGTGTACACTTAGAATACTATGTAGGTAAAGACCACTGAAAAAGTAGTTGAAAACAAATGATATTTCACTTAAAGAAAGGACGACTTACATTACAGTAAATTCAACTAACATTGTCATTTGTTTTTTAATGTTCAAAAAATGACTAACAATTGTAGTAAAAATGAACCACATGGTAGTAAAAAATAAACAAACATTTTTTATTTTATTTTTTTTTTTAAATAACAAAAAACAACTGTAAAAAATGAATGTAAAATCATAAAACAGTCATTTGATGTACACTGACTGTCATTAATATTCGGTTTTTTTATTTGAGTTACAAAAATCTAAATTTTATCAAGAAATAAAGGAAAAACAGGCACATTAAATTTTTGTTTGTTTTATAAATATATTTTAAGATACAAAAAATATTATTTTAGATTAAGGAACACTGAGAAAATACTTTAAGAAAACAAAATAATTGAAAACTTGAAAAATTCATACTTCATTAATATTCGGTTTTTTATAATATATAAAATAATCATTTGAATAAAAATTTTAAGAAATTAAATTAATATCAGGTTGGATATCCCTTATTTTTTATAAGCTCAGAAAGACGGTTTCGCATATTATGAATAATTTTTTGAAGGTAATCCACACTGATTTTATCCCATTCTTCTTGCAGCCTTTTTTTGAGTTCGCCTTTCGAAGAAACTGGATTCTCACGGATACGGCGATCCAAATGGTCCTATACATTTTCTATTGGATTCATGTCGGGGGATTGAGCAGGCGTATTTATCACTTTTGGGCAATTATAAAGCAACCATTCACGGACAATGTGGGCTTTATGCTTAGGGTCATTGTCCTGATATAATTTGAAGGTCGATGAAGTTACCATTTTTTCTGCAGATTGTTTTAAATGTTCTCTTAAATTTTTCAAATATGAATCCTTGTTCATAATACCTTCAATAAACACAAGCTTTCCAACCCCTTTTGCGGATATGCAACCATATACCATTAGACTTTCGCCTCAGTGTTTAATTGTGGGAGTAATATTTTTTCCTTTCAACTCCTCATTCGGCTTTCGCCTCACCAGAGCCTTTCCGTCGCTACCAAATAAATTAAATTTGCTTTCATCGAGAAAAATAACGTCATCCCACCAGTTTACATCTCTTTTTATATGCTCCTTAGCAAATTTTAGTCGGTGGTTCCTGTTCTTTAAATTGACGAAAGGTTTTTTCGAGCAACTCGGCCATTGTACCCTTGTTTTTTAATGATGCGACGTACTGTTACTTCTGAAACTGTTTTCCCGAATTCTGTCTTAACCTCAGCTAAAATTTTAGGAGCACTTAAACGTGGGTTTACCTTGATTTTTTTTACAATACGGCGCTCCTCCATCTCGGTAAGCTTTTTTGGCTGACCTGTCTGCTTTTTAAAATTTATTCTATCCTCATTTTTATATCTTCGTATAATGTCACCGACAGTATTAGGCCTTATATTTAATATTTCAGCAATATATTTATATTTTTTGCCTTTTTTGTAATGAAAAATCACTAATTTTCGTTGCTCTAGCGAAGTATTTTTGCCCTTACGTCCCATTACGGCTAATGTAAAAAACAAATTGCCTTTGACAATGCTTCTTCACTTTTATTTATTCGCTTGGCTTTGTTTAATGTGGGATTCCCGATTTTACAAATAATTATTGTGTACTTGCAGAAATATAGGGTTGTATTTTATATGAAAACAAAAAACCGAATATTAATGAAGCATGTATTTGTGTAGTGATTGAGTTCGAATTTATTTTTAAAAATATTCTTTCGATATTATTAAAAAAAAAAATCGCAAAATGAGCACTTAATATATATATTTAAGGAAAAAAATAAAACCGTTGCTAAATGTAATTAAATTCATTAAAAATTTTTAGATTTTAAAATCTTATATATAAAAACCGAATATTAATGACAGTAACTGTATGTTGTTTTTTTTTAAATAAACTACAAGGTTAGTAAAAATTTAATTTATTTTACAAATGACTGACATTTACATTAAAAATAAAGAAACTGTATTACAACCCAAACAAATACATATTTTTAAAGCAGAAGTTCCCTGATTGTACCTTTAATTTGCATCTTAAGCCCGTATGACACTGTATAGTTTTTGTATTGACAATCTAACCCCTTCGCCTCTACACGAACGGGTGACTACATGTATTTTGTTTTTGCATTGCATGTATTTTGTTACTGTTTTTAGACGAACGTGAAGCAAAGCGTGTTCTAGAAACAGGGCGTAAATTAAAGCAGTACAAATATATTGTTACTCAATTTTTTAACTAGTGTAAAGAGTACGAACACATAGTGCCAAATTGTAGTAAATGTCAAAACAAATACTTTTGTTATCGATAAATCAGCGAAAAATTGGGATATCTGTCAAAAGTGCAAACGAAAAACAACCAACGAAACGTTGAGTGAAATATGATGTAAATTGTTTTTATTTATATCGATATATTAAAAAAGACTGACCATCAACAGCCCGTAGAGAAATCTAAACTTCACAAATATTAATTTAAAATTGGTCAATAAACAACTTACTAAAAGAAAATTTTGAACTTTATCTTGACATTTCTCACAGGCAAATAAGTTTGTTGTCAGTTTCTTTTTGGAACTGTCAGTTTAAAAAAAAAACAAAACTGTTTGTTTACAAATTGTATATATGTTTCATTCGCACATTAATGTTGTTTCTTTCTCCCAATACATCTTGAAACTATACAAAAACTATACAGTGTCATAACAGCTTTAAGACTTTAAATAATTCTTCTCACTTTTTATAGGGTATTCGTATTTATATCTAGTCACAAAGGGAGTATATTTAGTGGTTCCTCCAGATTTCGAAGAAATTCGGATATAAGATAGATGAGACGAAAGTAAATTTAAAAAAAAATTGGTAAGAAACAAACATACCAGCCCAATAGCATATTTAGAGGATAAAACAATTTCTTGTATATCTATAGAGAGGTCATCCAAATACCTATCATGACCCTTCCTTGTAATAAATTGGTTTAAAAGAAAATTTGTAGGTTATTGTTGTAAATAGTTGTTGTTATAGTAATAAATTGTGTAACAAAAATACTTTAACAAAACAAAGAATAGAACGACTAACAGTTAAATAAAAAAGGAAAGGAGAAGAGTTTTTGAAGTAAATAAATGATGTCTTAGAGTGGTGCTATTATACAATTCAATAGAAAAACATAACCAGCAGCAAACTACAAATTGTATGGAACATACACTTTGGAATAACATACATACTTTTACTGTTATACACTTACTTACACATATACTATATAAAAGGCCATAAGTTGATAACTCTTCAATGAAAATTTGTTTAAACATTTTAATAAGCACATGTTGGCTTCATCTTATAGAAATCATTTGGCGTCCTTTACAGAAGTTTTAAAAAATGTACACTTTAGAGCAGCAATTTATGACCATCGATTTGAAACATTATTTTGCAAACCAAGTAACGCGGAAAGACAAGTACATATAATAATCCAGTAGGAAATAAAAAATTTAAAAGAAATTTGATTCTCAGGATTTACTTTTTCCGTTTGAAATTGAAACAAAAAAACAAAATATGTAATTTTTAAGGAAATATATAATTTTAAAATTTTAAATTAAAAAAAAGTCAGAGCGATAATCGACCTGACTTTAGGTCAAATCGCTAAACGCTCTGTCTAAAGTGTAGTATGAAGTGTATGTGGTACAGGGATGTTAAATGGGGTTTTCAGTTTTGTACCAACCTCAAAAAAAATTGTACTTTTTGGACCTTCATGGTACCATTTTTTTTTAATTTATTAAAACAACAAAACAAGTACATAAAAATTCACTTGTACACAAAAAAAAACAAAACTTAACAATAACAGAAGGTACAAAAAAGTCTTATGACTATATCAGGTCAAAATCATGGAATAATTTGTTTAGTTAATAAACTATTTGGAATTTCTACATCATAGCAGCACGAATTTGTCGATCTTAACCAATCCTTTGTCTGTATGAGACTTGATAATGCACATGTAGTCTGTTTCTTTCCTTAGTTTTTATTATATTTTGAAAAGAAAAAACTCTCGCCACATTTGCAGATGAGTGTGGAATGGATAAAATTCCAGCAACGACTCTAGAAATGTCTGGAAACATATTGAAATTCAGTTAATTTTCAGAATAAGCTACTACCGACCATTAACTACAAATGTTTTAATTTTTTTAACGACTTCAGTTGCTCAACATCAGCGAAAGCTCTAAATAGATTATTTATTGAATCGAAATTTGCAATTTCATTCGGGAACATTTTTACTAGAATATGTACAATACTACTTGTTTAACTTATGGAACCCCATTAATAATTCGTTATTAAAATTGACTTTGGTTGTTAAAACTTCGCATAATTTTATATAAGATTGTGTGGCATTTTCTTTCATTTCTTTAACAATAATTTAATTTAATTTTCACTTCTTTAGAATTTTAATAAATTCAAAATGAAAGTGAAGTTGGCTGCAACAAGTGTCAATATATGTAAGAGCTCTAACACCACAATACCAGTCTGCCAGATAGATTTTGTTAAAAATCGTTCAAATTTGCGATATTTAAAAAAAAATCGAAAATTTTATTCTACAAAATCCTCAAAATGATGATAAATCGTCAAATCGGATATGGTCGCATATATTTTAAGCGCTCATTACATAAAACGAATAAATGCAATGAAAATGGACACAATAACAATTTGTTTGCTATAATAAAAAGGGGAAAAATTAAAAATTTTTAAATTGTACCAAATGAGTCGCGGTAGTACCACGGTACTTTAGAAGGTCAAAATGTACCAAATAAAGTACAATTGTACCAACTTTAACATCCGTGATGTGGTATTAGAAAGTAATTGATCTTTACCACGGTCACTGATTGCACAAAGATTTCTTGTAGACGCAATTAAACAATAAAAAACAAAAAATATTACAGTATATATCAGAATCACTGATGAAGATTAAAAATGTAACCGGCAAGCAAGTTATTTTTAATTGGCCATAAATGCTCACTTATGAAATTAATCTAATTCGATAGCAAATCAAATTCAAGCCACGGTTTGAAAGCGAGAAAGCATTAAATTTAGGATTTCGTAAATTTTCAAAAAATGAGATTTTAAAATTAACACAATTTTCAAAAATCTTAAAAGCATATTTATGTTGACTAGAAACCATTGATACTTAACACAAAGTAAGATTGAAGCTTAAAATGTTCAAAAAAATCCTAATTTTGGTTCAAGGACATACAGGGTACCAATAGCATACCTTTAAACGACAGCGTCTTAACTTGAAAACGTATGGACGGATTTTTATGAAATTTGGCCGAAAGATTATAGAGCAATTCCATATGAAAGCGATCACCTTTTGGACGACCCCTCTCCGATTTTAAAATAAATAGTCTCAATCGATTGCCCAGCAAAAAATAATGTACCTACATATTTTTTTTTTTTTTATAGTGACTGGTTTAGTGGTGGTGTGCACCACTGTCATGTGACAAAATTGAAGAATTCTTCATAAGGGACCTCATTGAAAGTTGTACTGAAGCGATCGCAACGAGTGATAGCTCGTTGGAAAGGTATTGAATGAGGCTTTAATTGAAAAATAAAATTTTCCCAATTTTTCTCAGAAATTTACCTTTTTTCCCATGAAAATTAAATTTTCCCATGAAAATTAAATTTTCCGATTTTCCACAGAAGGTCCTAAATTTTCCGGCTAATTTTATTTTTTTTTGGATTCCTCATAATTTTTGCTTTAAGAATCAGCAATAAAAAAATGGGCCCGACTCCTTGTTTGGACAGGAGAAGAGCATTTAAGAGACCACATTGTTCTCATTGTTTTTATATTTTTTATAATTGAATTATTTTTAATTATTTAACAAGAAAAATTAGGAAAATTTTATTTTTCAATTAAAGCCTGATTCAATACCTTTCCAACGAGCTATCACTCGTTGCGATCGCTTTAGTTTTTAAAACAACTTTCAATGAGGTCCCTTATGAAGAATTCTTCAATTTTGTCACATGACAGTGGTGCACACCACCACTAAACCAGTCACTATAGAGCAATTCCATATTATTTCAAAGACTTACTTCTTCATAAAATTTCATAATTTCAATAACTTTTATACATTTTAAACTTTAGTTTTAAGATTTAATTCTCAAGTGTTCAACATATTTTATAAAGTCCTTTATTATTTCTTGCAAAAAAAATGTCTAGTGTGTTTCGGGTTAATGAAAAGCTTCATAATTTTTATGAAACAATTCTTATAGAAATATTTTCATTAAGCGTCTGAAATTTTCAGTAAAAAAATAAAATTTCAGAAATATTTTAATATTTGTATTCACAATACAAAAATTGTTTTTTCGGACTTTATATAACTCAAGTCCAAAAAGTGTTGATTTTATGACTTGGTTTACCAAATCAGCCAATTTATACACTTAAGGACCGATTACTGAATCACCAGTTAAAATTTAACAAACAGTTAAATTTAAAATTTATATAGGAACAACAACAAATGTGTCAGTTAAAGTCCTAGTTAGTAGCTAACGCTACATTGAGAAAATAAAGCTAAATCAGACAAAGCTCTCGTAGAGTGGATTTCTATGATGAAAATATGTTTCACAATAATGTGAGCAAAACAATCGATTTTTTTTTTTAAATTTCTGTCTTTAGCATTTCAAATTGTTTTTAATTTAAAAAATACTAAAGATGTGCATCGATATTAACAATTCAATTAAAGCGACTAAAATCAATTTCAATCTTTCTCTTTATTCACTTTTTGAATTTTGATTTTTAACCAAATCGATGGAATTTAAATTCGATCGGTTTTCATCACTTGTCAGTATATCTGTTGTAAGAATTTTTTACTAAAATTTACAATTTCTTGCACTCTATGCAAGTTCGGCTTGGTCACACAATGTGCTATGGTCCTCCCAGAAGAGGACCATAGCACATTTTACTGACAATTTATCTACAATAGTGTCTGTCTGCTGTTGAATGATTTTAATGCAGTCTCATATTTCCAACTGGGATATTTGAGGGGTATATTACTTTTTGTTGGTGTTGTTATTATTATTATTGTGATTGTTTGTCTAGCTTTAACTAAGTTAAGGACTTTTCACCACCTTTGTTTCTTTTTTCCACACTTTTGGTAGATGGTTGCAAGAGTCCTTAAGCTTTAGGTGTATATTTTTTTTATTTTGTATACTTTGGTATATTGAATTGCTGTCGTTGTTATTGTTATTTGGTATACATAACACTATTATATAAAAATAATAAATTTGTTGTATTGCTGTAGTAGTAGTTTGTTACCTGTATTATAAGTTTTTTGCTCTTTGTATCAATTTAAACAAGACCAAAAGCCAACTGAAGTGTTGATTATATTTTATGTTATGCTTCAATGTTTACTAAATTGTTAAGAAAATGGTTTGAGTTTAAGTTTAGATATATTTTTGATTTAAAGTTTTGTTTAGTTTGCAGATTTATTACAAATTTGCGAATTGAAATTTGTTAAAGTAAAAATTGTTATAGTAAAATTTGTTAAAGTAAAACTTTTGTTGCATACTTTAGGGTGTATTTAACGGTTCAAAAGAATAGAATAATTTAAAGGATTTTCAAGTACAACAGTTTGAATTAAAGTAAAAAAATATGCAATTTCTGCTTCTCTTTATAAATTTGTATTCTTTTTACTACCATTGTGATATTAATGAAATAATTTCATAGATTTTTTTTTGGTAGATTCAATGAACAATTTCATTATATCCAGGAAATTTTATTAATATTAAGAAATTTTTATTAAAATTTTTTTCATGAAATTTCATAGTTTCATAAAAAAAATTCATTCGATTTCATAAATTATCTTTTCATAAATTTAATGAAAATTTTCTTTAGAGCTATGAAATTATTTCAAAGACTTATTTTTTTACTTCATAAAGTTTTATAGTTTCAATAATTTTTATATATTTTAGACTTTAGTTTTAATATTTAACTCTGAAGTGTTCAACATATTTTATTAAGTCCTTTATTATTTCAATGAAACTTTGTATTAATTTTGGACTTCTATGAAATTGTTCAACCTCTATGCTGCGTACGACATACGAGGGCGGATCAAAAAGTCCTTGACTTTTTGAATGAAACAGTTTTTTTTGCAAAAAAAAAATATTTTTCAACATAATCTCCGTTTAGCTCAATACACTAAGTCCAACGTTTCTCCAATTTTTGTATCCCTTCAAAAAAATAGGATTTTTCAAGGCTCCATAAAATAGGCATTTGTTTGATCAATAATTTCATCATTGGAGCTAAATCTCTTTCCACCGAGGTTTGGAAATAGGAAATAGTCACTGGGGGCCAAATCCGGAGAATATGGCAGATGAGGGTACCAATTCGTAGCCAAATTAATGGAATTTTACCATTGAGACTGCCATATGAAATGCCTATGGCATCAACAATCTCACGCACTTTTACTCTTCGATCGGCCAACACCATATCGTGGATTTTTCGACATTTTCAGCGTCATTTGTACTTGTGCGACCACAACGAAAGTCAGTAAACCACTTTTTTACCATTGAAATCGATGCTGCGAGTCTCCATAGTATTTATCAATCATTTCCTTGGTTTGATTGACGTTTTTTTTTTTTTCGCAAAAAATAATGTTTAATGAGCACTCGAAATTCACTTTTTTCCATTTTTAAAAACAAATCCACGAGGTTGTATGTTTTGAACAGCTGTTAAACGCAAAGTAAATGACCGAACTTGCCCAAAATTTGACAGTAGTCTATTAACAGGTGGTAATTGATGTTAGCAGTGTTGCATTTCATATAACTGTGAGGGAAGTTCGAAAAGTCACGAACTTATTGATCCGCCTTCGTATAAATACGTTGTTTCAAAACTTTATCCTGTTGCGTAAGCCGTATATATACTTCCACTTTACATTATTTTGACTGCGCTGTTAAGTAGATAAAAATTGAGCGGTTCATTGGCTTAGTTCCAATGCATTTTTCAAGGCACTTATGAAGAGTATTAATAATTCAAGAAACACTTGATATTACAAAATTTTATGAAACTGTTTCATAAAATCTATCAACGTGTCATTGCCGGAATGATTTATTAGTTTTATGATGATTTTCATTAATTCTACAAACATTTCATAAACATTGACTATAATGAAACATGTTTCATAGATTCTATGAAAAGTTTCAACGGACGAGTTCCAGTGACAGTTTTCACTTAAAGCAATGAAGAAATACATTGCTGAAGTGAAGATAATTCTCTCAGTGTACTAAAAACCTTTTGTAAAACCTCTTAATTACCGACAAAAATTAAGCTGATTAATCACTTAACAAAATTTAATTACAATTAGTTACCAGAATAACCAAAAATTGAAATGCACTTTATACACAACTTTGTATTAACAAATTAGATACAACCTTATGTAGATTTCACAACTACAAATACATTAGAGTGCTTCAAAATTTTAAAAATATCGTTTTATGAAAATATACATATCAAAAAATAATTCGGGTTTCATTCTACCTGTTGGCAATTCGAGAAACGATTTTAGAATTTATTTATTTCCTAAAATGTATAATAATTTATATTGTGTGTAGGTTCACAAATAAAAATTTTAGTACTCCTAATTAAAAATTTTGTTGAATAAAAAGTCATTCTGAATTAATTCTGTAATTAACGAAATAAAAAAAAATTGACAATCTTAAAACTTTCATACGTAATAGTCATCATTTTTTGATGAATCAATTAGAGAACTAAATTTTTACTTTGGAAGATATTAAGAAATATTTTTTTGTTCATTCCAATAAATTGTGTTCTTTGAGATTCAATATTTTTTGAGGTTTGGCCCACTCTTTAGGATATTCTCTGGCTGTTACCTGCGTTTTATACTATAAAATACATAT
>CM037853.1:219893956-219936980 GCA_021234595.1 Delia radicum | reverse complement strand
TTTTTTTATTAATTTTAGTCCATATTTTTGATTTTTAGTTAATATTTTTTGGTTTTTAGTGAGTATTTAGATTTAACTGCAAATTTTAAGCAAATATTTTGAACATTTTACTGCATATTTTAAGCGCATATGAAAGTCCATCATATGAATATGAAATGACCATCTTCATACCTAATTTCAATAAATAAAGGGAGATGTCTTCATAATTTGTTCAAACAAAATGTCTATAAAATTAAATTCAAAGAATTCTGTAAACTGTAACACAGAGAGGGACTGTTCCCTTGAATTGTACAAACATAACAACCAGCTTTTTCGCCTGTGTCCATTTTTGATTCATCATATAAGTTTTATATTTTTTCTTTTCTCTTTCTTTGTATTTGTTAATACATAAATTGCGGTAAAGTTAAATTTTTGTTTGTTCATTCACGTTGTGAAGAAAAACTTCATTGGTTTAGTGAAAAAATTTCAATGAAT
The DNA here is from genome assembly GCA_021234595.1 of Delia radicum. Taxonomy (NCBI): domain Eukaryota; kingdom Metazoa; phylum Arthropoda; class Insecta; order Diptera; family Anthomyiidae; genus Delia; species Delia radicum. The sequence goes on along the minus strand of CM037853.1, from coordinate 219,936,506 downwards.
TCTCTTTGTTTAGGAAAAGTATTTTTGAACGACTTGTGTGGTTTCTTAAAGAGCTAAAAAGTGTGTTAACATTTCACCCCCAAACTGCACTATATTTTAAAACGAAATTTGTATATGTATATTTTTATATAAAAAAATCGTCTTTACATCTAATATAACATAATTGTACAGGTTAAAGATAGAATATCTTACCTCTTAGGAGTCAAAAATTTGGTAAAAAAAAGTAGTCTTTATTCAAGAATCAAACATAACATATTTGAGCAGCAGGAATCCAATTTTTCGGAATCCAATTTTTTTTGAATGTAAATGCCAGTCATTTGTAGAACAAATTAAGTTTTTTACTAACCTTGTAGTTCATTTAAAAAACAAACCACATCAAATGACTGTTTTATGATTTTACATTGATTTTTACATTTGTTTTTTGTTATTTATAAAAATAAAAAAATAAAAATGTTTGTTTATTTTTTTACTAACATATGTGGTTCATTTTTACTACAATTGTGGTTCATTTTTTGAACATTAAAAAAAATTACAATGTTTGTTGAATTTACTGAAATGTAAGTTGTCCTTTCTTTAAGTGAAATTTCATTTGTTTTTAACTACATAGAGTGCAGGATAATGCACCTAGAATGATTTAGACTTTCGGGCAAAGAGTAACGCAAATCACCGCAAGTCAATTAAAGATATGACCATTGAAAATCTTCCAATTGATACAGTTAAGTGCTTTTCATATGGTTATATGCATGTGATTTGCTTGGGCGTTATGAAAACATGCTCATTTTATGGGTTAGAGTCCGAAACAAGGAATTTTGTTTATCTTCACAAAAAGTAAAGGAGTTAGATAGCAGCATTGTTTTTCTTAAACATCAGATGCCCAAAGAATTTTCGAGATAATCTCGATCTATTAAGGAGATTGATGTGTTCAAAGTAACTGAGTTCAGAACTTTTCTGTTATATACAGGAGTTTTTGTATTCAAAGATGTTTAAATCCTGTAATGTACACACATTTTCTACAGTTAAGTTTGGCTATTCGAATATTTTTGTATCCTACTAACTGCAAACAAAGCAATTATTGGGCCAACTTTTTGTTGAAGGAATTTGTGAAAAACATTTCAGAATTTAAACTGGGCGTTGTGGTGTAATGGTTAGCGCGTGGGACTGTTACACAGATGGTCCCAGGTTCGATTCCCGGTGACGACAACATCAATTTAGAAAAATTAATATGTATGAGTTTTCTATCACTTATATGTATCGCCGCGTTCACCTTCGGTGTTCCTATAGCACTTAACCCCACCGAAGTAAAATAATGAATCAGGGCTATGAAACAAAAAGCTTCAATAAATTCACCAACTCTCCGTCCGGTGGCGAGCAACAACTGTTCTAAGACTTAATATCTCGCGCAATTACAGTGTTGCAGTGTTGCCATGATTGAAGCTCTTCATATTTCACCACCTTTCATCTCTCCACTATCCCCTTTCCAAAGAAAAGCAACACATAAATTAATAGGAAGAATTTCCTAAGTGTAGCTTCTCTTTAAAAAAAAAAAAAAATAAATATATAAAAGCGGTATCATAAAGTTTATTATTAAGTCGCAGATCACGAAATAAAATATATTAAAATCGTTTTAATTAAATCGGTCTTTTTTTTTTGCCAAGCGAAATGAGGGTTAAACTAACGGAGTCGATATTATTACAAATACTACTTAGTGAAAAATTTATGATCACCAAATTAAAGAAAAATCTATAATTTTACAGAAAAATTTAGTTTTTAGGACATTTTGATACTATATCTGTTAACTTTATATTGGTGTACAACACCAACAGCTATATGAGGCCACTATTATTTTTGAAATTGAAAGTTGTTCAAAAACAAGGTAAAAATTAGTTATTCCAAAAATGCTGTTTTAGAACAAAAATTGTACTGGGATGCTATATTTGATCACATAACCTGAGTTATTGGCTGATTTTTATTTAAAGTTCTTGTTTTGTGTTAATTAAATTGTTTGACAACTGAATATTAATGTGTAACTACATGAATACATATTTATTAATTTAAACAAAATTGAAATCAGATGTTTTGCAACGAATGTCATAAATTTATTTATGTATAAATGTACAGTTTATCAAACAATTGGGAATACAGCATTAAATATTAATAAAAGTAAATTTAATTCGAAATTTATATTTAAAATCTAAAAAACAGAATACAAATTAAATTCTAAAAAAAGTTCTCAAAAAGCAGTTACAAAAATGCTAAATCCTTCCTTAAGTTAATTTTGACTCCTTTAAATAGGCAACAAAAAGTTCTATAGAAAATTTACAGAGCTTATTAAATATTTTTTGTTACACGTTTCTAGATCTCATATTTAATTAATGCATATTTTCCCCGACAGCATAAATTAAATAATTGCAGCATACTTGTAGGAAAATCAGTGAGCATTTTCAGAAAATTTTATATAAAGTAGATGTTGTTTAAAAAATTTAGTAACTGTATGAGTATACATTTTGAAATGTAAATATTTATATGAATTTTTAATTATCATATGGCAACTTATATCCTATGTAATTAATATTTATAATTTTATTATAAAAAATCATATTCTGTTAATTTATCTCGTATTGTCATTCAGCCAATACTAGAAATTTAAAATATATCAGAATTTACTTATTTAATTTAAAATGAATAAAAACTTTAAATTTTTAATACAAATTTCACTATTTTAATTATATAAAAGTTTTAAACAGCATGTGTAATTTTAATGAGAAAATTTAAAAGTTTATCATATAAACTTTGGGTAACAAGTTTATCTTAATTAAAACACGATTTCAGTTCATTTGTATTACACATTGAACGATAGTTATTTATTATTACATAAACTCTTTCTGTATTTATATTTGGCTTTATATTATTTTTATCATTTTGACCAAAAAACTTAATTAATTGCCTTCTGTTTCAGTGCACTTTTGCATGTATTTCAATAATTTATTACCATTGCGTGCAAACATGTTCAGCTTATATATATTTTTCAATAATAATTGATATAACTATCATTTGAAAAAAGAAAAAAAAATATTTTTGGGTTGGGTTATTGATTGAAAATCAAAAAAAAGTGCAACCTTCAATCATATTTTAACGAGTTAAAATAATGGAAAAATATGAGTGCAATCATATGGAAAAGAGTAATAAATTTGTAATATAATAAATCATCCTAAAAGTAGGCATCAAATGTTTTTATATTCCAAGCCTTATTCATAGGTTTCAAAATTGTTAACAAAATGTATCGATTTTGTTTATCACTTTAAACACTTTTACACAAATTTAATCAAAAATTTGTAAGGGAAAATGTGTTCCTAAACCTGGGTTCCTAAACCTGGATTTTGAGCTATATAATAAAGAACAGAATGGAATATTTCAAATCCACATACAGCGGTTAACAAGTCAACTCTTTGGAATCTCAAAAAACATCTCCATCATATATAAGTCATTTGGCAAACTTACCAACTTATAACCATTAACTAATTTGGATGATTTTGACCGAATTTATTCAATCTTTATCATATTTTTTAAACAAATAACATTCATAATTAAAAATCACCATAAAAGTAGACTTTTAAAACAAAATTTTTACCTAGACCAAAAGTATGCTAAAAATTTATTCAAATCATTAAATATTTATAAATTTGACAGATTTTTCTTAAATTTGTTTTGCAAACGAAATTTTCAATTTGTATAATATTAAAAAAAAAAAACAACAAACATTAAAAAATGGCAAAGATAAAAATTGTATTCATAATATGGACGTTTTGAATTTATTTTGAGGATTTTTGTTTTTTAAATTTTTTTTGCGATTTTCTTCAATATTGGCTTTTATTTCAATTTTGTCGATTTTTTTGTAACTTTAGCGATTTTTTAAATATTAAAAATTTTTTTAAATTTTAAAAAAAATTTTTATTTTTTTGTCATTTTTTTCTAATACTTTAAATTTCGGCTTTTTGTTTTACAATTTATATTAATTTATTATTTTTATTGCGATTTTCTTTAATTAAGGTGATTTCTTGAAAATTCTGATTTTTTTTGACAATTTTGTAAATTTTGTTTTAAATTTTGATAATTTTTTAAAGTTTTGTTATTTTTTTAGTTTTGGCGATTTTTCTCTAATTTTGGCGATTTTGATTTCGGTTTTGCCCAATTTTTTGCTGGTTTTAATAGTAGTTATATACTAAAATTTTGTTCGAAGTTAAAACAACATTCAATAAAATTTTTAATAGATATGATTAAAATCTTAATTGAATATAAAATCAATTAAATAGTTATAAAATATTTTAATTGATACTATAATTTCTTTAATATGAGCGAATGCAATTAAACTTTAAATTAAATTAACAAATATATTAATTGGAACTCGATTTTAGTTTTTTTGTGTGTTCTTTTCCTATATTTTTACAAATATCATACAATATTCGATACATTTTGTTAAATTTAATATAATTTGTCTAATTTTAAAGAATTTTTAGCTTCGACGTCCTTGACTGGTTAGAACTTAATACTATCAACATTTTTTTAAAGACTACTTTTCTTTAACTTTAAGGTTTTATTATCCTCATATTTTTTGTATTTGTATATAAAAAAATGTACCTCATTAAAAACAAATATTTTGTTTCTTTTTTAATATCTCTTTTTGTCACTTGAACACTACCAACCCGAACAACTGGCAGCATACTTTAGGGGGATTGTAGATTAATCTTCATTAAATAAAATTTTAAAAAAGATTTCTCTTAAGATTTAATGTAAATTGTAGCAGGCTTAACACTTCAATAACACTAAGAAATTCCCAAGGTTATTTTTTTGTATCAATGAGTGACCCTTCATAAAAGGATGTATAACAAGAAATAGTAATCATCAAAAGGATATTAACAAATGAATAAATGAAAAAAAATGTTTCCACCTTTTAATACGAATAATTATAAAAAGTATAAAAATAAATTAAATATGCCAATAAATATTTTTGCAAACATCAAGACAATTTTAAAGCATACTTTGAGGCAAACAAACAGTATATTGTTTAAATAAGAAACAATTAGCTCACTTTTAGTCTTTTTGGCCATAAAACGAAATTTTGTAAAGACATCGCCAATATTAATTTAAAATTTAAAGCTTTTTTAAAATTCCATAATATAAAATATACTTTCTGGCTTACCATTTATATATGCTTGAAATTTACTACTACATAATTTTTTTTGTTTGCTTATTTTTCCGTGTTATTGTTATATTTCTTAGATCTTTATTTTGAGACATGTTGGGCAACCTTCAAAAAATGAAAATCTTCATTATCATCATATTTTTCTGACATTTGTTATAATATAATAATATTTTCATAGAAACTGCTGTAAAAATTTCATCAACATATGCTTCTTGCATAATGAGCAAGTTTTTGTAAAGCCTAAAATAAAAACATGAAATAACACAAAACAAATAACTAATTTGTTGTCCAAAAAAAAAAAGAAAATAAGATTAAACATTGACCCAGAAAGAAACCAGAATAAAAGTAGTTTGATAAAAAGAAAATTAGTTAATTAATATGTCAGATAAAATAAGACTTTATAAGAAGAATTAAAAAAACTTAGAAAAGGAAAATTGAAAGTAATTTTGTTATAACCTACTTGGAGAAAAAATTTAATTTAAAAAAAATCGTTGCATATCTCTCTCTATCTCCTTTAAGAACAAGCTTTAAAAAATTATAGCTGTTTTTGTTTCACTTCAACCGTACTCTTTAAGAATAGCTTCGAAAGAGTGAGTATGGTTGTTTCAGTGTAAGTAAATTGAAAATTTGTGCAACTTCAAATTTGTGCAACTTTCATTATAAATAAATTTTGTTTTAAATTTGTATATAGGCTAATAGATATCCTTGTAGCTGAGTTAAATTTGAAATTTTTGCTTTTTTTTGTTAATATTAAAATTTATTTTTAGCTAAAATCTTATCACACTTTTTTTTTTTATAATGCCATATTTTAATTCCACCTTTATTTATATTTCACCTTTATTTACATACATAATTTATAAAATTTTTACCGATCGGAGCATAAGTTTTCCAAATTCACAAAATCCAAAATATACCAACATTTATACCACATTCATTCACTCAAAACATAAATAATGTATAGTTTTTACTGAAATACTTTAATACTTATAAAAATAAAATTTCGTATGACAATTTTAAAAAAATTGTAAAAAAAAAATGCTAAAAATCGGTTATTTTAAATAAATAAAATTTTCATATGTTTTTGTATAAATATTTGTCCATAAACTTTCACTTTATTTAAATTTTAGAAATATTTTTAGTCGGCTAGCAATTGTAGCCTATCAAAATATCAACTTTAGTTGCCATATATATCCCAGCATTATTATTTCTATAAAATAGCTTAGTTTGTTTTTTCCACTGTTCATAATTTAAAATTCAATTTGTGTGAATAATCCCCTAAAGTATACTTTAATTTTTGTATAATTTTAAAGCCATCAAGTATTCTTAAATATTTAATTCTATTTAATAAGCCATTAGACCATCTTTCATTAAGCACTACTTTATTTTTGTAGTTGTTATTTTTCGTGTACTTTTCTTCATACCGCTTTCGTTTTCTATTTGTTTTGTTTTTAAAACCAACAATAAACAACAGTTTTCAACCACTTGAGGTCAATTTAACACTACATTAATTTCCAGTACAATATCATCAGTATTAGGTGGAGCACGTAAAGAAAAAAACAAAACTGTGGCATGTTGAACTAAAATTTCTAGTAGTAGTAGTAGTTTTTCCCCTATTTTTTACTAAAACACATTTGAGCTATTTCATAAATTTTCTACAATTTGGGTTACAATATTTTTTTTTTTTTCGTTCGCGTTAATCATTTATCATTAACGGCACAAAGTTATGGCGGTTTTAAGTTTTAAGCAAATAAAAAATATTAAAATTGCAGTTTTTTCTTGGATTTAATTAAAGTTCCATGAATTTATAGATCTCATCGTATTTATCACATTTCTAAATATATACTACACAACCAAAAAATATAAAGATACACTAAATATTCTAATATTTGTCATGTATTAGAACTTAAAAAGAAACCCGCGATTATTTTTGAAATTATGCATTTTTGTCTTTTTAATGATATTTAGTGGGGTTTAGATTTATTAGGTTATGAAAATTTAGTTTCTTTCATAAAATTTAAACTCCTTAAACTTATAAAAATCTTTCATTTGTTGTATGTTTTGGCGGAATTGGTACACCGCTTTAATTGTCACAAAGCAAAATGTGTTTGGAAAAAAAACTGCCACTGTACCCGCTAGGAATTAAAAAAACTAAACGTTTTTACACTTTCTTCGTATGAAGATTCACTCTAGATACCCTAATTATGTTACCACGCCATGTTTTTTTTTTATTAAAAAAGTGCGAAAAAAAAAATTATTAAATTTTGCAGAATTTTTAACCTCTGCTGCGTAAGACGTGTATGTTATACGTGTTATCAAAACTCTATGCTGTTGCGTAAGACGTATATATACGTCCACTCTACATAAATGCAGCATGTGTTTTTTTATTTCGACGCAACAAGCAAAATTTTTTTTTATTTTGACTACTACTAGTTAGAAAGTTCATACAATTTTTGCGATTAAAATTTTTGAAATAAATTTTAAAAAAATTCTACTGCAATTCCTTAAACTTCGTATACCTCGAACTGTATAAAATTACGCCATTTTTTAAATACGGTTCTCAAAACTCAAAAAATGCGAATGTTTAAAACTCGGCAAATTTTGGTTTCACTTGTAGACCGCTATTTATCACTATGCGATATGGAAATTCCTTATTAAGCGAATGTATCTTCCAAGTCTTTTGACTCCATATTGTATTGGTTTGAATCTGAAAGTTAAAAACCATGCGCAAAAAAATTAAATGAATGCAAAAAACTCTTGTTTTAACTATTTTTTATTTTTATATTCAGCTTTAAAATGGCCATGAATTCTTTTAGAGAAGTCGTTTCAAGGTGAAATTTTGTAAGCTTAAGCTTTTATGTATAGTCAATCAAACCCTGCCCATTATTTCTCGCAATTCAAAAAACCTTAAGAGAAAAGAAGCATCCAAAGTCAGTTTCAACAGGTGTCAAAATTCTTTGAAATTGCTCATGTACAAAGTTTATCCCATAAGTTGAAACCTCACTCTTTGTCTGGACTTTTATATTTTATAAATTTTTTTTAACTAAAAAGTGGTTTTACTTTCGAAAAAAATGGGATACCATGTTGAAGTTAAGCCAACAACAACATACCACAATTTGGACAACATACTTCAATGAATTTTTTTCGGAGAAAACAATAAGACATGAACAAATTTTAAAATAAAAATAGTATAGCATAACTGGAAGGATATATGGTAACAATTGTACATATAGGATATATAAAACGTACAAAAGAACAACAAATTGAAAAACAATGGTAAATGGAAGCTGTTTTTCTCTAAATGACCTTTGGTTATTTAATACAAACAAAAAAAAAATTAAATTTGTAAAGGGTTTTACTAAAATTGTCAGAACATTAGTTTAAAGAGTTTTTTTTTTTTCATTGTTACAAATATTTCTCTGTATATGTAATACAAAAAGCTAAACAAAAATTTGATGGCATGATTTAAAAAAGAAAATCAGCATCCCTTTTGCTTTTATCAATAAAAAAAAAACTTAAAAGGATGTTAAAAATTGACTATTAGCATTTACAAAAAATAAACATGTCGTTGGTCATAAGTTGGCACAACGTATCAGTCAACTTTAGATACAAATAACAATTGTTATTTACTTAATCACTTAGGTGATTTTTATAAGATTGTTAAAGCATATTATAACTTGCGTCATTTTATGACCATCGATGTTTTTTATTTAAAGTTTTTTATCAAAGGCTTGTTCTATATTTGGTTTGTTTGAAATCAAATACTTTTTTTTATTAAATATATTGGCTTTATCTTATCAGCATAAAAGTAGACTTTGTTTTTCGTTTTGTTTTACACACAGTGCGCGAAAGAAAAAAAGCACACAAACTGAAAATCCATTGGTTTCCTAGTTTGTAGTATTTTTGCAACTATTTTATATATACACCGCATACATCGAAATTCTACATAAATATATGAGTGGTATTATTGTTATTTGTGGATTTATTTCAGCATAGAACGAAATTATCAAAGCATACAAATCAAAAATATACAAATAAAAATATATAGTTTCTGTTTACTGCTATTGCGAAAAAATTCACGGTCATAGCTTTTTCATTCTCAATCCAATACATTACACTTCTTAAGAATTCAGCATTGTCGAACTGGATATGACATTCAGAAAGATCTAACAAATTTTTACTAAAATATTATTTAAAAAAAAAAAAAAAAAGTATCTTTGATGCTCTTGGAGTTTCCATACAGAAAAAATATTGTCCATAAAATTTCAATTAATCTTTTGTTTGATTTCAAACTCACTTTCAATCCAAAGTTTAATAATATCTATTAAATGTTAAATTAAAAATATCTATAATATTTAAAAAAACGCCAAAATTGGAAAATTGTTTGCGTTTTTTTTTAAATTTTAATTTTTTTAAATTTAAAAATTTTGGTACTTTTTTCCCATTTTGTCTTTTTTTGTTATCAATTTTGGAGATTTTAAAAATTTTGGAAATTTTTCCAATTTAGACGATTATTTAAAATTTTGTTTGATTTTTTTTATATTTTGTAATTTTTTAATTTTAGCAGTTTTTTTCAAAAAGCATTTTAAATTTTAGCAATTTTGAAATCTTGATTAAAGTTTTAATAGTATATACTAAATTTGTTTAAAATGAAAAACATCATTTAATCAAATTTTGAATAGATACACTCAGGGAACTTCTGCTTTAAAAATATGTAGTTGTTTGGGTTGCAATACAGTTTCATTATTTTTAATGTAAATGTAAGTCATTTGTAGAGCAAATACAATTTTTAACTAACCATGTAGTTCATTTAAAAAAACAACTCACATCAAATGACTGTTTTATGATTTTACATTCATTTTTTACAGTTGTTTTTTGTTATTTAAAAAATTAAAAAAAAAAAAATTGGTTTATTTTTTACTACCATGTGGTTCATTTTTACTACAATGTTAGTCATTTAATGAACATTAAAAAACAAATGACAATGTTAGTTGAATTTAATGAAATGTAAGTCGTCCTTTTTTTAAATGAAATTTCATTTGTTTTTGACTACAATTGCTGTCGTCTTTACCAACATAATTTCCTAAGTGTATGTTTTAAATCTTAATTGAAACTAAAGGGGTTAAAGGCTATTTGACGATTCTTATCAATTTGCATACAAATTTAATAAAAATTTTAATTTATATATAGAACATGAAGACATTTGATTTTGATGACTTTTCTCACAGTTAGATTTTCAATTCTTCGAAATCTATCGTCCTTTCAATTTCCATGGGGATTTTTAAACAAAGAAGCTGTTTTGTTATCTCTGCATATTTCTTCGAATATCAAACTGCATTTACTGCATGCTTAGCCTCTTAACTGATTTATTAATTTAAAAAAATTGAAAGATTCCAAAATTAAAATGTAATGAACCAAATGAAAGACAAAGTATTAACTTCTGAAAATCATCAAACATCAAAGTAGCATAGTCGTTTACTTGGTTAGAAATCTAGTGTAAAGTTAGCTAAACCAGTTAACCGGTTAAGTAAAGGTTGTTTTTTATACACGTATAGAACTTTATGTTGGCAACACTTATTTAACTGGCGGCCATTTTGTCAGCTGTCAATTGATTTATATTTAGTTTTATATTTTATATTTAGAGAAAAATAAATTTCCATTTTGTATGCTTTGGCTCTTGCGTTGACTGTATTAATATATTTTTTTAGTTGTAATGTAATATTAAAGTAATTCGATCCGTTTTTTTTTTTATATAGTAATTTTATTTGTTAAGCTAGTATACTTACTGGGGTTAATAATAAACACCATATAAGAGAATACTCTTTCAAATTAAAAGTAACAATATTTTAATTCTATGTTTAAGAGTATACTCTAAATATTTTAAAATATTTATAGCATATGTTAAATGTTATACAAACATAAATTATACATAATAAAATTTCATTTTAAATTTCCATTTATAAATCCTTTAGGTATGCCACAATTTCATTAAAATAGTACAGCAAGTAGTGTATAATTTAGGATATCCATTTAGCCTTCTTTTAATTTGTGTCTTTTAAAAGATTAGGTAGTTATTTCGGTGTAGCAAAGTGTAAGCAATTTGTGGTTTTTGTTTTTAATGTTTAACCCAATGTCAATTTTGTTTTATATTGTATATGTGGTTGAGTTGCCAGAAATATTCACATAAATCTTTTTAATGAGTAATAAACTACCAAAAAGATTTAAAATATGCCAAAAGCGTTAACATTTTATTAGTAAACAGCTTCTGAAGTTTTTAAGCCTAAAAATATGCTTCAAAAATAATTTAATATCGTAACCTTAAAAAGAAAAATGCATGCAAAAAAAACTATAAAATTAGGTTCTTAAATGATTTTTTTTTCGTTCCCAGTCTGTTCTTTAATATTTTAAATTATTTAATTAATTTTATGAAGAAAAAAATAAAATCGTGTTTCAATAAAAAAAATTGTTACTTCAATTAAAAATTTAATTGAATTCAATCCTATTAAGGAAATTGTAATATCAATTAAAATAATTTGTAGCTATTTAATTGATTTTAGTTTCAATCAAGATTACAGTGGACTCGCAAAAACGTGAACATCCAGTAACATGAACGTCTCAGAAACGTGAACACATTTTGTTTGCATTGACTATTCCAAAACGTGAACAAAGTTCAATAGCGAACAAAGTTCAATAGCGTGAACACATTTTTTTATAAGAAATGTTTCTTTTTCTTCAATATTTAAGTAATTTGGGAAATCCCCGAATAATAATTTTATCACGTTCTTATAGTAAACACCTTTTCTAACGTGAACAGAAAAACTCTTAACTCTTTTTCTGTATCACCGAATTTAATAATTTTTTTTATATCAAAATTGTTTTAAAACGTATAGAATAAAATTTGAATAGAATTAGCTGTTATTTTTATAGTAAATGTATTAGAAATTAAGAACTGTTAAATATCAAAAACGTATTAAAATCAATAATTTGGGTATGCAAAAATGGTCTTAGATTCTGAATTTGGTCTATTTAAAAAGCCCAGAATCAGAGTGTTTTCTAATAGGTAAAATTTCTTAAAATGTTAATATTTTTATATAGGCAAGTGTCTGAATATTTAAAAATTTTGTCTAAAAATATATGTTTGAATTTCAGAACTTTCAGGAGAAAAATATTCAAAATCTTTTCATATTTTATTTATTTTTTTTTGTTAAATAATCAATATAATGATTGGTTCTAAAGTACTTGGAATATAATTTATTCTAAGTGGATCAATTCTGTAGTAAAATAGTTAAAAAAAAATTCCAATCACAAACGTGAACCAAATCAGAAACGCGAACACCCCTTGCAAAAATTAGTTCACATTTTTGAGAGTTCAGTGCATAATCATATCTATTAAAAATTTAATTGAAGATTGTTTTTAATTTCAAGCAAATTTTTAGTATCTTTAATAGAATCAAAAATTTAATTGAAATTGTCAAAAAAAAACAAAAATTGGCATAAAATCAAAAAATTTAAAAAAATTTAAAAAAACGTCAAAAAAAAACCGCCAAAAAATGGGGGAAAAAATAGTCAAAATTTTAAAAAAAAACGGCATAATATAAAAAATATCGCCATAATTAACAAAACATTAAAATTGAAAAAAAAAAACACCTTAATTAAATGTTAAACATCCATATCACAAACAAATTTTGACTTTTGTCAATTTTTTTTTGTATTTTTTAAATTTTATTGACAATAATTTTTTCTGTGAGTTTTTTTTAAATTCTTGTATTTACTGAAATAAGATTATTAATAGTGTCTATATTCCATAAACAATTTTATATAGGTTAGGTTAGGTCGAAAAGAGTATTCGGAGAAGGGAAATACTTCCCTAAACCGACTCAAGTCCCTGAGGACTTACACTTAAGTCAGATGTCGACTTGTTGTGCGCTCTAAACAATCGGTTCTAGGTCCTATGTCACCTTACTATCCCAGGAACTCCGTCGCACTGACCAAACTCCTCAACTTCTTCCATCCTATGCCCCTAAGATCCCCCAATGTGGATATTGGGTCACTGGATAGTATTTCGACCCGGATCCCGGCAAATGCCGGGCATTCACAGAGATAGTGTTCCAAGGTCTCCTCGTCCTCCCCACAGGAGGAATGAAATGAAATTTAATTACTGAAGCTAAAAACTCTTTACAAATGTGTAATTTATTTAAAAAAGTTGTATTTATACATAGCAAAATTGAAAGTAAATTTAAATTTATTTAACTTGTTTAATAATAGTTTATTAGAATTGTTTAATTCTTTTAATTCATTAAAATCATTTCATTCGTTCAATTATTCATTAAATTCATTCAATTCACTGAAGTTTTGGAATTCATTGAATTAATGTAATTGAATTAATTAATGTAATTCATTGAATTTATTCAATTTATTAAATTAATTTTATTAATTAAATTCATTGAATTCTCTCAATTAACTGAGCACAACCAATTCATTTATATCTTTCAATTCATTGATTTCATTTAATTAATTTAATTCATTTAATTCAAATAATTCATTTAAACCTATGAGACCCAAGCTGCATGAAACAAGCTCTTGATTTTTAAAGTTTAACGTAAAATAATTTAAAATGTATTACACTTTCCCTATAGTTATACATATTTTATGAAATATAATGTAGTTAAAATTTTAATAGGACTTGTTTCATCTCAATAAATCTATTACTATTGGAAATATTCACTCAGAATTCTATGCGTTGGTTTCAAAGGTTTAACCCATTCATGGCGTGTCATAGATCCGCTGCATATATAAATCCTAGAAGATATTTTAATAATTTAAATTTTGTATAATTTTGTGCACAAATCTTTTTTAAAAAATATATGATAAATAATTTTTTTTTAATTTAACCGATTTTTAAAATTTTTTGGAAAAAGATCGTGTTTTTTGACCATTTTTTAAAATTTAAAATGGCAACCCTGAAAATATAATTTCATTATTTATGTTTTGTGTGAAAACGAAATAATTTTTTGAATATTTTAGACTTTGTGTGTTTGAAAAGTTCATCATTCGATCGGTGAGATCTTAAAAAGTGTATACAATCGATGAATTAAATTCTAGCGGAGAAATACATTTTCATATTTGTTCATCAATATAACAATCAAAAATATAAAAGATTAGGTTTTTTTATATTTTTCAATAATTTTTGAAAAAGTTCCATAAAAAAAGTTAAAATTTTTTTATTTAAATAAATATTTATTTAAATAAATATGGATAACAAATGTTCACAATTTGTTTATTCACGATTACAGTCAGGATGTTGAATATGTTTAAGGTTTTTAAACATAACAAAGTGTACTAAAAGGGGGAAAAAACAAAAAAAAAAACCTGTATTGAATATCTACCAACGGTAGACCTTACACACAAACAACAAGTTTTCAATTTATTTTCTGATCAATGGTGATAATCTTTAACTTCGAGCTCATATATTAGTTCTCATTTAGTGAGAAAACTAGTTTATATGAATGTTTGATGTTTTGCATATGATTGTTACCTCTTTCAAAATGTGTTCTGAAGATGGTAACCTAGAAAACTCCCGAAATAGATCTATTAACACATTCCTGAAAGGGTCAATTAATAAATTAGAAAACAAAAAACTCTATAGATTATTTGTTGGAACAATATGCTAATAAAGAAATGTAGAGTATGGCCTCGACTTTGAATAATGTTCATGTTCATTTTCATTTTCACTAACTTATCTTTTACCGGTAATTAAATATAGCCGGTTTTAGGGGCTGGTTCGAAAAAGGAACACTGTGTCAAAAATGAGTTAATTTATAAAAATTATCATTGATTTCAATATTTTAATTTTTTTTTTTCACCTCCCTTAAAATGTTTATTTTATTTTGAATTTTTTAACATGCTACATAACAAATCCATTATTTTTATTGGAATTTGTTGTTTGCATACCCAAAAGGTTTTATAAAACTTTTTACATATTGTTTTGAACTCCCAAAAGTATGCTTCATATTTGTAAATTAAACAATCCTTAAAATATGGTGTGATATTTTATTACAGCTTATATTAATAAATATTTTAAATTATATTTCAGTTTGAATTGTCAGGTTTGAGATCATAATTAAAATGTTACTATTGTAAATAGATTACAGTAATTGTTAATAAATGAAGGAGAAAATATGTTTATGTTTTTATATAAATTTTGAACATCAAATACGATAGGACCTTTTTCAAGCATTATTTAAAAATATACAAAACCCTAAAATTCTATATTTTCAATTAATATGTTGATGAGAAGTTGTTATAGAAATTTATAAAAAAAAAATATAATGTCAATATGAGAATTTTAAAAAATGGCAAAAAAAAATTTAATATTTTCCAAAACAAAAAAATATAAAAATTGGTCAACTTTAAGAAAGTAAAATTGCATACATTTTTAAACCAAGATTTGTACACAAAAATATACAAAATTAATTAATAACACTGTTAAACACATTAAAAATGTATAGGAGATGTGACTTAGATTTTAGGTCGTAGATCACGAATGTGAATCCTAAATTTTTATATTAACAAGTTTGATATAATTTTTATTAAAAATAACAATTATGTTTTTTTCGACCTTTAATTGTGCAATGAAAATGAAATGAAATTTTTTATATAAATAGAACATTTTTGGTCTTCAAAATTTAGTAACGTCATGATGCTTGTTAGGAAAAGATCTAACCACGTGGTTGATTACTAAGAAGACAAGAATGGAGCAACATTGATTATTAATAGGTTTTTTGTTAAAGTTCTGCCTATTATATAGGCTCTAGCTTTTCTAAAACTTCGGGTTCTGATGAGATCTTTAGCCAGATCGAAATACTAGTATCAACCTAGCTAATATGTTTGATTTGCTTTATTTTTGTAAATATACGGAGGTTGAAAGCTCGTTATAAATTGAAAATAACATAAAAATAATCTCGATGTATATAAAAACAAAAAACTAATATAACTGTAAAAAATATTACTTGAGCCAGAGTACACACTAAAAATTTTTTATATAAATAGAACATTTTTGGTCTTCAAAATTTAGTAACGTCATGATGCTTGTTAGGAAAAGACCTAACCACGTGGTTGATTACTAAGAAGACAAGAATGGAGCAACATTGATTATTAATAGGTTTTTTGTTAAAGTTCTGCCTATTATATAGGCTCTAGCTTTTCTAAAACTTCGGGTTCTGATGAGATCTTTAGCCAGATCGAAATACTAGTATCAACCTAGCTAATATGTTTGATTTGCTTTATTTTTGTAAATATACGGAGGTTGAAAGCTCGTTATAAATTGAAAAAAAGAAAATTATTCAAGTTCGAGGATATTGTCCTAACAAATAATTTATAGAGTTTTTTTGTTTTCAAATTTATTATTTGACCCTTTTAGGAATGTGTTGATAGATCTATTTCGGGAATTTTCTAGGTTCCCATCACATTCCTGAAAGGTCAAATAATAAATTTGAAAACAAAAAAACTCTATAGATTATTTACATACAAGCCATATCAATGCCTCACCATCGACGAGCAACTGTTTCCATTTAGAGGCCATACCAAGTTTACACAATATATTCCCTCTAAACCGGCTAAGTATGGCATTAAGATTTTCTGGGCTTGTGACTCAATGAATGCTTACCCACTACAAGGCCACATTTATACTGGAAAGCCAAAAGACGGTCCACGACAAAAGAATATTGGAGAAAGAACTGTACTTGACCTAGTTGAATTCTATAAAAGATCTGGAAGAAACGTAGTGACAGATAATTTTTTTACGTCCTTAGAATTAGCTAAGAAATTAAATTCTTGGAATATGACATTCGTTTGTACAGTAAGAAAAAATAAGAAGTTCCTGCCAAGCAATATGCAGCCTTCAAAGGACCGGCCTATTTATTCAACCAACTTTGTCTACAACAGTGATGCCACAATATGTTCATATGTACAAAAAAAGAACAAAGCAGTCATTCTACAGTCAACTATGCATACGATAGGAGAAGTTGAAAACACACTATTAGCCAAGCCAGAAATTAAATTTTAGTGGTTTTTAGAATAATGGATTTAGCGGTTAACCGGCTTGGTCGAATAATTGGAAACTCTAACATAAGGTATACGATTTAAATAAATATTAAAACACCATATACAGATTAATTTACTTAAAAAAATACATTCTGATGCATATCTCTGATTTTTCTATATTAAAACATAATTTGATCCAAAAATATGTATGATTTAATATTATTAAAACTCAATATGTTAAGTTCCGAATACACTTGCAATATTAATTCCTTCTTAAAGTTACCCAGCAATATTATTGCACAATTTTTCGACATTGTTCTTTAATCTGTTACCACATATGGCAATATAATAAAGAACAAACAACGAGAAGTTGTGCAATAATATTGCCAGTGTATGGGTACATTAATACCAAGTTCTCGATTTTGTTCGTTTTTCTATTACCATATTTTGTAATAGATTAAGGAACAAAAACGTAAAATTGTGCAATAATAATGCTGATGTATATGTGCCATTAACGTTTTTCGTAATTAAATACATAATCCCAAGTTATAAGCAAGTAAAAATCGCTTGTTTTGCAAGAAAAGCGCCAAGTTGGCAACAATCAAACGAACATTAAAATGCGCTTAATTAGCAAGAAAAGCTCTAAGTTGGCAACAATCAAACGAGCATGTGTCTGTCGAGCATAACTCTGTGAAAAAAATATACCGTTGTTTTTTTTCTAAAGTGCTAAAGGTTGTGTCTTTGTTAATATTTTAATAAAATCAGTGAAAAAAAAATTATTATATGCATTTGCAGCCAATATAAAAACGTTTTGAGTGCATAATGCATAATTCGGTATCTTAGTGTCTATATATATTTTTGTTAAAAAATGCGAGTTGTCTGATGATCTTGAAAACAGAACAAATTTTGTTAACAAAAACAACTTTAATGGATTCAAAGCTTAAAAAATAGTGTTTAAAGTGTTTCTGCCCACTTATTTGCCCTTTTACATTCGACATCTAAAATTGTTCTCCATCCAATAAAAGAGTGCTGCTCCATGTTATCTCAAATAAAAGTGTGGAATCAATCAACGCATATGTAAAGGTCAGTACCAACTATTTGTATTAACTATATCCTCTTACACGGGGGTATCCAGACGCGAACCACCAAACTCTTAATATAAATTGAGTATGTGATAGAGGGGGCGTTCTTCAAAAAAAGTAGGTGGCCCCCTTCAGAATTAAAAAAGAATTTTTTCTACCTTCGGTAAAGAGGATCCCAGGGCCAAAAAACCGGTACGCGCAGTAAAATATATTAATGTGGGTACTCTAATGAAAGAAAATTTCCTCGGGATTTAAAAAATTATATTATTTTTAGAATCTACGATACGTAGTGCCCTCTACACCCGTTTTAAACCCCCTCGGGTGTATATAATTACTAGTTCATCAAATAACTTTTGAGTGTCAGTACCAAAATAACGGAAACTAGGTCACGACGATCTCAAAGGAGTTGGGATCCACGATAGATAGCGCCCTCTACACCCGTTTAAGCCCCCTCGAGTGTATATAACTACCCAGCCAGAAATTCCGATGGTCTGAAAAATCAAGCACTGGCAGAGCATTGTTTGACAATGGTCCAACAAATAAAGTGCTGGAAAAGCACTGATTTACAACCCTCTGCCAACGTCAGTAAAAAGTGCTTTGCCAGTACTTAATTTATCATTAAAAAGGAATTTTTTGGTTGTGTTACCAATGATTTGCCAACATTTTAAAATTTTGATTTTGGTACAGGCGAAGTACTCATTGCAAGTGCTTTGCCAACGTTTTATAAAATAAACGGCCAAGCCTTGCCCCGGTGTTATCAGTTTGGGGTTGGCAAAGCACTTAAATCTTCAGAAATCCAACGCTCTGTAAACGCTCATAACACTATTGAAAGCACTGGGACAACGCTTTGCCTTTCGTATTTTTCTGGCTGGGTAACTTAAGTTTGAGTTCCCAAAGTAACGGAAATTAGGTCACGGTGATCTCAAAGTCGAACTTTATTTTTTGATGTATGTTACAGTTTTTTGGAAATATAACTTTAATGTTTGGAGCATCTTCATGCAGTTTTTTATATAGAAAAACTTTCAAATGCCTGATTTATTTCTGTTGGAATTTAAGGACAATACCACTAGTAATATTTGAGGTACATATTTAATAGTGTCCGACCGAACAGTTCGGCCAAAAAACTATATTTTGTCGGTTTTTTGATATCTAGAGGCAATGATGACAAATTTTGGTATTGGAAACATGTTTGTTGAGCCGACTTAATTCGATTTTGTGTATAAAATTTAAGATAAAAGCCGAAGTTTAGTTATAAAGTTAAAAGTTCGGCCGCCGAACTGTTTTCTATTTGGCCGAACTTTCTGAGGCCGAACAGTGAATTCATTGCTTAACTACAGACTTTTCTTCAAATTTGACACTCAAAATAGCATCTAATCAGCCCAATAAACATTTTTCCATCCGACAAATTTGTCCATAATGCTTTAAAATACCGAATACAGACCAAATGCATTTTCTGGCCGAACTGTTCGGTCGGACACTAATATTTAATTCCCTAAGTTTAAAATTAAACCCGCTTCTAATCGGTTTTAGGGAATTCGATGGCTAAATAATCAATTGACGCAATCAAATGTTCATACAATTTAATTAATAAAAATCGGGGGATTCGCTTTGGAATACCTCCCTAGTACGCATGTGTACATTTTTATTGGTCCAATCTTACAGCGTTAAAAGTTGAATAGATTTTTTTTTAGCTTGTTTAAAGTAAATCTGTGAAATGGGGCATCCACTGAAAGTTATTTTAAATGGAGTACACAAATTGTTAACAAATTTTCAAATAAAAAATTGTAAATTTTAAACTTGGAAATTTATTTTTAATTCCCAAAATCAACTATAATTTTTAATTTGATCAACTTGGGTTAATATGTTTATAACGGAAAGGTTTTTATTTCTGTCCTCTGTATCGCACATAAAAATTTAATCTAAATCTGCGGAAACATGTCAGGGTAATTTACTTTTATGCGAATTAGATCATAATGTCATAACGATCAATTGTTATCTCTACTTAAATATGGCCTAGACATATAGACGTCTCTAGGTTTAATGCGATTTTGTAAAAATGTAAATTATTTTTCAAGGGCAATATCATAAAAATTTAATTTTTAAATTTATTTGATTTGATTCAATTGAATTTTTCATTAAATGAACACGCATATAAATTTTAATTTAGTTTTTTAATCTCAAAGAGTTAATTTTTAAATAAAAGCGACGCTGGCAAATTTAAATATGTTTACTCTTATATCAATTTATTCAATCTTTAACTGCGAACTCATATATTAGTTCTCATTTAGTGGGATAACTAGGTTAGATGAATGTTTGATGTTTGCATGGAGTTGTCACTCTATAGATTATTTGTTAGGACAATATCCTAATAAAGAAATATAGAGTATGGCCTCGAACTTGAATAATTTTCATTTTTATATTAGCTCTACTTTTCAAAATATTCCCGAATTTAACTTTTACCAAAAATTTATTTTTTCTTTAACATTTTTTATTTTTGTAACTACGAATAATTTTTAATATGGTTTCAAAGTATGGACTTTCAGTCTTAAGAACTATATCAATTTATTGCGACTGGTTAAGGGATATAGGATATCCTTGCAAATAAAAATTTTCAGAAAATTCAGTCTGAAGTACAATTTTTATAACTTTTTTTTTTAAATTAATTTTGTATGAATTTACTATGGAGAATATATAAAAAAGTACATTTTTGAACAGGCATGGTTTCAAATCGTTATTTTTTAGAAAAACGCACTTCATTGAACTAACTAAAACTATGTTGGTATAGGATTTGTCATAGACTCCTTATTTTTAAGGCATAACAAAATTTTGTAGTTTAAGCAATTTTTTCTTAAACAAAAAGGTAAAGTACGCGAGTTTTTTTTTTCATAAATTAAGTAACCAGTGATGTTTTCTAATTTACAAATTTTTTCCGGTATAAAACATTAAAAAAATATCCAATTTTCGACCTCTACCCCTCAATTTTAACCAAGCTTGGTATGGAAGGTACATAAGTGAAAGTATGGAAAGTAAGTAAATATCTCATCGTTCAAGTTTTGGGTGGTTGGCTCTAACGGTTGTGGAAATGTCGCGTTTTTAAAATGTGAAAAACTCGAAAATTTAATAAAAGTATCCGCGTTTTAAACCGATGTTTTTAAAAAAACAGTTTTTTTTTTTTAAATTTTCAAAAAATTATATGTTAATTATAATTTCTTCCACTAATATTTGGAGCTCTTACAGGATTCAAATTTATATATATTAAAATCTAAAAAAGATTCAAAATATCAAAGAAAAAAGATTTACTTAAACAAAACAATTTATTCAAAAAAATAAAAATATAAGTTTTTCACATAATTGCCCATAACTTTTTAACGGTTTAACTCATTTTAAAGGTACTCAAATTGTGGTTTTTCTAGTTCAAATTATGAATTCACTTCTTAATGGTAAAATTTTCAAAATCCGTTGTTCAAACCGCTGTATTTTAAAAAACTTTTTTTTCTAAAATGTTTTAAAAAAATAAATATTAATTATAAATTATTCTTCTATACCGTTACCTAATCAATATTTGGTACTCCTGCATGTTTCTGAATTATAAGGTTTTTAGTTAAATTTTGTCACATTTTTGTTTATAAATAACTCAGGATACCGTTAGGGCTCCACATAGGGATTTGGGCACGGCATAGGGATAAAATATGTACTTAACATATATTTTTTTAAAAATTAAAAAAAAAAACTGCTTTAAAATACAGCTTTTTGAACCGCGGTTTTTGAAAACAATTTTTGCACTAGTAAAACCACAATTTAAGTAGATTTACAATGACTCGTAGCTTAAGCCGTTAAAAAGATATGGAATATTATGTACTTTTTTCAAATTTTCGAATATTTTTTTTATTTTAAAACTCAATATTTTAAGATTTGCTGGGATTAGCTATCCTACATTTGGACGAGGTTATAGGTATATGATGTTGTACATCTTTTATACCTAGTTTGGTTAAAATCAGAAGAGGTGGAGGACATCTAGTGGTTGATTTTATATGTTTTCAGTCAGTAGCGTTTTTGTTTTCAATTTTGTTCATTTTTGCAAAAATATTATCAAAAAAATTAAATTTCCTACAAATTTTTTTTTGGTAATATTTCTTTAACTATAGCTAACTTTAAAATTCTAAGGCCATATGCATGATCTGAGTCCCAAAGTCTGATTTTCTGATTTTGTTTAACTGTGTTATTGATGTTTAAAATTATTATTTTTTTTTTATTTAACTCGATAATTTTGTTTTTTATTTTTATTTGCTTACTTTTATTAAAGTCTTTTCAATAAATGTCACCAAAAATTTTCTCCTGTCTTAAATTATCCATCAATGTAATTTATAACAGATTCTCTAATATAAATTTCATACGTTCGCCGAGTTGATAGAAATAAATTGACATTTGTTTAGATATTTTAAGCAAAGCAACCACAACATTTTTAGTTTGACACAAAAATGTTTACAAAATTTCTGTTGCGTACCTAAACTCACAAAAATTATTATTATTGCAAATTTTCTATACTAAAAATAGTCTATAAATATTAGACTTTAAACATTTTTCGTTATCATAATGTTGGAGTTCTTAATTCTAGTGGGAACAATTTATGACTATATTGTTGTATGGCAGTTTTTGAAGAAAGTTATGGTATATAAACTGTTTCTAAAACTTATGACTAACCTGTGAAAAACTTATGGGGAAGGATAAAGGCTCCATTAGCCTGGCCGTTCCGTGATGAATCAGCTGTTTTGTTCATGGTTTATGTGAGTTACTTTTTTGAAAAAACACACTATCCATAAAGCGGTTATGCGTTGGCAGAACGTTTTTTGCACAAAAAATTGTGCTTTTTAACATAGCTTAAATAAAATTAATTTTGAGAAATATGTATAACAAAACACATTTAAAAAGGAGCAATACAGTTCTGTCTTAGTATTATGCATCATATTTAAAAGTGCGAAATATAATAACATATTGAAAAAATGCTACTAATTGGTTGTAGTATTAGTAAAAAAAATATTTAGCTGGTACTGGCAAAACACATGCTTTGCAAACAAAATAGTGTTTTCCAAGTGCAATATTAGTTGTACCTTTGCTAACACGGTGGGTTTTATAAAAATAGCAGTGGTTTGCCAGTACTATGTTTTGACAATTTCTACCTGGGCATGTATTTTATCTCTTAAAGGTATGCAATATTTTTATTTTGTAAGTGTTGTTTGTATGTATGCTCTCACTGAAATTTGTATAGTAATTTTTGCTATACTTACCTTATTAATAGTTTTATTATTTCAAGCATACTTTTAGGCTGTTTTCAAATAATATCTCTATATATATAATTTAACTGTTAATTGACCTTCACAACTTGTTCATAAACAAAACTTTAACTCTCTTCACATCTAAGTATTCATTGAAAAAAAAAATTAAAAGAAAAATTTATTTAGACCTATTTTTCAAAGTCATCATAAATATTCTTTAGCAACTAAAAATTTGTTAGCTGCCTGCTTGGCACTCTGCAATTTATAATTTAAATTTTCTTTCATAATTTTATTTCTTTATTCTAAAAATACATTACTTTGCATTCAAAACTGTTGTTCGGCAATAGTAGTTTCCTTTTTTTTTATCTGTAATACATATTTCCTTTTTAAATATTTATTTATTATATAAGAGCTTTCCATTTACAATTCTTTATTTCCCAAATATACAATGTTGTTGTGAGCAAACATAAGTTTCCTTTAGTTGTTCTGCTTTTAACATGCATATTATCAGGGGCTTTTTTCTGTGAAATTTTTCTTTAGTATATTTTTGGTTAAATGATATCATAATGCAATTTCTTTTATGTTATTTATATTTTTACTTTTTCTATTCTATTTTTCCTGCTTCAAGGCTTTTTTGCATTTTTGTTGGTAAATAAACTTGGTCATTTCCTGTTTTTGTTGAAGCGCCTTAAAATAGGCTAAATAGGTAGTGTTAGATTATAGATTCTTGTTTCTTTTACAAAAGTTTAAGTTTCTTTTGAAAATTTATAGTTTCCTTTAAGAAGCTTACTATTTAAAATTTATAAATTATTATTTAAGATTTGAACAAAAGTTTTGTTTGCTTTTGTAATTTGTTTAACAATCAGTTTCGGCACATCCTTGCAAGCGAAAGTCCTCAGCATGCTTAGAATGGTACGCTTACTTCGCAGAATCTAGAAAGTAAAGTTAAGCTTACCTTGTGACATTTCCCAGGAAAGTTTCGTAACTTGTCACTAGTAGTAAATTTCCACCTCCATGACAACTACTCTCTAAAAAAAAAGACAGTAGAGTCAGCAAAATTTTTGCTGGGAAGATCCTTGCAGAAAAATTGGTAATATCAGCAAAACAAATTTGTTCAATGTTTTTCAACTTTATTCTTTAAATTTTTAAGTTTTGATTTTTTCCTCTAGCAGAATTGGATTTCGGTGCTAATTACATTAGCGGAGTCGCAGTTTTGTATTGTTTTTCTGTTTAAAATACAACTCTGAAAATATCGAGTAGTTACTTTTAAGTATCGAGTACTCAAAAAAACCAGTCGATACCCTGTACTCATTATTTTACCAGCACTAGTGGGAACTCAATGTAAAACGGGCACTTTCTTTTCATTTAATAAAAATATTTTTTTGAAATATATTTTGATAAAACATCTTTAGTCGACTTAGAAAAAATTTTCAAGGTTATTCTTGTTAATGTAACTTTTTAGTACGCATATTTTTGTCTGAGCCTTATTTTGCACAATTAATGTTGCAAGGATAAACTAATTTTTTTAAATTTTAGTTGTGATAACAATCATTCGCTTCGAACAGAAATTCTGCCGCGACAATAGAATTTCGATTGCATCAACAAAAATTCTTTGGTAGTTACTGAAAAATTCGGTATCTACAACCGAACCATTGGCTACAAATACGGTTGCAACTACCGATTCGGTTTGTGGGTCTAGCTTTAAAAATTTGTTCAAACTCTAACTCTTTAAAAAACTAAATAAAATAAAATAATTTTTAAAGAAAATATGTAATTATGGTATCACTCCAAAAAAATTTAACTCTCCTTTGAAATAAGTGCTTTTGTCAAAAGTTCGACTTTTAAGGCGAAAGTGGAACTAGATTGAGCCTTGCCACTTTTACTTAATTTTCACCCTCAAACATATTTACTCTGTCTGTTGCTAGGGCGATAAAAGTGTGTAAAAATTCCTTGGGGTGCCAACTTAAAAGGAAACTACAAAGAGGTGATTTGGCGGATTTAAATAAATCTTCACCATGATGTACAAAACAAAAAATTATTTTACACGTGTATTTTTTAGACAATATTTTTGTATGAAAACATGTCTAAAACTAACGAAACTCATATTTTTGATGCCCATATTGCCTATCCTTTTTGCCCTGGCTACTATTTATTGAAATATATAAACACTGAATGAATTATCCTTCATGATATTAATGAAACAATTTTATAATTTTTTTTTTTTTTTTTTTGTAGATTCAATGAAGAATTTCATTATATCCAAGAAATTTTATTAATATTAAGAAATTTTTCATAACTTTTTTTCATAAAATTTCATAAAAAAAATTCATTCGATTTCATAAATTATCTTTTTATAAATTTAATGAAAATTTTCTTTAGAGCTATGAAATTATTACAACGACTTTTTTTATTTTTTCATAAAATTTCATTATTTCATTAATTTTCATATATTTCAAAATATAATTTTAAGATTAAATTCTCAAGTGTTTAACATATTTTATTAAGTGCTTTATTATTTCAATGTATCCTTTTATTAAATTTGGACTTCTATGAAATTATTTAAACAATCATATGAAGCGGGCTTAGTTCCACTGCATTTTTCAAGACATTCATGAAGAGTTTTATTAATTCCAAGAACTTCTTAATATTCAAAAAATTTTATGAAACTGTTTCACAAATTCTTTGAACGTTTCAGTGTTGGAATGATTTATTAGTTTTATGAAGATTTTGATTAATTCTACAAACATTTCACAAACCTTGATTTGTTTCATAGATTTTATGAAGATTTTCAATGGACGAGTTCCAGGGACAATTTTCATTAAAGCTATAAAGAAATTCATTTCTGAAGTGAAGATATTTCTCTCTGTGAAATAAGGGTTATATAAGATAATCTCTAAGTCTTAAAGTGTTATGATTAAGAAAATCGAAAAAAGCCTATAAACTACCTGATAAAAATTAAATTTTTTTTTTTTTTTTTTTTTTTTTTAAAGAGAGGCAACACTCAGGAAATACTTCCTATATTTAGTGTGTTGCTTTCTTTGGAAAGGGATAGAGATGAAAGGTGGGGAAAGATGAAGGGCTTCAGACATGGCAACACTGTAATTGCGCGAGATGATAAGTCTTAGAACAGTTGTTGCTCGCCACCTGATGGAAAGTTGGCGAACTTATTGAAGCTTTTTGGTTCATAGCCCTGATTCATTATTTTACTTCGGTTGGGTTAATTGCTATGGGAACACCGAAGGTGGCCATTGCGATACGTATGAGGCATAGAAAAAACTCATACATATTATTTTGATGTTGCCGGCACCGGGGATCGAACCCGGGACCTTCTGTGTAAAAGTCCAACGCGCTAACCATTACACCACAACGCACATGTCTAATTTTTTTGCCCTATACAACATATCCAACTTTTATTAATATCTGTGGGTACACCACTGTGTAGCTTCCTCGTTAGGTAATGTTATAAATTTAGATTTTCTATTGATTTTAACTTAACAAGAACTAGCACAATATACTAGGCTCTTCATTTTATCCTTATAGTATGCTACAAAATATAAAATTTCGAAACTCCTTAAAATGTGTTTTAAACTTTAAACAATTTATCAAAGATAACATTATATTATAATTACTTTAGCGTCTCTAAATATATTATAAATTGGCAAATATTTACTTAACCTCAAAAATGTTAATAATTATGATACAAGTTTTTATGCATATAAATTTATAATGAACTGGCTTCATTTGTACAAACGTGGAAAATACTTAGTTATTATTATAAATTTCAATGAAATACTTTTTGTGGTTATAAACAAAATTTTAAACATAAAATAATTGACAAATAATAATTAGAATAAGCATTTATGACAAAATTTTTGACTAATGGAAATAAGTTAAATAAATGTCTTTAAAATTCATGAAAATCTTAACAAAATTTATATACTCACATACATATACAAATTTTATGGAACAATCAAATATAACTTATCATCAATTTTATGAACATGAGGAATAATGATGACAACAATGAAAACTAAAGTGACAAACAAATATAATTGTATTTAAATTTCAATTGATTGATAATGCTAACTGTATCATAACTTTACATAAAACATTATAAATTTTGCATACAAAGATATTTATACTAGGATGTCATTTAAAAAACAATTTGTCGATTTTCATTCATTACAGTTTTATTCCAAATGGAAAAATTCTATATTTTTGTTTTTTGGTCCGAATTTTGACCAAAAATGGTCCAGTTTTGAAAAAAAGTGTATTTTTATTAAAAATTTCTAAAATTGGAAATTTACAAAAATATAATTTCTTATTTGATTTATCCATTTAATATAACTAAAATTATGCAGATATTTAAATCTGACTTTATCGGATATCGTTAACTCACTTTAGCCTGGGATCAAAATTGAGCCACAAATTTGATAGAAATGAAAAATCGCATTTTTTTAAATAGAAATTTAACTAATAGAATGAAGTAAGAATCTTTAATCAGAATAATTTTGAGTATATTAAATGATTAAATGAACTAAAAAATTACATTTTTTAAATTTTTGAATTTTGAGAATTTTTAATAAACATACACTTTTTTAAAAATAGGCCATTTTCGGTCAATATTCGACACTGGTTAACGTCTTGCAAACAAAAAAAAATCTAATTCTTTCATTTGGAAGAAAACTGTGTGGTGTAATAAATGAAAATCAATGAATCGTTTTTTAAGGGGCATGCTAATGTACACACAAACACTTATACAATGTACGTAAAGTACATTTTATCATGCAACACCTATCACTACTACCACACCATATGTATATGATTCAATTTTTTCACAGTTATGCTTGTGTGAGTATGTTAAGCATGAGTAAAATTATACATGTTTGATCTTATTATTTATGGCAGCCATATTCATACACATTTTCATACATTTACACTCAGAGAAATAAACCCGTAAAAATAGCAGAATAAGCTACTAAAATTTAGTTAAAATTACGTTGCCGAAGAAACTGCTGAAATTAGCAGTTTTTTTTTTGCTAAATATTAAAAAAAAAACAGCAAAAATAAAATTATTAACTTTAGAAAATTTTAGTTATATACAAGTTGAGTTTTTTTGCTATTAATATCTTACTAAAGTTTGCAAACAAAAAAACAAAAAAAAATTAAATTACAAATATACGGAGGTTGTAAGCTCGCTAAAAATTAAAAATAACATAAAAATAATCTCGATGTATATAAAAATGAAAAAAACTAACAAAACTGTAAAAAATTATTAACTTTAGAAAATTTTAGTTATATACAAGTTGAGTTTTTTGCTATTAATATCTTACTAAAATTTACAAAAAAAAAAAAAATTGCTAGTTTTAACAATTTTTTCTGCAACATCATATTAAACTAATTTTTAGTAGTACATATTAGCAAAAACTGTTACAAAATGTTTTCCATCAGTGTAGATTATAACTTCAGCATAAATTGACAACTATATATTTATAGACTTACACATACAGGTATATGGTAGGGCTGTGTTAGTATCAAGGGGACAATTATGGCAACATTTTATCAGCACCTTAATCACTAACATGGTTTAAAAACCGAGACTGTTTAAACTCAGATTTTTTTTTATTTTGTACAGAAAGAATTGTTCTGCCAATAGCTAATTGTTAATATCTGCTTTTGGATTTATGCAGTCGATTTAAACTAGTTGAGTTTTCCGAACTCCGTTTCTACAATTTTGAGGGTCAAAATAAAAAGTAAAATAGATTTTTAAAATGTTTTATTAAAACATAATTAATTTCAAAATTACAAATCAGAATTCACATAAATTACACCTTTTGGGTAAGTAAAACATACATATATTTTACCACTAGAGGGCGTGCTTTGATTACAAGAAATCTTCTTGCAATTTATGTGTTTAGTCAAACATTAAGTAGAGAGTAATCTGAACACAATAGCCAAATTTTATTGTAATATTTTTATACCACTAATTTAACCAAATAAGAGCTACCCTACTTATCCATGTATAAGGGAAACTAGTTAACCCTCTAGTGTACTAATTTTTGGAAGGAAATTTAACTCATTAACATAGAAGACAAACAATTGAAAATCCCGCAACACTACAAAAAAGATAAGAAACAACATTTTTAAAAAAAAGTTTGATAAAGAATGAATTGAAAGCCCCAAAAATGAGATATGGCAAATAAAAGCAACAATCCCACACTAATAGAAAATAATTAGTTTTTGCTAAAAATTAGTTAAAAATGATGTTGGAGAAAAAACTGATAAATTTAGGAGTTATCTTTTTTTGCTAAATATTAGTTTTTAATTGATTAATTAATCTGCTTAAATCAGCAAAACAAAAATTCTATATATTTATTAGCAGACAAAAAAAAAATATAAAAAAATGTGAATTTTTAAAAGTTTTATGCGAATAAAAATCTACCCTTCTGAAATAAGCAATCTGCAATTTGTTAACAAAAATGTCTGTTGATTTTAGCAAAATATACTGCTATTTGCATTCTTCTAAATTTATGGTAAATATAGCAAAAATTTGGTTGATATTACAATATTTGTTTGCTCTTTGTAGTCTATAAATATTTAGTAAAAGTTTTTGCTAATTTTGGCAGAGTTTTTTTTGCTTCTTCTCTTTAAAAAAATATGCTAATTTTAGCAGTTTTTTTTCTACAACGTAATTTTTAGTAACTTTTTTTATGCTAATTTTACAGGTTTATTTCTATGACTTTATAAAACATAAAAAAGTTATAAGTGATAATGTGTGTCGGAAATTTTGCGATCTCACTCCTTAGTGCTTACTTTTACCAAATTTCTTGTAAATTATAAACTTTTTCAGTAAATTTTAAAGTTTTTGAAAATTTTTTGTAATCTTAATTTATCTTATGGACGGAAAACGTAATAATTTTTATATTCTATCGGAATAATTAAACTTCTTTAATATGATAATGAAAATATATTTAAAATATTTCCTAAAAGTTTAACAGTGCATTAAGACAGACTTGCGCATTAGAGGGTTAATATTGAGTGTGGAAAAACACAGACTTTCAGTTTTTACTTTTTCGTATGGTTTGAAATTACAATAGCAAAAACTCTTACACACACATTATGTCGTTATTATTACAAAATTCATTTTATGAAATTTCATTTAATTTATATTTGATAAATATAATTTATCTCATATTTTCTTAAAGATAAAGTAACATAAACAACAGGAACAAAAAAAATTTGGGAAATAAGAGTAAGCTAAATTATTAGCAGCCCCCTAAATTATGCTTTTAACATTATTCGACATATACTACATATTGACTATTAACACAAAAAATACCAGAATTATAACAACTTTTCTGATATAAGAACAAAGGTAAATGAAGAATCAATATCAATAGTCATTAATAATATCTTGGATTATATAATTTATAAGAAAAATAATGGTAAAAATAATAAAAAATATTTGGTTAATAATAATATTGCATATTGTTGGGAGAATACTAATGACAATTTATTTTTATTTTCCCTTTCTTTCATTTTCTTACTTCATTCCTGTCTATTCTTTACAATCAATTATTTCTAACAATTTTTATTTTTTTTTCTCATCTTGTGCATTTCCAATATCCAATTATTATTATTTATTGCCTCCTTCTACTTTATTAATAATATTGCAAAATCATGTTTCTTTTATCTTGAAGTATACTTTAAGGTGACTGTTTTTAAAATGAATGATTATTTGGTTTAGAAAAGAAAAAAAATAAATATTTACCAGACATATTTTCAACTGGATTTTTCTAAAGCCAGTTAGAACTCTAAAACGAGTTCAATAAAAAAAGCTCCAGAGTTTATTCCAAGTTTTTCTAGAACTAATTCCAAATGAATTACTTAAATATTGTAATTCCAGAACTTATTTGTTTTAAATCAATCAGCGATGATAAAAAAAGGACATACAACAGCTGTGTGTATGAGATATTTCATAACCATGTCAATGTATTAAGAGTAATTTTTGCTGGGTTACAATAATATTGTAATAAAAATAAAATTCCTGTGAATTTGTGCAAAGATTTAAATAATTTGTAAATTAGAATAATTAACAGAAATCGTCTTAGATAATTCTACAGAAAATAAAATATTTGATACTTAAACCCTAAAAATAGGCAACACGTACTAACAAATAATTTTAATGGTTAGTCTGACCATGGTTATTTTTTAAAGCTATAATCTGTAAAAACCCAAAAATATCACACGCTCGTCTTATTTGGAAAATGTTCTTAAAATTCTAAAAAAATATTTTCAGTCATGTCTCTCACCTTGGTTGAAGATTAAAAGAAAATGTACATATTTGCATTTCATTTAAAATGTATACCCTTTTTCAAAGAATGTTTAGTATAGCTTTAAGGCAACAAACATAAATAAGTCTCATTGTACAATATTTACATAAAATCGAATTATTTTGATCTTTTTCCAAAAAATCTTTCTTTTCCAGTTAACACAAATTATCACTTATAATTGCAACAGTATTAAAAGGAACCCCAATAAAAATTTCAAGATAAAAATAAGGGAAAGTTTAATACCATTTTTAAGGAATATGGCTACAAAATAAATATTAAGATCTGCTAAAGGTCTGAACTATCAGGATATGTTTATTAAATTTAAATTAAGAAAGCTAAAAATTATTCTGCATTTTAGTCAATTTAGTTTCATTTAATACAAAAAATTGTTAAATTCACAATTGTATGGTATTTTTAAAATTTCGAAATTTGTTAAATTTCCGATTATGTGATGTTTTTGGATATTCGAGTATTGTAAAATTTCTTCTAATTTCTTGTATATAATCGATAATTTTTCGAATTCGTATCTAACACGATTTTTTAACTCCAAAAATAAGTAGAATTTTATACTAATACACTCATAGAAATAAACCTTTAAAACAGCAAACGAAGCTACCAAAAATTAGTTAAAAATTACCTTGCAGAAAAAACTGCTAAAAATGGCAGATTTTTTTACATTAAATATTAGTAATATAATGATTGTAAAAATAAATCTGTTGAATAAACAAATATTTAGTTATATTTGAGCTAATTTTAGTTAAATGAAAGTAGCAAAATAATCTGATAAAATCAGCAAACACATATACTAAATAGTAGTAAAAAAAAAAATGTGAAATTTTTAAAGTTGTTTTTTTTCCATGCGAATAAAAGTTTGCCCTTATGAAATAGACAGTCTACAATTTTTTAGCAAAAATGTCTGTTGATTTTAGCAAAATAAACTTTATTTGCATTTTACTAAATTTGAGATAAATATAACAAACATTTTGTGTCTACAAATATTTAGTAAAAGTGAGTGTAGACATTCCATTATTTATTAAATAAACTTTTTCGATCTTGACAAAATTTATGTTTAATGATCTTTCGAATTTCAGGATTAGATTGTTTCTAATCCACAAGTATCGAGTGAAATTGTGATTTCACGGCTAATGTTATTTTAATATCCCTGAATATCCCAGCAAAAACACACCTTACCAAATAATGAGTCGAATAATCTAAACTCGAAGGCTTGGACGTGTTACCCTTAGTATTATAATTCTAACCTTTTTATATGAAATGTCCCAAAGTAATGAGTTATGCATTACTGGCAGCCTTACGTAAATACGAATTATAATGGGTTACCTATATGCATGCAAGGATATGACTAATAAGTATTACCAGGAGAAAAAAAATTATGGGTCTAAAAATAGAGAAAGAGTTATTATTTTTTTAAAACATGGCCGAGCCGGGAATCGGTCCTAAGTCGTCAGCTTAACAGAAGACTGTTCTATACTCTAAAACCACCGAGGCATTTAGTATTTGATAGTTCAAAACATAAATGAATTTTTCTTCTATGAAAATTCGTTCAAGATACATATACCAAAAATCACACCTTTCCCTATAGCTTACAATAATACGAATTATAATGAGTCTTAAAATAGATTTCCAGAAACATTTTGTATCATTATATTTCGCCAGAAAGCAATAAGATGAATAACCTATTATTGTTCATCAATTATTTTTTGTATAAGACCATTATGAGTTTCTTTTTTTTTAAACCATTATTTTATTATTTAAAGTAAATCGTTAATTTATATAAATAACAGGTTGCAACACAACTTATACTGTAATATAACAGGTTCTAGTTTCTGTTCTACAACCAATTCTTTGCATATGGAGTTTGTCCCATTTGCAATACCTCCAAACTAGAACAGGTTGCTTTAGAACCGGTTCTAGAACCAGTTATATAACTGGTTCTGGGAGAGTAAAACATTACATTTTGACTCCCAAGAACTTGTTCTAGAACGGGTTCCATGTAACCGGTGGTAAAAGAAGCTGTTCAAAGGTAATCTGTTCTAAAAAATTTTGTTGGGATATATATATATTTGTTTATTTAAATTTTAAAACTGTATAAAGTTTATACTTAAGAGAAAGTCTTAAACTTTGTTCACCACTAAAAAGTCCAAATTTTAGAAATTTGTTTAGACCACGATAACGTTAAATCTACGATTTTTATAAAATCCCTGACGTAGAGATGTTTTCGAAGTCCTTAATAAAGTCAATTTTTTATTCTTTAATTGTGTTAATTTTCCAAACTTCTTTAAATTTTCGAACTTCTACAATAACTGAAATTTACGATTTTAGTTAAATCCACGATTAAAAAAAAATGTTTCCAACATTATGAAATCTGTGATTTAGTGAAACGTTCGAGCTCGAAAAGTTTCGAATTTTTTAAACCATCGATTAAGTAAAATTTTCGAATTAAATAAAATACACAATTAATAAAAATTTCGAAGTTTAATAAATTGTTGCATTAGAAAAATTTTTCGAAATTTATAAAATCCACGATTTGGTAAACTTTTTGAACTTTATTAAATCTGTTAATATGTAAATTTTTCAACATTGTAAAATCTACATTTTTGTGAAATTTTCGAACTTGACTAAATTGATAAAATCACAACGCTGAGGGAATTATCAGCATGATATGAATTTTTGCATAACATCAATGAAATTGCAATGTGATTCGTCCGTTGAAATTTTTTATTAAGTTAATGCAAGTTTTCATAAAATGCTATGAAAAATATAATTTTATTTATTAAAACTTGCATGTATTCAATGGAGAAATTTATTTAAAAATCCGTTTCATAAAAAGGATAAAGCTTTTTATTCATTTTAAGAATAGTTTCGTTCATTTTGTGAATAAAATTTCATCGATTTACTGAACAATTTAATTATTTTTCGTCCAACCAAATTCTGTCTGTGTATTATATTTTTTTTTTCATTATTATTTCACTACAAAGTTCTGTTACAAATGCTTTAATATATTTACTATAATCATAGTAATAACTTTCATTCTTAAAAAAGCTATTTTCAGGTAATTTAATTTCAAATTTATTGCACAAAATATTGACAAATATTGACCTTGTCTAACAAACAGCATTTTAAAGCATTTTTAAAAGTATTTAAAGCAAATACAATTTTTGCTACAATTTTGCTACGAATTTATTTAATAGATTTAATAGCGCGAAATAATTAGAAAGACATGCTTGAGTTGCTCATCTTTTAGTTTAAGCGGTTTGTCTTTACTAGGCTAAACTAAATAGTTTCGACTTTAGTTTTTTCTAAAAATGGCTTTCATTTTTATCTGTTATCTTTTCTGTTTCCATCTTCTTAGAAGAATATAGTGTTGTCATTGCGATTAAAGAGCCATACCCAGAGAAAATTTCTTTAGCAAGTTGTAATAAAATTTTTTCACTAAAACTAATGAACTTTTCTTCACAATGAAAAAACTTTATAGTTTTATTGAAACTATTTTTAATGAAGCTTTTTCTTTATTTGTATGAAATTTATAATAAATAATATGAAATTTTTCATTAAATTTTATGAAAGACTGCATTAATTTAAGAAAAAATTTTAATGGACGAGTTCCAGTTTCAATTCATATATCTAATGCAAAAATTCATTGATATGATGCAGACAATTATTTCAGTGTACAATAGGGTGCTTTAAAATTCTAGACGTCGGAAATTTCCACCAGCTCAATGCCCAAACAATGCGTCTACATGTTAAAAGTGTAAATAACTAAAAATCGCTGGACAAAAGTTTTTATCTTAAGGTCGCTAAATTGCGATAAAGTTTCGTCTATGGGTTAATAAACATTACCAATTTTTAAAATGATTAATATTTAACACAGACCAAGATACATCAAATCTACAAAATATTTTGGCGGTAATTACTATTATAAAGTCAGATTTTTAAATAATAAAACAGTTTTCGTGAAAATGCGAATTCAAAATTTTCAAATGAAAATACATTTTGGTGTTATTTTTCATGAACAAAAAAATTAATACAAAAAAACATAACAAGGAAAATGAATTTATTAGAGTCCTTTTAAATGAAAATAGATAACTTAATAGTTTAAGTAAAAAGCAAAATTATTACATATCGTCACCTAAAATCCAAAAGGTCGTATTTAACCAAAATATATTATCATCCCACAAAATTTTACAAGTTTTCGTCCAAAAATACCGATTTTAATAACGACAAATAAAAGGCCGTAACTGCAAATTTCCATATATTTATTACCCAAAAATTCGTGTAGTGAAGTTTTTGCATTTTATGTAATGATTTATACTGTTTTTTGTTTAACCAATTTAATTTTATTTATTTTCTGGAAATAAATAGATTAATTCTATCAATTTTCTCGAAAGTTTTTGAATAGTTAAAATGCGGTTTGTTTTAAAAATACTTACGACGAATAGATTAAAATATATAACTTGACTTTTCTTATCTTAAACTTTTGTTTTATTTCTTTAATAAATTTTTGTATTGAAATTACGGCTTTAAACAATCGAGTACAAAAGGCCGTAACTAACATTATAATGTTAATTACTTAAAAACTACTATTTTCCTTAAATTTTTTTTTTTTCAGAAAAAATTCCGTCTGTGTTTCTTAAGCATAATTCTAAAATTTGGATACTAAATGTTAAGTAGTTTTTAGTTATAATGTTTTTTGTCTCTCCTGTAAAGGACTTAAAAGTGTAGTTACGCCCTTTTGAATTTTAGATATGACGATATGTTAAGAAATAAATAAAACAAAAAAAAATATTTTTTTTGTTTTGGCGTCTTATATTATAAAACTTACTCTGTATAATTTCTACTCTGCCATTAAATGTTATAAATAAGAAATCTTTTCTCGACAATGTATTTAAATTAAAAAAGGGTCCATTATGTAAAAGTCGTTCAGAATAACAACCCTGCGGGAAATGAACCAGTCACTGGTATGGTCACGTGACTAGAGCTTTGTGTGTATGAACCTGTCCTAGTTTCGGTTCTGTTATATGAAAGTGACCGGTACTTTTAACATGGGCTTGTCATAGGAGGTGGCAATTGCTACCTTTGGAGCACCTTGTGATGTGGCGAATATCTTGACGAAGGTTACCTATCACCGTACCGACTGAAATTAATTCGCGACTTGACAAGTTAGAAGTAGGCAGTGTTAAAGTTGGATAATTTTAGGAATTATGTGACATGCAACAGGACCAGTGGGAAAATAATTATCACGTGACTGGTGTAGGTGTACGTATCGTAGAACTGGAGAATAGCTTTTTATTGAAAACTAGTCACATATTAAGTGCAGTGTGTGCTGTTACTGGGGTAGTTTGAATGGATTAATTTGTGAATTACCACTGGTCTAGGGAGAACATGTCGCCGGGTATGCGAAAAGTTATTAGCAAATACCCTTTTATTCACCGTGTGTCATATTATATGCGAGTTGCTAAATTGTCCGTCCGGAACCAGTCACTAAACTTCCCCAAAACAGTGTTCACAAAACCTTCAAAAAGGCACAACAAAAATCAATTTTAAAATAAGTTTGTTTCAGTGTTATATCCGATTTGTAGCAGTCAAGGGACTGAATCCTTTGTCATTGAACCAGTTCAATGACCAGTAAGAACTTCAACTGCATCGGCCCTAGTTGCTTCAGTACACTATAATGTTATGTTACTTTTTCTCCAGTTACATGATATACCTGATACCAACTTGTCAATGTTTTGTCACCATTACTATAGTCACGCGATGGGTCATTTCACACAAATTAACACTTTTTGGTACAACACAATTTCGGTTTCACAAGCTTCGTACGCGCCACCCAATCATATATCACAAAATCGTCACTTAGGATCAATCGACCCTTCATTTCCCGCAGGGAAATAACTCATATATTATGAAAAATACCCAGGATAACGTTATCCTTCCTACAGTGGGTATGACATTAATTTTTATTTTAAGCTTTAAGGAGGAATTTTTAATTAATATATTGAATCTATCATTGCTTGGTGCATACCGGCTCTTAAAATATAAAATTATAAAAAATGTTTTTTTTTTTCAAAATCACAAAAAACGCGAACTCCTTGGAAACCGTTAAAAATTTATTAAAGGTTTGTTCTACAATCTTAAATATAACAACATTTTGATTCAGAATTCATGGAGAGATCCTGAAGGAGGTAATTATAAGTCATTACAAATTTAAAGTAAACTTTTTTTATAATTTGTATGTACAAAATATTAGAAAAGTTTAAATTTGTATTAGGTTTTTCTGAAATTTGGATCATATGTTAGTGTGGTCCCATCCTTGAGCATCACAAATCAGACTACGTCTAGTTTCTTCATACGATTTTTGAAGCACCCTAGTGTACATACTACATATAGACAGATAGACAAACAAAAGACATCATGGCATCGGTTGTCTTCAAATCGGTGATGAGAATGATGATGATGATGACGACTGATGGATGATATAACCAACTAATCATCTTGGTAAAACATTGTTTTATCACAAAAATTGTTTACCAGCATATTAAAAGTTACAACAAAAAAAAAGTTAAGCTTTATTTAAACACGAACTAAAAACCGACTAGAAGAAAAATTGTAGTTAAATACTGTTCATTTGTATATAGTTCGGTTGTATGCCAGGATAATGATTTTTAAGCATATTGCACATTTTATTTTTTTTTTTGCCAAAGTCATTTAACTACTTAAAGAGTTTAAAATCATGTTCTTTTTGCCATATTTTCGTTTTAGTTCTCTATCATCAGATTTGTTGTTGTGTTATATAATTATGTATGCATAAACTTGTATGTATTTTAGAGTATTAAATAACAAATTAATGACTCAGCAGGATGGTAATGATGTAAGAGCTGCTATAATATAAATATGAAATTAATAAATTTACGGAACAGAAGGCTATGAAAATAAGCAATTTAATCATTTTTTATAACTATAGCAATTTTTCATTTAATCGTGGCTTTGATTTATAATAAAATACATATATCAATTTTTATAACGCCATAAAGTAGGCTTTAATTTTATTATGAAAATACGACTAAAAGTAGACCTTGAAATTGCATCTATACTATATTACATATTTATGAAAACATTGATACAAATTTACTGTATGTTATAATCAGGGACAGGAACTGCATGCTCTAAAAACGTATGTTTTAGGCGTTTTGATATCCATAAAAAGTACAAAATATGCACTAAAAATTAAAAAATATGCACTTATATATTTTTTATTTTAAAAGCATAAAATATACAATTTTAATTCAGTTTCATTGCTTTCTCAACTAAAAATGTTTGTAGAAAATTTTACAGTTTTTGTACTTACTTTTAGTACAAAATCATGTTTTAGGAAAAAAATGTTCCTATTCTCTATTTAAAAATTACAAAATTTTTACTAGTTCTCGTTGCTGATTTTACCAAATAATTTACTAATCTTTTAAAAACGAGTTGCTAAAAATTTTAACATAGAAAATGACCGCTCAACTTCCACGGTTGCCAGATCACAACCGTGGAAGTTGAGCGGTCATTTTTGTTTAAACCATAATAATTATTTTGTTGTCTATTGATTTTCTGAGTTTGCAACACAATGTGTTGAGGTAATACAAGCTTATCTGGGAAGTTAGGAGTTTCGTTGAAAAATAAAAAAAAAAAAATGTGCAAAGTGTAAAAGTAAATTTATTTGATTTGCATGCTTTTAAGTAATTTTAATTAAAATTTAAAGTTGATTTGTGTTGTTAAATATATCCTCTGCCTTTTATTTTAATTTTATTTATTAAGACAAAATTTGAATTATATTGAAAAAAAAGGACATTTAAAAAACACTAAATTCTGTTTCTCTTAATCCTAGTTTGCATATACACTTTAAGAGAATACAATAAAATGCATTTACGGCAAAATATAGAACAAAATATGCAAAAGTTTGCGCTAATAAATCGATACCAATTTAACGCAAATTCTTTAATTTGCAGATATTTCGTTAACCCTATTCTCAGACTTAAGCGAAAAACATGCATTTGCATGAACTTCCGGTACCTGGCTATACAAGTTAAATATTTTTCTTGATGTTTAATTAAAATCGATTTAATTCATTCTATCATTTAAAAAAATTTTTGTTTTTGAAAAAAAAAAACATATTTCTATCATTAATTATACACAATTATTTATAATTTATAGCGTTCATTAAATAACACTGCAACAAGAAAAAAATTCCCGAATGAGTCCAGTATAAAATGAAAATAGACCATTTGTATATCAAACCCTTCAAAGAGATTTGCGAAGTTAGCTCTTATTGATTTTGTACACTCATAATAATCCATGCTTAAAAATACAAATATATTTTCGTAAATTTTTTTTCGTAGAATGTACAAACATTTTGTTTATATTACAAAACTTTTGTATAAAACAAATTATATAAATTTACAAATTTCGTAAAAAATACAAACATAATTTCGTAATATTATTTTAGTACATTGTACAAAAATTTGTAATGTTACAAATATTACATATGGATGTTGATGTGGTTAGAGGTCGGTTTTGCAATTAGAAGGTTGCGAGTTCAACTCCTGGCCAGGACAATTTTTTTTTTTTTTAGTTTTTATATTTTTTTTTGTTTATTAATGTTTTTTAAATTTCTATGTTTTATTTTTTTATTTCATTATTACTATTTTTGTGTTTTGATATAAATGGATATTTTGTATTTTGTTTAATAAAGAGGATCCTAAAACAAGTTAAAGAGGACCCGAAAACACTACTTCCACTTTATTTACCGGGTTTAGTATGAAATTCAATAAAACAAATATTTAAAAAGATAAAATATTTAATAATAAAATGCAATTAGTTTGAAATTGTTATTTAAGTTTTTTATTTTTATTATTTTTTTATTTTGTTTTTTAATATATTATTTGATATATTTATAAAAAATTATATTATTTTATTTAGTTCAAAAAACATAATAAAAATATTTAATTGCCATTTTACCTTTTTTATTAAATATTTGTAGCATATTTTTCTAGTTTTCATAAAAATTTCATAAAATTTTCGACTTAAGTTCCTTTTTAGTTTGTTGTATTGCATCAGCTACTTTGGTGCAAATGGTAGAGGTCTCTACTTCAACACAGCAGAACGTCACTAAATCGTGAGTTCGATTATGGTGTGGCACCATTACATTTTTTTTTTTATTTTTAAAATAAACCCGTAAGGTATGCACCACATTTTTATTTTAAAAAAGTTTTTACAAAACTTTACGAAATGTGATTTGTATATTCTACAAATTTTTTCGTAATGTCAAAATAACCAAAACTTTCGTAAAATGAACAACGGTTTTCGTGTATTTTACCTATAGATTATTATGAGTGTATATCCTCTTGAAGTTGACTTATTTCTGACCATTTTATTAATTACGGTGAAAATAATATGTCTGTACAAAAGTTATGTTGTAGTATTTACATACTAAATTTGATATTAAACTAAAAAAATCTTTTTTTTGTCAACGTGGTCCAGACAACATTTAGAATAAGTAATTCTTTTTTGGTTTTTTATTTTTAACTTTTGGAGAAATTTTTACAAATTTTGCTTGATATAAAATATATTTGAATGACTTTTTAATGGCTATTGAGTAGTATATTTGTTTTTAAAAAATTTAAAAATTTAAGTGTTGTACACTCAAAAAAAAAAGTTTGTAAAGTCAGCAAAAAATTTTGCTGAGTCAGCAAAAGGAGGGTGCTAGCAAAAAAATTGTTAATGTCAGCAAAATCTTTTGCTGAAAATCAGCGTTTTACTAACTTTGTACTAACTTATTTTTTTGAGTGTAATGAAATTTTATCACATGGAGCACTTACATAAACTTGACGCTTAACTTTTCTTTTGACCACAACTGTTGCGGAATTCACTTTTGTATTAAATGTTTTTTATAAGTGTACACTCAGGAAACTTCTGCTTTAATAATATGTTTTTGTTTGGGTTTTTAATACAGTTTCTTTATTTTTAATGTAAATGTCAGTCATTTGTAGAACAAATTAAATTTTTTACTAACCTTGTAGTTCATTTAAAAAAACAAACCACATCAAATGACTGTTTTATTAATTTTTACATTCGTTTTTTGTTATTTATTTATTATATACTATATATAATTTTTAAACCCCTTTGGGGGCTTTGTTCTATTGATAGTCTATTAGCGTTTATCGTTGGTCTCATTCGGGAAAGATACGAAGACCCAAAATTTGTTGATCAGTGTAATCATTTTTCCATTTATTTTTTTCTATTTTTCTTCCTATTTACCACAATAATCAACCAATTAGTAACTATTTTTCTTGTTTTAAACTGCAATAACAATTGTTTATAATTTTTTTTATTTTAATTAATGAAGAACAATCCATGATTTTCAAAAAAACTTAAAGCACTCTTGTTTTTTGTTCAACCCACCCATACACATCACTAACGTTAGTAAACTGCCACTCAATCATTATTAAACTATAATTTTTCAATTGAGAAGCAAATGTGCTCAAAGTAAAATAGAAATAACTCTTGGAAAATAAACTTCACGAACAGATGAAGAGGAATAATTCAGTAAGTAATAGTTTATACACA